>CM020186.1:12644584-12683477 GCA_009805545.1 Oryza longistaminata | reverse complement strand
AAATTTTATTACTTCATTCGTTTCAATATGTAACAAACAATTTAGAATAGAATTAGTTCAATGCTAAGACTACGAATCTGAATATACCTTAAGTTCTACGTATTGAGACAGAGAGAGTGTGCGTTTGGTCGAGAAACCCAGGTAACCGCTCGAGGTCGACGGATGGTGGCTTTGGCACATGGTTTTGATCCGATTAACGGCTTGTGGAAAACAATGTTAATGCCAATGTAAAATTTCTTCGTGCAGCAACAATATCGACTCGTCGTTTGGTTGTCAGAGGACCAGCTGCGATGGAGTCAACAAGGCTACACAGGGAATAGCTATAATTAGCGACCGATCTTTTGTAGCAGATTTTTTCGGTAGGTTATCTTGTAGTGCCGCAGAGTTAGTGATGATGTTGAACCCAAATAGCAAAAATCTTTTACTAGTAACCAATAGCGGTTTTCGGCGGCTGATCTTGTAGTGCCATTTCTATCGTTTAGCATAGTTATATTCTTCGTATGATGGATTACTGCGGACACATTTTCCTAGCTTCTAAATGGTGCAATATCTGCAAAATGGCTTTTTCATCAGCATTTCCTTGAAAAAAACTGTTTTAAATCAACCTTTTAAACTTTCTAATGCGTAAGTCATTTGTTTGTGCTCTCAAATAATTCTTCTTTCATCTATCATCCATTTTTCATATAGCACTTTAGGACAGGCTCTTCAAGGAGACGTGACGAGAGAAGTGTGGGGGAAGCATTGCAGTTAAGGGCAGCGAGCGAAGAGAAGCAAACAAAAGAGGGTAGGGGCAGGCGGGCGCATCGCATACGCTTCAGTAGAGGACAAACATGCCAAGAAAAAAGGGTACAGTTAGAGACAGGACATAATTGCGATCTTTTGTCATCGTGCAGTAATCTAATTGTACTCCTACCAGTCTAATTCTACTAAAAAAAACGTTTTAGATGACAAAAAATAATCTGGTTCTTTTCTGGTAGTAATTTCTCGGAGATACTGTAAATACGTGTTGCTCTGAAAAAGCTCGATCTACCTGCCTGATCCTAGTTACTGTCTTACTGACTGACTTTTACTGAAGCAACCACTGAATCATCATATCTGATCTGATGAGCAGCATGAGATGAGATGAATGATTTACCGTTTGTTTAAGAAGATAACCCGTAAAACGAGGTGAGCTAATTAACACATGATTAATTCAGCTACTGTAAAAGTGTGTTGCTCTGAACAACAATGATAATTCAGCTCGTTGCATGATCTACCTGACATTTACAGTTCTACTACTGCTATACCACTGAATCATCTCAAATTATCATCTGATCAGCAATTCACAGCAACATGAGATGAATGATTTCATTGACGTTGAGCCTTGCATCTTTCTATAGGTCGACAGCAAATCTACCTGCTGTACCAACGGAATCTACCATTTGTGTGCGCGTGCATGGGCTCAAACGGGGACAGTAACACCCAGCGCAAGAATGCAGCACAGCACACACTACAGCAGCAAGAGAAGCATGGCCAGGACAGGAGGAGAGGACCATTGCCAATGAAAAAGATGTGTAAAAACAAAAAGAGAAAAAGAAAAAAAACTCAGGATAAGGACCTGCCCCCTTTGGATGCAAGCACACACAAACCAACACTGACATCATGTTCATTCACTGTGAGGAGAGGAGATGGCTTCTTTAAGATCGCCACCCTCCCAACCTCCCCATTGTGCTACTATATGCTTATTAGTATCATCAGTTCATCACCAACCTCTCTCTCGTCTTCTTCTCCCTCTTCTTCTTCTTCTTCTTCTTCTTCTACCTTTGATTGTATTGTTTGATTGAGGTGTTGTTCCTTTGAGTGCAGCAAGAAGCTGATGATTTTGATGGTAGCTTGAGGATCTTGCCAAACTCTTGTGTTGGGAGTAGTTGCTTGCAGATCGAGCTGCAGAGGTCCCATTTTGCTTCTCCATCTGAGCTTGGTTAGGTTGCGTCTGAGTACACTTCTGAGGCTTCTTTGGTCGTTTTGGTCTCGAGTTCCGTGCTTAAACTCTGCCTCGATCGATCGATCTCATCTCATCTGCGCTGTTCTTGATAGCTGCTGATTGATTGTTGCTGTTGCTGTTCAATTTTGAGAAGAAGGTGTCGATCGAGCTGAGCCGATCGGTTCAGTGAAATTCACTTGCGTTTTTGAGAGAATTGTTTGAGTTGGTTTCGGTTCTTGAGATGTTCCTGAGATCGAAGGTCCAGGAGATGATCCTGAGGAGGAGGTCCAGATCGATGAACAGCGGCGGCGGCGTGCAGCAGAGCCACCTCTCCGGCCAGCACGCGAGCTCGACGACGGTTTCGTGCGACGGCGGCGGCGGCGGCAAGAGCGCCACCGCGGCGTGTGCGTTGTTGGGGTCTCCGAGGCTGCTGCACTGTGCCTCGCTGCCTTCCGGCAGCCACGCCAAGAACGGCGGCGGCGGCGGTGGTTCGGAGCCCGAGACGCCGTACTCGATGAGCCCGACGTCCGTGATCGACGCGGCGGCGGCGTTCCGCGCCCAGCCCGGACGCCGGCGGGAAGCAAGCGCCGGCCGTGGTGCGACTGGGGCGCCGGCACGCACGGCCTCGCCGACGCGCTCGACTGCACCGGCGACGACGACGACGGCCACAGACGGAGCGTCCTCGCCGCCGCGTCGCGGGCGGTCAAGCTGCAGGCGCAACCGCCGCAGCAGCAGCATCCCCTGCTGAGATCGTGCTCCCTCGACCGCCGCGTCGAGTTCGGCGTCAAGAACAAGAGCTCGTGGCTGCCGCTTCGGCGTCGCCGGCGGCAGCGGCGACTCGGCGCCGGCGGCGGAGTCGCCGGCGGAGATGCAGATGGAGCCGTCATCGGAGACTACACCTGCGTCATCTCCCGCGGGCCGAACCCGAGGACGGTGCACATCTACGGCGACCGCGTCGTGGAGGCGGCGCGCGGCGGCGCCCACCACCGCCGTAGCGCTCGCCGGCGAGAGCTCGCCGCGGCCGATCAATTTCCGGGCCCGGCGCGTGAAGCGAGAGGCTTCTTGAGCTTGTGATGCAGTGATAGATTAGCTGATTAATGATGCTTAGGTAAAGTTTGGGGTGAGGACAATTAAATAAATCTGAGTCTTAATGCTGTCATTATTATAGTATTTTTATTGTATTGGTTGTTTGTTCGATCTTGATGATCAGATGGTCAAGTGGTAGATGCTTCTTGATCGGATCCTCAAATTTTAAATAGATGCTTCTTGGTCAGAAGATCAATCGATTCAAACAGATGGGTTTGTTCAGTATACTTCAGTTTGAGCTGAATCTGTAATACAAATTCAGAAATTCTTTGCTTCCACATCCTCGTCTACCAGAGCAGAGTCTGTACCTGCAAATCACTTGCTGAACTATTAACCCAATGAATTTAATCTGATCTCCAAATAACAAGCTTAGCTGTTCCACACACACACAACAATTTTCATATAAACCAGTTTAATTCCCTCTAACAAATCAGAGAATTCAGACCAACTCTGAATTTCTACAGAGAGTTTTCAGAGCATTTTCGCTCACTGAATCCAAAGATGAGGCAAGTGGTGTTCTAGGCTTGTGCCATACTACTCCTAAGCTGCAGGGTTCAATCATTGACGTTTCTTGTAGCATCACACTCACAACCGATGAAGAGAGAAAAGATCCAATGAATGATGTTTCTTGTTGAGCCCCTGCTGCTGCTGTGCCTACGCATCCAAAAATCGATCGATCGATCGAATCGACCAGTTTGTGTGTGTTGTGCGTGCTGGCCCACATGAACGGGTGCCTTGTCAGTGTCAGGGGCCCAGGGGTTTTGGCAAACGGTTGCAGCTAAGAGCAAGTTCAATAGTAAGCCAAGATAGCTCCAATTTATCTATAGCCAATCTAATAGCTCATTCATACAAAAATTATACTACACTATTAATACCTAGTCCCACCTTCATAAACACATTGCGTCTTGGAGTCCGTGCTAAGCTGGCTACAAATCTGTAGCCCGCTGCGCTATAAGTCCATAGCAGGCTATAAGCCAGCTGCAAACATATTTTAAAGAGATAAATCAGAGAGAGAAGAGCAGCGGGCTACAGATCTATAGCCAGCGCACACGGACTCCAAGAGACAATGTGTGTATAACAGATGACCATATGTTAATAGTATAGTAAACAACTATTGTATGAATTAGCTATTAAGATCGGCTATAGATAATTATAGTTAGTAGTGGACTATACTATTGAACTTGCTCTCAGAGCAAGTTCAATAGTATAGCCAACTACTAGCTCCAATTCATCTATAGCCCATCTAATAGTTCAATTCATACAATAGTTACATACTACACTATTAATACCTAGTCCTACCTGTCTCATCTTTATCTTATTAAAATATATAGCTGGCTAATAGCCCGCTATTGTACCTGCTCTAAGCTAAACCCTCTGTGGATAAGCCAAAAGCAGTGTGGGTCTCATGCCTTTTCTGCTTCAGTGACCAGCTTGGCCGGGTTGGGTTGGCCGTCTGATCGATCATCTGGTCTGATTTTGTCTCTGTGACTCTAGTGTTTCAGGCTTTCAGTTTCTTCGCTGAAGCTTTCTTCTTTTCTGTGATGCTGACTGAATTTGATGCCCAGTTTATTTTTGAGGTTTTTGTGGTTTTTGAGTGTTTTTGTTTTGTTTTGTTTTGGGTGTTATGCTGTATTGCTGTCATATGATGTGATGTTTGTTGAACAGGTACTGCTCCAGTGTAGAGTTAAAACCTCTCTCTTTCAGGTTCAGGATGGTGAGCAGCAAGGAAGGGAATAAATTCTTGAGGATTTTAGATCAGTATTAGTACAATCCTTTTAAAATGGTTAGCTGCCAATTGATTGCTTTGTTGGGGGTGGTCATAATGTACTTTTAGCTTAGGAGTACTGGGGAAACAAAATCTTGTCGATAGGGTGTTGTGTACATCTGCTGTTGGATGCATGTTGGAATCTGTAAATCTGAAGTTGTTAGAAGAAGAAGAAGAAGAAGAAGAAGAAGAAGAAGCAAATTTTTACTATAGCTCGTTTGAACTTCAGATGCAAGTGCAAAACTGAGCACTTGAACTTTGAACACCTTCAGGAATCATCCGATCAGCCACAAGGAAGGAATTCCGAATTCATGAGGATTTTAGGTTTAAGCCCATCAGTTGAAAACTTGAATTGCACAATAATCACTATTTTATCAACAGTTTGTTTTCAAAGGGTGTTGTGTAGTAGACTGCAACTCAGGTTATGTCAGCTGTAATTTGCAAATCTGAAATTTGTTAATTAAAAAAAAAATCAGACTTTAACTTGCTCATCTGAGCTTCAGATGCAATTGCAAGACTCATACAGACACACTGATCTTCCTTCTTTGAACAGGAAGAACAAGTCAAGTCTAATTTAGAGCTGATATACTAAAATCTTACAAAAGAGAAATACAAAGGGACCGCACTAAAATACTCCAAGTCCATAATCCAAATACCTAATTGCGGTCCAGCTCCCATTGCTTCAAATATCTGCAAGGGTACATAGGGTTGCTAGCTATACATCCCCCCTCGCTTGCAACTTGCCGAAGGTTAATTGCTCACACTGTTCATCATTTTATGATGAACTAACTTTAGCAACTTGGAAAGGAAAAAAAAAGCGCATTTCATTAAAAATTAGCACCCCCTATTAATCGATAGGATCTAACTGAAGTAGAGAACTGTACATGACAACGTAGGGTCATACTAAGGCAACTATTATCCAAATAGAAATATTCATATGCACCTCGAGATGTAAAGCCAATGTTATTGCCCATAAGGTTTGGTTGAAGCTGTGATGAATGATTATCCATTTTTCATCCAAAAAATAGCCATATGGATAAGCAATTGCACATATTAAAACCTAGAGAACATTTGCTGCTTTAAAAGCCCAGCCCAGCTGAGCATTGACCAACCATTAACAGATGTCAGAGAAAAGTAAGCCAATGAGGTTTACTGTCAATTTGCGGATTAAGTTATTCACAATGCTTATAAACTAAGCTATTTACATGTAAACTAGCATCTTTGAGAGGAAAGCGAGATAGACATCAATACATTGGAACAAAACTCTCAAAAACCTGGATTCGATGACCAAAGGAACCAAAGATCTCAAGTCCAGATATAGATATGATGCTTGTCAGCGGTAGCAAGAGGTCCTAACCCACACCATGCACTTGAAACTACCGACGAAGAATGGCCCTGTAGGATCGTCGGTACCCCATCCTTTTTCAATCTTGACCATATGTAAACAGACCCATCATTAGCACCAGCCGCTATGGAGTTTTCATCAGGGCTTATGCAAGGCCTGCCCCAGCTGCTAACCACTCTGTTACCCATGGCCTTGAATTTTCCACAAACTTCCATTGTTCTAGGATCAAAAAGGTTGTGCACGTTATCCTTTCCACTTGTAAGAATGAAATTTCTATTCCGTGACACACTGACAGAGCTTACGTCAAGATGAGCGAATGTCTGACTAGTGCATTTTGCACTTCGGATGTCCCATAACCGAAGGTGTCCATCCCTATGACCCGAGCAAAGGGTGTCACCATCAATGAAAGCTAGTGAGTTGGCGTTGCTCCCTGACATTATGGTGCTTTTGCAGAAGCCTGACTGAAGATCCCAAATCTTGATGGTATGATCGTTGGATGAACTAGCAAGAACACAGCTCTTCACCCAGCTTGCATCAACGGATGAAACATTTTTTGTGTGACCAGTCAGAGTGTGACGTGGGCGCCCCCCATTAACTTCCCATACAAACAATTTGTTAGAGCTGAAACCATGGTGTAATTAGGCTTAAAAAAATCATCTCGCAATTTACTCACAATCTGTGTAATTGGTTTGGTTTTTTCCCTACATTTAATACTCCATACATATGTCCAAACATCCGATATGATAGCGTGAAAATTTTTGTTTTGGTAACTAAACAAGGTGAAAATTTCGTTGATATTTTCATCTTCCCTGACAGGCAGGACCATCAACTAACCACACCGTATCACTGCACTGCACATCTGTACATCATTCACAGAGAAAATCACCAAGAAATAGCCAAACAAGTGGCCCATAATTAGCATAAGTTCCACTACATGCAATTTGCAAACAGCCAGTGTACCTGCACCAGTGCATTATTACACAGTACACTGGTGTTTCTGTGTGGCTGCACAAAGTGGCCCACAGGTCTGTGATACATGCAATAAACCCGGTTTTGTAGCAGCACCAGGTATTGCTCGAAACCATCACCGATTCGATTCGTCCATCGGGCAGAGATGGTAACTGGCTTCTTACGGCACATGCATTTGGTGGGTGTGTACCACCAAATTAAGATGCCAGGGTTAGCTACTGTTTCTTCACCGTTTCATCGATCTCGCCCTTTCACCAAACAAGAAACCAGCAGGTGTATCAGCAGTGTACATATGTACTGAGCCAGGGGGTGCATTTCATAATTTCTGTGTCTGTATAAGTTAGAACTCGCCATTGTACACACACTTGTACTCTTATTACATCTCGCAGTAAATCATCAATAGTTTAATAGGGCCAGACACTGGAGCTCTACGAATTTCATCCTGGTTGTAACAGGAAAAAACCTGAAACAGAGATTCCACTCCCAAAAAAAAAAGAAAGAAAGAAAGTAAGCGAGCATCAGAAATGCTTTCACTGTGCTATTGCTGTACCTGAGGGCCGTACATTCCTGCTGCACGTTGTTACCACCGGCAGCCAAACCAAGCAAGCAAGCAAACTCCCATCTCCATCTTTTCTACTTCTCCTATCTCTTTACAGTCTCTCTCTCTCTCTCTCTATATCTGCAGAAATGGTGTAGCCAGTTCTTCTTCCTGCTGTCTCTTGGTTCCTCTCTTTTCTGTGTGCACAAACTCGTGTAGTCTTGTGCACGATCTCAAGCTCTCGACTCGATCTCGCCGCCTTCTTCTTGATATCTGAATCTCCTCTGTTCTTTCTCTCTCTCTCTTGTTCATGTCTCTCTCTCTTGTTCATGTCCTGGTTGGTGGTTCTTGCCTGATACCAATCGTAGAATAGCTCAGCTAGCTAGTCTCTGAAGATCTCTTTGCTGCAAACTGAAACCCTCTTATTAATCCCGGAGGAAAAGGCTTGTCGAGGGAAGTTTTCGGGTTGCCAGACATCATAACAGGTCAGTACATATTTTTGTTCTTGTTCTTGATCGTTCTTCTGATTTCCAATCTCTACTTACCTAGTTAGTACTCGGGATGCTCATGCTCTTGAGGTAGTTATGACTTTGGATTGAAGTTCTAGACAGTGGATAGAAGATTACAGGACATGAATGAGTCTGTTCACATGGTTCTTGCCTTTGTGTTAGGTTGTTCCAAACTTCCAATAGTATTTCTGTGGTTGGTTCTCCTTTTGTATAACTTCTTTTCCCACTGTAATAATAACTGGCTCAAATCTTTCACCCCACAAGCCTCAAACATGTGATGCTTATAGGCTTGCAGCTTTTAGCTGTAAGAATCAGTTCTTCGTATTCTTTCACACGAGCATAGATGCAAATCTAGTCAGCTATTTGTGTTTGTGAGTTGTGACTAGTTGAAACTAGCAGCACACATATTACAGATAAGTAGAGAGAGAGAAAAAAATATATCCTAACTTCGATTTGTTTATCATATTATTTTGCAGTTACCAACTTAAACATCACCACCACCTCATCCCCTGTTTGTTTGGTTCGCCTGGATGGGAAGGCCGAGGGGTGGGAAAGGCAGGAAATCCACCGAAGCTGCGAAAGCCGACGATGGCAGCAGCAGCGGCGGCGGCGGCGAGGAGGTGATCCCGGCGTACAAGAGGAGGGGAAGGCCACAACAACAGAAGCATCACCACCTCAAGGACGACCACGCCGCCGGCGACGACGAGGACGAAGACGACGACAGCGTCGCCAAGACCGAGGAGGAGGAGGAGGAGGAAGAACACGACGACATTGCCAAGATCGACGACGACGCCGCGAAGACGACGGCGGCGGCGGCGGCGGCGCCACAAGCCAGCAAGGCGGGGTCGTCCAAGGCCGCAGCTCAGAACCCGGGGAGGAAGAGGCGGCGGCAGCTGAAGCGCGGCTCCGACAACAGCAACAGCAACAGCGCCTCCGCCATTGAGCGGCGCCGGAGGAAGGACGGCGGCGAGCCGTCGTCGTCGCGGCAGCAGAACGGGTTCCGGCAACACGGGAGCCGGCGGAAGAACTCCACGCCGCGGAGAGCCGCCGAGGCCGGAGTGGAGTGCAAGTGATGGAAGTTTCTGAAATCTTGATCACCATTTGTTACATGTAGATGAAGTTGTCCATGGTGACATCTCTGCATTAGCGCACACCAACATGCTAGTACTATGTATGTATGGCTTGTGAGAATGTGTGCTAATGATAAGCTGCCTAATGGCAGTAGGTAGTTATATAGTCTATATAACTACCTACTGCCATTAGGCAGCTTATCATTAGCACACATTCTCACAAGCCATACATACATAGTACTAGCATGTTGGTGTGCGCTAATGCAGAGATGTCACCATGGACAACTTCATCTACATGTAACAAATGGTGATCAAGATTTCAGAAACTTCCATCACTTGCACTCCACTCCGGCCTCGGCGGCTCTCCGCGGCGTGGAGTTCTTCCGCCGGCTCCCGTGTTGCCGGAACCCGTTCTGCTGCCGCGACGACGACGGCTCGCCGCCGTCCTTCCTCCGGCGCCGCTCAATGGCGGAGGCGCTGTTGCTGTTGCTGTTGTCGGAGCCGCGCTTCAGCTGCCGCCGCCTCTTCCTCCCCGGGTTCTGAGCTGCGGCCTTGGACGACCCCGCCTTGCTGGCTTGTGGCGCCGCCGCCGCCGCCGCCGTCGTCTTCGCGGCGTCGTCGTCGATCTTGGCAATGTCGTCGTGTTCTTCCTCCTCCTCCTCCTCCTCGGTCTTGGCGACGCTGTCGTCGTCTTCGTCCTCGTCGTCGCCGGCGGCGTGGTCGTCCTTGAGGTGGTGATGCTTCTGTTGTTGTGTCGAGCTCGAGCCTAGGCAAGCGAGCTCGCTCGAGCTCAGCTCGTTGACAGCCCTATATCTGTGTGACTGTGTTTTTTAATAAAAGAAAACCACAACTGCAGTTAGGGTGTGTTTAGTTCCACGCTAAAATTGAAAGTTTGAAGAAAAAAGTTAGAAGTTTATGTGTGTAGGAAAGTTTTGATGTGATGGAAAAGTTGAAAGTTTCAAGAAAAAATTAGGAATTAAACAAGGGCTTAGTCAAAGATGGTTTTCCTCCGGACTTCAGTTATTTAAAAAATAAACCTCCAAAAAGCTGAAAAACTAGCCTTCCAAACACCACTTGCAAGAAGAGGTGCGAGAGAGAGCGCCATTGGAAAAAAGATCCACTCATTATTTGTATAACCCACCACCGTGAAAAAGTGCCAGCTCTTGGAAATTTAACAAGGTTTTTCACTGTGAATGTCCTGCTAAGAAGATAGTGAGGTCCGTCAACAACTCTCTAAACAGTGATCATGGCACTCGTGTTGCCATTGCTAGCCAAGAAGTCCTTTGAGCTAGGCTTTCGTTTGTCAGCTGTCGCCTAGCCACCCCCTGTAGACACTGCCACATTGCTCCACTAGCATCCACTATTGTTGGCGTGAAGACACCGGTACACCTACACTCATCCGCTAGCTAGCATTCGCCTATCTTTGCATGCCAAGCGCCCCCTACATGCCACCACCGTCATATTGCAGCTTGAACCGTCACGAGGGTCGACCACAAGCACCCTTCCCCAGTGTTGGTCTGTCATGCCAACATCAACATTGTCGACAGGCGCCGTCATATCGCTATGTTGCGGGCCAAATCGTGGTAGAGCCGAGCACATCGCTCTCCTCACGTGTGGATCTGGTCCATCACCTTTGACATTGTAGACCGCCGCCACATAAGCCGCCATCAACCAGATCGTCTTAGGGGCCAGGCACACCCGTCCTTCGCTAGCAAGGATTTGGCTCACACCGCCTTCGCTAGCCCACCTCTCTCCTCCTTCGCATGCTGTGGAGGGTTGGACGCTAAATCCAAATCCAGCCACCCATCATCACCACCGTCGTCGAGGTCTATGCTCTGTCGTGCGTTCTGTAGATATAGGTGCCAGATCCAAATCTAACCACCCATCATCACTATCGTCGTCGAGATCAAGAAAGGGCGTAACATCCCTTTCTCCATGGTCACAGGATGTTGCATCGCCTCACGCCAGGTTGCATGTTACGTTGCCTAACACGGGAGAAAAGTCCCTATCAGACATATCATTCTTGATGCTGTTTGTGGAGAGAGAGTGAATTGCCCGGATTTCTTCATCATCTTAAGCTTTTGGAATAAACTAGTCGGTGCATGTAACTCGATACTACCATTCACATTCATGTAGGTATATAAGTGATAGAGAACATAGAGTAGGTATTTACACGGCAGTAAGTTCAGAGAAAAAAAAAAAGGAGTAAATGGAAAAACGTTACGTTTGGGCAATCTGATCTAGTGGCCTTTACCAATTGGGCCAATGCACCAAGCCGATTCATGCTGGTGCGAGCTTAAAAAGCCTGAGATCAACAGTTCAGAGACCCAATAAGCTTTTTCTTTCAAAAGACATTAACAAACAAGGAATAAGTTCACCGGAGGTCCCTTAATTTGGCAGCGAGATTTTTTAAGGTCCCTTAACCACAAAACCGGAAATGTGTACCCCTAAACTCTCACAAACCGTTCACCGGAGGTCCCTCGGCAGTATTTTTGCCCCGTTTTGCTGACATGGCATCCTAGTCAGCAAAAAATAAAAAATAAAATATGTGGAGCCCACATGTAAGTGACACAAAAATGTTAGGTCAACAATCCTAGTCAGCACTGATATTCTTAATCGCTTTTTTCTTTGGCGCATGGGGGAGCAGCAGGCGACGCGCGACGGAAGCAGGCGAAGCGGGGGCGCGGCAGGCGAGCGGCGGTTCGCGAGTGCGGCTGCGGTGAGCGCGGCGACAGAGCGGCGGCGGCGGACGAGCGGCGGGCGAGCAGCAGCTCCGGGCTCGGGAGGAACAGGCGAAGGGGCGACGGCAGTGGCGCGGCAGCAGCTGGTGCCGGCCGGAAGGGCGGAGATGAGGCCGGCGGGAGAGGGGGTGGAGCCCGCATCGGCGTCGGCGGCTGAGGGGACGGGCGCCTCCTCCACCGACGCTCCGCTCCGGGCTGAGGGGACAGGCTCGACAAGTGGAGTTCTTCGTCCTCGGCGCCGGCCTCTTCTCCCGTCTCCACCACGCTCTACCCGCCGTCGTCCTCAAGACGCGCCTCCAGATCGCCCCTCCCCCGTCGCGCCGCGCACGCCGTGGCGTCGTCGGCAGGGGCGCTCTCGCCTCCGCCCGCCCCGCCGCCGCGGCCACCGCCATCCCGCGGAAGAGGGGGCCTCGCCTTCTACCGCGGCTTCGCCATCCCTCGCGGGCACCGCCCCACGCGCGCCTCGAGGCCACGCGCTCGGCGGTGGGCCCGACTGCGCTCGCCCTTGGTGCGCTAGAGCCCGTGGCTTTCGCGGCAGCGGGCGCCGTGGCGGGGCTCGCCGCCGCCGTGGCGGCGACGGTGGTGTGGACACCCGCCGACGTCATCAGCCAGCGCCTCATGGTGCAGGGGAACCCGTGCCCGGCCTCCTGCTACCGCGGCGGCCTCGACGTCTTCCGCAAGATCGTGGCCGCCGACGGCCTGTACCGCGGCATGTCCATCCTAACCTACGCCCCCCTTCAATGCCGTGTGGTGGGCGACCTACTCGCTGTCGCAAAGACGATTTGGAGGAGGCGCCCGTCCCCTCAGCCCTCCTCCTCCACCGCCAGTCCCCGCCGCTCCCCCTCTCCCGCCGGCACGACGCGTGGAGAGGATGGGAGAGGGAGAGGTGGTCGACGGGAGATGGCCAGATGGGGGAGGGGAAAGGCGGCCGGCTGCTGCCGTTCTCGCCCTCCGCCGCCGCTCCGCCCGCTACTCGCAGACCGCTGCCGCGCTTGCTTGCCGCCAGCCTCCCGCTGCAGCGCTCGCCATTGTCGCTCCTCCCTCCGCCGGAGAGAAGAGAGTAAAGAGAAGAGAAGGTGAAGAAAAGTGAAGAAAATAAAATGTGCAGCTGACATGTGGGTCCCACGTACTTTTTTTTAATTTTTTTGCTGACTAGGATGCCACGTCAGTAAAACCGGGCAAAAATACTGCCGAGGGACCTCCGGTGAACGGTTTGTGAGAGTTTAGGGGTATACATTTCTGGTTTTGTGGTTAAGGAACCTTAAAAAATCTCGCTGTCAAATTAAGGGACCTCCGGTGAACTTATTCCAACAAACAATGAGGCTATTGGGCTTGTCCAGACATGGGCTACTTCATTCGATGGACATGGAGTTTTGTACAGGAACGACAGATCAAAGAAAGAAAAAAAGGACACACAAAGATTACAACATATGGCTAATTACCGCACGACCAAGCTACTACATACATTAGGGCAGCAAACCAACAATGTACTATAGCGCCGTGATGGTGGCCTCCACGCGCTTCAGCAGCCGTGCTCGCTTCTTCGCGCCAGGATCGTTGTTGCCGATTGAACAATCTGTTGTCCCCTTTTCCTTTGAGATCGATATGCTCCGGTGCTGTAGTGCTCTCTGTTAATGATCCGAACCGGTTCATTATTAAAATAACTTTTAACAGTGATTTGGAGTAGCTTTGTCATTTACGTTTTTCTTCTGTCTATCGTGGTCATCCATTCCGCTGGCATCGCTAATTTACCATCGAAAAAGCTAAAAATAAGAAGAATAAGGTTTAGTCAATGCAAAATAACAATTATACCCTTTTCACACATATTTTTTAAAACAATAATGTCCCTTCACATTTCTACTATCGCTAACTGGGGCGGTAGTAAAAATAAATCCAAATCTTTGATCAAATAAGATCAACGGTTCAGATTACTTTCTACTACCAGTAGGAAAGCACCGTATTGACGCTAAAAAAACACAGAGAGAAATTGACCAAGTTGCGAGGATGGCCACTATATATGTCGGGAGCCCATGCCATATATGTTTGGCAATCTTTTCTTTTCATTTTGTCGCACCAAAGGAAGCTAGCTTATCGGTGAAAATCTAAATAAGTTAGATTTTTTAGATTAAAATTTTATAACTATATATTCTCATAATATGGGCGAGAATATGAACTGTTTGAAGTACGTGGAGATTCTGGTAGAAGTTGTTGTAGTTCCTAAACACTCCCCAAATAGATCCTAGTATGATCCACCAAAGTTAGAGGGATTTCGAGCATGCTATAAGAATGTGGCGGATGGTTTTCTTTTGTTGATCATAGAGTATGCAATTACTGAGATTAGGTAATCCTCTCCTTCTCATCCTATCGTTTGTCACAGATCATCGACGTGCAACTAGCCCAAGTGAACCTGCAGCGTGAGGCGCTAGTCAAGTAGGCTTTCTCTCAGATTGGCATAGCCGGAAAGTCTTTGATCCTATGAACAGTGCTTAATTTGTATGTATGCCGACCCTGACGCAACAGGCATCGATCTCCATAGCAAAGCATCTCGTTGATTGTGAGAACTAGTCCTGTGCCGTTCCGCCTTGCCCAGAGATTCAGTTATTCAATGATTGCTTCGACTCAATGATCCAGCAAAGGTTCGGTGTCCGTCCTTTGAAAACATGGCGCCCTATCGGAATAATGGTATCGCCTTATACATTCTCTCCCTGTTAAAAATTTTGGCACCAAACTCAACATCACAAAACCAACTTTAAACGATTTTCCATTAAACAAACAGTGAAACTCATAAGTTCAGGAGAGGCCGAGCATGATGATGGATGGACGACGGAGTCCTTCTCGCTCCCGTCGCTGCTACTATTACTGTTCCCCGTCCTCCCACAAGGTACAGGCCCAACAGGAGTAACAGACCGAAAAGAAAACACGCAGCCCAGAAAACGTACACAAACAACAACACACGTAGTACGTGCACGTACCCCCCTAGCCCAACTGTAAATGCGACCGAACCGGTAACCCCTCCACTTCCGTGTGCCATCCAATCCTGAATCTCGTATTCCCTCCGTCCAAAAAAAGACAAACCCTGATTTTCGTGCCCAACGTTTGACCGTCCGTCTTATTTGAAAAAATTATAAAAAAATTAATAAAATAGTTAGAGAAAGTAAATTGGATTTTTGTTAGAAAAAAATATTTTCTTTTCGTTTCATAAAAGCAAAAACATGACCGGAGGAAATACCTTTAATTCTAGTTTCCATAAAAAAACATAGAAATATCTTTTATGCTTTCAGTTAGCGTGCACGTAAAATCGTTGTCGGCGCCAAAAAAAAAAGTCGCTGAATTTTATTATTGTTTGCCCTTTATGCGTCACTTTCATTTAACATATACGTGTGCAAGTTGTTTGTATGGTTGTCTTGTGGGGAAAAGGACCGAGATATCCATGATTCGGATGACGGGGGGTGTGCCTGTAGTATTTCAGAGACGTCTCTGTCAGAATACTTGCAAAAGAATAATGGTATTGATGAAATGTGGTAAAATGACGATAAAATTTGGAATCGAATATAAGTTCTAGTATATACGCTAGTCGTATGTTTCGAAAAAAAAGTATACAACATTTAGATATGTACTCCCTCATTCCCTAAATGTTTGACGTCGTTGACTTTTTTAAACATTTTTGACCGTTCGTCTTATTCAAAAATTTTTGTGAAATGTGTAAAACTATATGTATACATAAAAGTATATTTAACAATAAATCAAATGATAGAAAAAGAATTAATAATTACTTAAATTTTTTGAATAAGACGAACAGTCAAATATTTTTAAAAAATTCAACGGTGTCAAATATTTTGGGATGGAGGGAGTATTAGGATAGTATTATGATCTAAATTAGAGTTTATATATAAACCTACCGAGACTCAATACATAAATCAACATTCACAAACATTCATAATCTTCCACTATAACTGCCACCAGGAGTAGCATTCTCCTAGGGCAACCAATCTTTCCATTTTGTTTCTCGTCTATCAAGGATAAACAATGGTATATCATCGACCTCAACCATAACCCTGACTAGCCACCTTGACTTACAAGCATCACTTCCTTTGGTCTTATGGACATCACAACATTCTTCATGCTAGCATGTGTGTCACGGTGTTTTCAATCTAATAAGTATATTTAAGCTAGAGGCCTTCAATTTGATCATGTGTTTGATGACCGGTGGCTAGCCCATCTCACCTCTTCCTTATCATCCCATGCAACACCCTTCACTTCCTCTACCTAGTGCACCGATTTTGCCTCTATTTTCGACCATCATCCCCTACCTCTAAAGGGGAAGGATCCCTATCGGTTTGCCCTCTGTGGTGATCCGCTCCTTGGGGTCATTGACTAGCCCATGATATTCTTTGCGTCTTCATTGGTCGTTGTCAGTTAACCTCTCTATCGAACATGTCTGATACGTAGCTTGAAAGATATTAGACTATAACAGATTAATTTGTAACTTCTTTTATTTATCCTAAAAATGTCCCTTTTATATCTTAAAACCCTGTATTTAGGCTTGTTCAAACCTTATGCTAGGCTGGTCCTATAAGGCCATGGCCAACGCTCCAGCGTGGAGCGTGGTCTCACCTCTCCCGAGGCAAATATTCGAGCCAGCTCGGCCAGGACCGCACCTCGACAGAACACCGCGACCCCCAGTAGAGGGTCGCGTGGTTTCGTTAGCTTTTGGGCGAGGAACGGACAAGGAGGCATGTTGGGGAGATGCCTCACTCCAAGTTGTCGCCCCACGCCGAGGAAGAAGATGGAGGGTGGACTGGAGAGAAGGGTTGCATCGATCCCCGTCGCCGTCAACTCGATCCGCACGCCGCTGCCCCCATCTACACCACCTCCGACATGATCCGCCGCCGCTGCCACGATCTGCACCCACGCTACCTCGATCCGCCACCGCCGCCCCGATCTGCACCACGTTCGCCTCGCTCAACCTCCGCCTACCACCGCCGCCTCAATCTCCACCCACGATGTACATTCGTTGGATATGATAATGAACGAAAAGGATGGAAGTGTTGTGGCCCGAAGACGAACCCTTGGTATACATCCCGAGTGTGGTCTTCGATGAAGCATCATCTTGGTCCCAATGTGTAGTATTGCCAGATTCTGGAAACTTAGAAACTAGCTTGCAAGAAAAGCTAGAAAAGGAATTGTGGCCGCAGACATCAGCTAGCCTACTTTAGTCGACTTTCCCCTTCCCGTAAGTGGATCTGCCTTTGTCCCTCTCAAAGAGGGAGGGGAGTAGTTCACAACTACTGTCTCAAATACTCTAGTAGGGAATGGAGTGAACAATATGGAGTTTAGTGGGTTGTTTTGCTATAATGAGCGTGTACTTCCAGAGCGAAGGAATGAACAACAAGCATAGTAGTGAGTGAAAAGCATCGATGTTGGTCTGATCAATGAGTTAATTTCCAACATTAGGATTGTCTCGATCCGCCACCGTGGCCTCGATCTCTATCCCCTCCACCCTGATCCACGCGGCTGGAGGTGTGCCGAGGAGGGGAGAGGTGGAGCTTGAGCTCATTTGCTTCTCCGCCACCGAGAAAAGAGAGGGGAAAGGCGGCGCTGCCGAAGAGAAAGGGGAAAGGTGGCGGGGCGTGCGGGAGGAAGAGCTATGCCGGCGAGGAGTACCATGTGCGGGAGGAAGAGGAGAAGGCGTGCGTGTGTGGGGTTGTGGTGGACTGGTGGGGCGTGGGGTAGTGGTGAGGATAAAAAGGATAGGGTTGCGTGGATAGTGGTAGGGATAAAAAGGATAGGGTGTTAAATAGAGTATGACAGTGGGCCATGGACCAATATGTAATTGATCTCTACATAAAGGGTTGATATAAAAAATGTGCTATGGGACCAACTTCAAGGTACATGCATTGGGAGGATGGTTGCTTAAGCCAGGTCTTTAACCACTTTTGCTCGCGTGGATGGTGAGGGTGCGGCCTGCGTTGGCCATGGCTTAAAAACCTAAGCCAAAATTGTACAGCTGAGCCTGCCCTGAGCCTATTCAGCACATAAAAACAGACCTAAACCTGATTCTTTTTCGGGTTTCTTCCTTGAAATAAGTTCATTTGAGATCCCTTAACTTTATAACCGAATTTGATTTTTGTTCTTTAACCCCTAAAACCAAACATAACTAGTCCTTCAACTATTAAAACCGGTGTAAACGAGATCCCTCGATAGTTTGGAAGACAGTTTTGGCTGATGTGGCGGCTATGTGACTGGTTTGACTAGGTCTTCGTCTCACGTGGCATTGACGTGGCGCTTGCGTGGCAATTATATCCGGAAAAATAATAAAAACTATGGAGCCACATGTCAGTTACACACAAAAATAATTTAAAAATGGTGGGACCCACATGGGCCCCACATGTCATTCCCTCTCGCCTCCCCCCTCTTCTTCCACATTTTTACTCCTCTCTTCTTCCCAGCCATGGATGTCGCCGCCGATGCGAGGACGGCGTGGAACCAACTCGCCTTCCTCACCCGCGACGGGAGGCGCGACAACACGAAGGTTGTGGCCGTCTTAGGGTGCTTCTCCTCATGCCGCACCGCCGCCTCACGGCCGTCGCTGCCACCACCGATGACGGAGAGGTGGGGGACGATCTTAGCGAAACTCCAGCAGCTGTAGCGAAACCTACAACACACACACACGCTTGGACGCGAGAAGAACACGACAATCATAGGGAACACATGAACACGGGAGCTTTTTGGCTCTGCGTATTACTTGCTTGCAGCATTTTATGTTTCTTTCCCTTTTATTCATACGAGTTTACAGAACGTGGGCACGATGACCCGACTTATGTGAACACGATCACTTCTTAGCGGATGTCATCCCAAACGCTAGGATCGTGGTTGCGCGACGCGCACGTGAAGCAAAAGAGGCGCACGACTGAACTAATCAGCCGTACGCATGACTCAACAGAGGCCCTGCCCACACAAAAATTTTACACTCTATTACATCTAACGTTTGAACATCTACATGAAGTATTAAATATAGACTAAAAAATAACTAATTGTATAGATTACGACTAATTTGCGAGACAAAACTTTTAAGCTTAATTGCTTCATGATTTGACAATGTGGCGCCATAATAAATATTTGGTAATAACAGATTAATTAATCTTAATAAATTCGTCTCGCGGTTTACTGACGGATTCTATAATTAGTTTTTTTATTAGTGCCAAACACCTCATACAATATCTTATATAATATTTGATGTGACACGTCGAAACTTTACGCCCCCTAAATCTAATCAGCCCCTTCGAGTCCAAAGCACGCACGTCGTTCTGTCTGTCGTTCGGGCCAGATTATTTGTGCACTGGAATCTGTTTCGTTTTCATATTGTTTGCAGTGGGGGAGATCTTGCGCAATCAGCTATGCGCCCTCGCGAGGCCAATTGCCGGCGGACCTGTGCAGCGGCTGCATTCGCTACCGCTCTCCCTCGTCAACTAACCGATCTGCTCCTGCCGGCCCAGCCAACGACCTTGCGGCGGCCGTGGGGATGCAAAAGCTTTTCGGTTTCTGTCATCATCGTCCCTTCGTCCATGTACCCGGAGTTTGCCACACACAATTTTTCATCTGTTTTCCAACTTCCAAACCGACCCGACACAAATCCATTCCCCAGTGAAAGTGAAAGAAGAATGGGGTCGCCGAACACGCAGCTCGAGTCAAGTGGGTTCATGGGTGACGTCGTCTGTGCTGGCGGTCGACGGGATCGACCATTTTCAATCAAGTGGGAGGTAAGGGCATTGATCCGTTTGCTACCATTTTCAACTATGCCAAATTTTAGCATTTGTAAATTTTAATAAGGTAGCTATCCAACTAAATTCCAAATACTGTACCATACCTACTGTACAAATATTTAGTGATTTCTAGAAACTTCTTCTCACATAATACAATAATATTTTACAAAAGTAGCAAATTAACTAAATTTTGGTGTTGATAAAAGTTGGTAAGATTTATTTTGCATTAAAATAACGAGCCCTAAGGCTATTTCCAACCCAAAACACTAGACATAGTTTCCATAAACTTCGCATCATCAAGAAACTAGCACTAGACACTACTCTACCAATGCAAACACCATAATTCCATACTTATATTTAATGCTACTTATCTCACATGATATCTTGGATGTTGTGTAGAAACCATGTCTCATGCAATGGTTTTCTTCTCTTTCATCATTTATTCACTTACCACATCATTTTTCATTCTAGGTGACAGCTTATTTAATGCTATGGACACCATCCTAATCATTGAGTTGGAAATGGCCTAAAGCAACTAGCCATCATCAAAATGCTTACTAGAATGTGTTGTCCTGAAACGGAACATTTGGGTAGCGACAAGAGGGTTTGCATCGGAACTTTAATAATATACACATCATCACAAAACTAAATTAAAACTGCCAACTTTTGTTAGTGGTGTCCTTGCATTGTGTTTTGGAGCATTTTACACACGTCTTGGTTGTTTATACATCCCTTGCCTTCGGAGCGTACGACTGCATCGTCGATTTCAGACATTCAGTAAGGGTATCAAACTGTGATGCGTGCCATCATCAGCCTTCGTTTGGACATGACGGGAGTAGCAACGGGAGCAAGGTTGCCAGTAGTACAACTTGGTTCTGAAGTTGCAATAGGGAGAGCAGATCTCAGAATTAAGGCATCCACAATGTGATACAAAAGTAGTCCATAGGAAATATAATATATGATTCAGCCACCTAGCAACATTGTGGAACTAGTCCATAGTAAAGAAATAACAAAAGCTACCCATAAGCATATGGACTGCCCATAGAGAATAAAATATGTTATTTGTCTCTACCTCTTCTCTCCTCCTAATGCTATTTGTTATCCATATACATTGTAAATGTTACAATAGTTATAGTCCATATATATGGGTCCCATCTATATGGACTACTTTTACCATATACATTGCTGTTGCCCTAAGGGCATCCACAATGTACTCCAAAAGTGATCCATAAGCAATATAATATTTGATTCAGCCACCTAGCAATATTGTGGAACTAGTCTATAGGAAAGAAATAACAAAAGCTACCCATAAGTATATGGGCTGTCCATAAAGAATAAAATATATTATTTATTTCTATCTCTTCTCTCCTACTAAAACTTGGTCCCTGTCTTGAGATTCTAAGGTTGCAATAATAGGGGGCAGATATGAGAAACAAGTGTTACATTTATCTAGCCGTTTCAAACTCTAAACTAAAAATATAGGCCGTTTGAGAGTGTTAATTATTCTGAGAGTAAAGCTGCCAGAAACTCTCTAGGGCCTTGTTTCTCTACATTACTTAATTATATAGTATAGTTTGGTTCGTTTCATACTAAAAACTTCGGTAACATGCCTGGAGTTACTAAAATATTGGTAATATCAATGACTTATTTAATTAAAGCTGATCTAGTATACGTGTTTTCTTTTGTGCTAATATAAAATCATGATTATGAAAACTAATACTCTAAATATCACCAAAATTTTATAGGTGGAGTTTATTAATGAAGTGTTTGAAATTTAAAGAGCATATTTAGTTTCATGCTATAAGTCGCCACGAGAAATACTACATGTCATATATTATTACCATGTGTTGGTTATTACAACTATAACAATCAATACTTTACTGGTTTATATTGTCCTAGTATATGATATATCATAAACTCAGTTTTGAGCCAAACTTAGGCACTTTGAGTCGCGACAGCCAAATTAAACAACACCTAAGAGCATCATCAATGAAGGTTGCCCAAAATTATAACCCCTAAATTTTTCTTGGAAATCTATAATGAGAATTTAAAGATTAAAAAGTTATACATCTCACCGAGAGAGAGCATAGGGTCGCCGAACACGCAGTCAAGTGGGTTTATGGGTGACGTCGTCTCTGTTGGCGGTCGACGGGATCGACCATTTTCAGTCAAGTGGGAGGTAAGGGCATTGATCCGTTTGCTACTTCCTCCGTTCTATAATATAAGACTTTTTAGCGTTGGCCACATTCATATATATGTTAATGATTTAAACATATATGTGTGTCTAGATGCATTAACATCTATATGAATGTGAGCAATAGTAGAAAATCTTACATTATAAGACGGATGGAGTACCATTTTCAACTATGCCAAATTTTAGCATTTGTAAATTTTAATAAGGCAGCAATATCCAACTAAATTCCAAATACTGTTACCATACCTACTGTACAAATATTTAGTGATTTCTAGAAACTTTTTCACATAATACAGTAATATTTGACAAAAGTAGATAATTAACTAAATTTTGGTGTTGATAAAAGTTGGTAAGATTTATTTTGCATTAAAATAACGAGCCCTAAAGCAACTAACCATCATCAAAATGCGTACAACCTTTGACCCTTACTAGAATATAATGTGTTGTCCTGAAACGGAACATTTGGGTAGCGACAAGAGGGTTTGCATTGGAACTTTAATAATATACACATCATCACAAAACTAAATTAAAACTGCCAACTTTTGTTAGTGGTGTCCTTGCGTTGTGTTTTGGAGCATTTTACACATGTCTTGGTTGTTTATACGTCCCTTGCCTTCGGAGCGTACGGCTGCATCGTCGATTTCAGACATTCAGTAATGGAGTATCAAACTGTGATGCGTGCCATCATCAGCCTTCGTTTGGACATGACGGGAGTAGCGACGGGAGCAAGGTTGCCAGTAGTACAACTTGGTTCTGAAGTTGCAACAGGGAGAGCAGATCTCAGAACTAAGGGGGTGTCCCAAACACCCCCTAAGGGCATTCATAATGTGATACAAAAGTAGTCCATAGAAAATATAATATGTGATTCAGCCACCTAGCAACATTGTGGAACTAGTCCATAGTAAAGAAATAACAAAAGCTACCCATAAGCATATGGGCTGCCCATAGAGAATAAAATATGTTATTTGTCTCTACCTCTTCTCTCCTCCTAATGCTATTTGTTATCCATATACATTGTAAATGTTACAATAGTTATAGTCCATATATATGGGTCCCATCTATATGGACTACTTTTACCATATACATTGCTGTTGCCCTAAGGGCATCCACAATGTACTCCAAAAGTGATCCATAAGCAATATAATATTTGATTCAGCCACCTAGCAATATTGTGGAACTAGTCCATAGAAAAGAAATAACAAAAGCTACCCATAAGTATATGGGCTGCCCATAAAGAATAAAATATATTATTTGTTTCTATCTTTTCCCTCCTACTAAAACTTGGTCCCTGTCTTGAGATTCTAAGGTTGCAATAATAGGGGGCAGATATGAGAAACAAGTGTTACATTTATCTAGCCGTTTCAAACTCTAAACTAAAAATATAGGCCGTTTGAGAGTGTTAATTATTCTCAGAGTAAAGCTGCCAGAAACTCTCTAGGGCCTTGTTTCTCTACATTACTTAATTATATAGTATAGTTTGGTTCGTTTCATACTAAAAACTTCGGTAACATGCCTGGAGTTACTAAAATATTGGTAATATCAATGACTTATTTAATTAAAGCTGATCTAGTATACGTGTTTTCTTTTGTGCTAATATAAAATCATGATTATGAAAACTAATACTCTAAATATCACCAAAATTTTATAGGTGGAGTTTATTAATGAAGTGTTTGAAATTTAAAGAGCATATTTAGTTTCATGCTATAAGTCGCCACGAGAAATACTACATGTCATATATTATTACCATGTGTTGGTTATTACAACTATAACAATCAATACTTTACTGGTTTATATTGTCCTAGTATATGATATATCATAAACTCAGTTTTGAGCCAAACTTAGGCACTTTGAGTCGTGACAGCCAAATTAAACAACACCTAAGAGCATCATCAATGAAGGTTGCCCAAAATTATAACCCCTAAATTTTTCTTGGAAATCTATAATGAGAATTTAAAGATTAAAAAGTTATACATCTCACCGAGAGAGAGCATAAACTCAGCCCCCTAAATTAAAAAGAATAAGTTTTACTTTGGGTCATCTTTTATTGCCAGTGTTTTATTTTGAAGCAACCTTTAACCATTTTTTTTAATTTTGAACTAGAAATCTTATCTTTGTACCACTTTGGATCACTCTCAACTCTTTTATCTATCTACATCAAACTATATCATATATCAAATAAATTATCTATATAAAATGGTGGGAGTTCATTGACGAATCGGAGCTAGCATACTCGAATTCGTTTATATACTTGAGAAATGAGTTGGGGTAGTTCAAAGTGCAAAAAAATAAATAAATAAAAGATTACTCATTCTAAAATGAAAACATTGGTTAAAGTGTGATACAAGGCAAAACACCGGTAATGAAAATATGGCCTAAAGTCGTTGTTCCCCTCTTCCCACGAGAGCGCGTCCCTCTCTTCGCACAATCAGGATTAGGAGCGAGTGCCCTCCAGCCGATGTAGAGAGCGAGAAATACATATTTGGGGATTTTAATTCGTTGGCATCTACGTAGGAAAACTTTTAGAGGTTTTCTTTTACATAGAAGCCTAGTTTTAGGATTAAAAAACATATTAAGTTTATGCTGGTAATGTTAAAACACTCGGTTTTAAAACACTCATGTTTACAACTAATTATTATAATTTCTCAGTGGTAGAAGTCTATGGAGAATTTGTGAATTTTAAGATAAGCTGACTCGATTTTTAGATTTATTCATACTGCATATGATAGGGGCAAAAGGGGTGTTTATAAGGTGGTGTTTGGATTCAGGGACTTAACTTTAGTCTCTGTATTTAGATACTAATTTAGAGTATTAAATATAGACTACTTATAAAAATAATTACATAAATGAAAGCTAATTTGTCAGATAAATTTTTTAAGCCTAACTAATCCATAATTAGAGAATGTTTACTGTAGCATCACATAAGCTAATCATGGATTAATTAAGCTTAATAGATTCGTCTCGCGAATTAGTCCAAGATTATGAATGGGTTTTATTAATAGTCTATGTTTAATATTTATAATTAATGTCAAAACATCTAATGTGATAATGACTTAAAAGTTATCCCATCTAAACACGGTGTAAATTTATAGACGTGTTTAAATTTATAGAGATGACAGATGAGAGCGCGTGCGGCAGTATCATGTGTGAAAAATAACATCCCTAATGAATTCCGAGGCAATTCCAAAACTTCACCACCAGTGGAAACTCGGGCTCAAGACGAAAGATTCTTCAGCAATGGTAACATGCCAAAGGCGTAACTCGGCCCCAGGCAAAGGACCAACGGTTAAAAGAAAACCCGAGAGCCGTCTTGTCCAACTCAAAAGTGGAAGGCTAGAGGCCAATTAAGGCTTTGTTTAGTTCGGTGCAAAGTTTAGATTTTGGTTGAAATTGGAGATGATGTGACTGAAAAATTATGTATGTATGACAGGTTGATATGATGGAAAAGGACTGAAGTTTGGATCCAAACACAGCCTAAGCAGGCAAGCACGTGCATGCTCCATGCCTCCACGCATGAAACCCTACGCTTCGTTAATTTCAACCATTTCTCCCAACAACACTGCAGCCCCTATTGTCCACATGATTTTAGCTTGAGGGAAGGGAGGCACTCCTAGTACCAGTAGACTGAGGCTAATTAAAGTGATTAAGGAATCAAAAATCCTAAAATGTCAGCTCTTATCCTTGTACTGGTAAGTACAGTACATCAGTATAAAAATATATATAAGGCATGCATGCTTGCTAACACAATGTATAACACCTTTTTTTTTAATCTTTGTAGTACTGCTCCCTCCGTCCCATAATATAAGAGATTTTGAGTTTTTTTTACTGTTTGACCACTCATTAAAAAAATTTGTGCAAATATAAAAAACGAAAAGTTATGCTTAAAGTATTTTGAATAATAAAGTAAGTAAAAAATAATAATTTCAAAATTTTTTAAATAAGACGAATGGTCAAACAGTGCAATTAAAAACTCAAAATCCCTTATATTATGAGATGGAGGGAGTACCTTGGATATGGAAAGAAAAGAATATGGTAGATACCAATATACGAAATACTGTTACCTTATTTCACGCTTGTTAATTCGTATAATCTCAATTATTTTTACTATTGATTAATCTGTTGTCTAGATTATTTTCTCTCTTATTTTGTAGAACCACATCACCTCAATTTCTTTTTTTTTTACATTTGATAATTAATCTGTGATCCAAGTTGTCTTTCATCTCTCGTAAACCACATCACCTCAAATATATATACCCACAATATTAGATGCGTAATTTTGTTATAATTTGATCATATCATATGCACTTATGCGAAATTTAGTCAAACATATAACATAAAATTGCAAATAATTTCTCAAAATATACAAGCCTTTTTACTTAGATAATGAAATTGAACCCAACATATGCATCAACAAAAGATACATATGCATGAGCTAGGACTATATGTGTATGATTTATGCGCGCGCGCACACACTACACTACAACACTAAAAAGAAGACAATTGTCTGTCGGTAGAAAAAAATTATACTATGGCACTTTATCTTTCCCGACAGATAGTTTGCCACTAAAAGCTACTCATTCCAACAGATCAAGTATTTCTGTACCTATATCTTGGTGTAGCGACATCACTACATATGCACACCACACTCACCAACACATGGGTGTGCACTCTTAATACAGGCTAATGACTCAGAAGTAAATCCATAAAAATTATATTTACACGTGCGTAATTGTAGACGCTAGGAAAAATATGCTTCTACAAATCCACTAACACATCTCTAGTGCTTTGAAGCAAACCACGTATACCTAGCACTACATTTATCAAGTACAATCGGTTAATGGGTATTATGCTAGCATTGTTTGGGTTATCATGTTGCTTTGTGATGACATAATTCTATACTTTCGTGATAATTTTCTAAGAATAATTATTTTTGAAAGTTGATATAAAATTACGATTTTTTTCTCCGGACGTTAATAGCGACAAACATATACAACAAACGATATAAATAAGAAGATACTAAATCATGTTTATATGATACCATTTAGATCTTTCTCTCTGACACATGGTACTACGTAGGACAACTCATATCTTCCTCGAATAACCCATGGTTCAACTGTACGATTTTATCCACCTACCTATCCTAAATAAGAAGGGATCGTAGTTCGTACCTGTGCTAAAAAGAAAGAAAGGACGCTAAAAAGCAGCCACTGAATCAAAACCAACCTGAGTGGAAACCTCCGGAAAAGAGCCACCTTTTTTACACGCCCAACCCTTGTTCGGTTCTTCCCCCCTTCCAACCTGTGATGAAGCACGTCTCCCCAATAGCCCGGAACCGGCCGTTCCACCACCAATCGCCATTGACGCGCGCCCCCACCTTCGTCGTCCCCGTCCGTGTCCGTCTCGACCCCAATGCAGCTGCAGCTGCGGGTGTGGTGTGGACGTAGCGGGAGCGGAGGCAGGAGCGCGCGGGTTGGCTCCATCGTCACATCGATGTGAGGCGTCAGCTACCGTGGCCCAGCGTCCGTCCCGCGCGGCAGCGGGATGCACAGTGACGCTGGCTGCTGCTGGCCTCTGTGCTTGCTGCTGCTCTTGTCACTCGCTCTCGCCCGTGGCCGTGGCTGTGCTCCTGTTCGCTGCCGTCTCCTGCTACAGTAGTACTACCCGACATCTAATATAAGAGATTTTAATATTTTATTTATACTGTTCGACCATTCGTCTTATTTAAAAATATTAAAATTGTTTTTTTATTTTCTTTTTATCTAAAATACTTTAGCACAATTTTTTGTTTTTATATTTACACAAATTTTTTAAATAAGACGAGTGATCAAATAGTGCAAATAAATATGAAAATTCTTATATTACGAGATGGGAGGGAGTACTAAGAGCAAGTCTAATAGTACAGCCCACTGCTAGCTCCAATTCATATTATAACCAATCTAATAGTCAATTTACAATAGTTACTTACTATAATATTAATACATGGTCCCACCTGTCATACACACAGTGTGTCTTGAAGTCCGTGCTGCAGCTGGCTACAGATCTATAGCCCGCTGCTCTTCTCTCTTATCGTTTATCTCATTAAAATATATTTGTAGCTGGTCAATAGCGGCCTGCTCTAAGTAGTAGCAGGAGCAGTAGATACGCGAGATTCCCCCATCGGCGACGCCGCCGCGGCCGAGCCCCCGACACGGCACAAAATTTCCACGAGAGCATGCGCGCGCCGCTGTTCCACACCGGCCTGTGGCGCCTATATATGGGGTGGAGCCGCCAACCCAAGTTTCACTTTCACCCCCAGAAACCCGCAACACACGAGTTAAACCGCTACTACCACTAGTAGGCACGTTTTGAGCTTTGAAGGTGGTACCCCTCGGAGTAGTAGTACTACTAGGAGTAGCATCTTGGGAGTGTGAAGTGGTAGTAGTAGTGCACTGGTGCGTCACACTCTCACACACACACTGTCACGCACGCACAAGCAGCAGCAGCAGCAGCTGAGCTTTTATTTTACTCCTTTTAAAAGAGGGGTGTGCCACCACTGTTGTCGCCTCCTCAGTTCAGCTCAGCTCACTCGCCTTCCTTTTCACTCATCAGTCATCGCACGCGCACGCTCGCTAGCTAGAGAGAGTGGGGGACGGCAATAAAAAGAAGAGAGAGAGAGGGAGTGAAGAGAGAGTAGCTAGCAGGAGGAAGGGACCGACCACCGCCTGCCGCAATGGCGACCGGCGGCAGCGGCGGCGGCGGCGCGGCGGGGCGGAGGTGGTGGCGTGTGTGACGATGTCCACGGGCTCAAGTTCGGCAAGAAGATCTACTTCGAGCAGGACGCGGCGGCGTCGGCGTCGGCGGCGGCGGTGGAGTCGTCGTCGACGTCGTCTGGTGGCGGCGGAGGCGGCAAGAAGGGGAAGGGCGTGGCGGCGGCGGCGCCCGCCGCGCCGCCGCCGCGAGGTGCCAGGTGGAGGGTTGCGGCGTGGATCTGAGCGGCGTCAAGCCGTACTACTGCCGCCCACAGGTGTGCTACATGCACGCCAAGGAGCCCATCGTCGTCGTCGCCGGCCTCGAGCAGCGCTTCTGCCAACAGTGCAGCAGGTAAAAAAAACCAAAAACCAAAACCAAAATCTTCTTCTTCCTCCTCCTCCTCGTCGCCGTCGTCCAGCCATTGCCCCTGCTTCGTCTGCTGCTCTACTGTTCCACCTGTGAGCGCGTGAGTGCGACAGACACTCACCAATCCACCGTGTGATTCGCCCAACTTTCAAACGGTTCCTGCCAAAATTCAAAAAAAACTCCCCACTAGATTTGGCTACCTCAGCAAGCTCTGCATTTTAGGACAAGAAAAAAGAAACAACCTCTGCAACTTGCAAAAAACGTAGCAGCAGCAACGTTGGATTTCAGGCAAATTAAAATTTGCCGTTTTGTCCCTGGCCAGATTGAGAGATTTTTCATGCCCTGTGTGTAGTGTACTGCTGCTGGGTTTGATAGTAGTAGCGATCAATGTGAAATTTAGGACATGTGGAACCTGACTAGAATATCTTGTCTGAGGAGCACACATATAGTAGTCTAGATCTCCTTTTTTTCTATTCTAGTAGTATATGTGGAATGTGGTAGGATATGAAGTATATATGGGGTAGTAGTAAGGTACTACACTGTACTACTATGCACTATTTAATGCCCTAAAATGGAAGTAGGGCAGCAGAGAAATTGAGGTGGAAAACAAATCGGATGAAATAGTAAACACAAAACTTGCTAATTAGGAATGTTTGCTGACATGGATGAGAGAGAAGCAAGGAGATGCAAACATGGTAGCTTCGATTAAACAACCGCTTAGCAACGACTCTTAACCTCTATAGAATGGAAACTTTGCTGCATGAGGGTTTTAACAAGGAAATAATAGTAATAATTTTGTTTTTATGAATGCATGGTTTAAATAAAGTCTTTGTTGTCGATCTCAACAGTTGTAAGGACAGTCTCTGAATAAACATGTATTATTTAAAAGACTTTGAACATGCCCAGCAATAACGAAGTTGGTCAATCATGCTAACCAATAATTCTCATTTGGTTCATCAGAAATCCCATATACTTACTCTAATTTTGTCCTATATGTTCTCATTTTGTATAGTAGATACTAGAACACAAACACTTATGCTTATGCTACATAATCTAAAATATCAAAATGAAATAACATCATCTGCTATATTGCATCCAACGATTTGTTTGGAAAAAATGCATACTGTTTCATAGTTGGTGGCTTGTGGAGTTGTGGACATATGCATTACCGGAAAATAGAAGGTTCTGACTGTTGTGTTATTTATAAATCTGCTCTGCCGTAGATAAAACATCTCTTGACTATTTGATGTACTAACTAAAGCCTTTGTTTGTGCTAAAGTACTATGGGAATGATTACAGGTGCTCTGTCCACATGGTTAGGTAACCTTTTTATTTTCCCGGTCGTGGTGTATGTGTATCTAATCATGAAAGGCGTGTCTTTGGTTAGTGTTGCTACTTAGAACAAATACACATTAGTCTAGGATTAAAAAAAAGTTGTTATGCTTGCATCGACGCAGCTTTTCACATGGCATGTGGTTTGATTTATTTGTCTGATGCACGCTCCATATTAAGTTAAGCAGCAGGGGTAGCTGATTCTTGATTACAGAGTTGGCACTCCTACTTTTCATGTGCTTGCAATTTTCTAAAGTAAGGTCACTACAATATGCAATAGCCCCACCAAAAATGCTCTTCAGCGTGCTTTTTTTTATTGAGTTAAATTGATTATTGCTTTTCATTGTCAGTGTAGAGTATTTTTTATAGCATGACATTCTTCATTAGGAAAACTCCTTGTATTCAATTATATCCTGCAGTGGCACTACGCTTGTGGTAATTCACTAATATTTTGGCCACTTCAAATCACAGGTTCCACCAATTACCTGAATTTGATCAAGAAAAAAAAAGCTGCCGCAGACGCCTTGCAGGTCACAATGAACGCCGGAGGAAGCCGACACCTGGACCTCTTTCTTCTCGCTATGGCCGTCTTGCTGCATCCTTTCATGGTAAAATGTGGCTCATGTTTGTCCTGATACTCTGAACTTCAGATGAGTGTATTGACTTGTTGCCCCTGAAACTTTTGTTTCAGAAGAGCCAGGCAGGTCCAGAAGCTTTGTGGTAGATTTCTCATACCCGAGAGTTCCAAGCAGTGTGAGGGATGCGTGGCCTGCTATTCAGCCCGGCGATCGCATGTCCGGTTCAATCCAGTGGCAAGGGGGCCATGAACTCCATCCTCACCGCAGCGCAGTTGCGGGATACGGTGATCAGCAGTTTTGCACTATTCTAAAAAAAAAAAATCTGACTTACTGACGTATGAACCATACCACTGACGGACATAATCTCTCCGTTTCATAAAAAACGAATCTAGAATAAAATGTAACACATCATAGTAATATGAATCTGTACATACTCCCTCCGTCCCAAAATAAGTGCAGTTTTGCACTATTCTAAAAAAAAAAAATCTGACTTACTGACGTATGAACCATACCACTGACGGACATAATCTCTCCGTTTCATAAAAAACGAATCTAGAATAAAATGTAACACATCATAGTAATATGAATCTGTACATACTCCCTCCGTCCCAAAATAAGTGCAGTTTTGCACTATTCTAAAAAAAAAAAATCTGACTTACTGACGTATGAACCATACCACTGACGGACATAATCTCTCCGTTTCATAAAAAACGAATCTAGAATAAAATGTAACACATCATAGTAATATGAATCTGTACATACTCCCTCCGTCCCAAAATAAGTGCAGTTTTGCACTATTCTAAAAAAAAAAAATCTGACTTACTGACGTATGAACCATACCACTGACGGACATAATCTCTCCGTTTCATAAAAAACGAATCTAGAATAAAATGTAACACATCATAGTAATATGAATCTGTACATACTCCCTCCGTCCCAAAATAAGTGCAGTTTTGCACTATTCTAAAAAAAAAAAATCTGACTTACTGACGTATGAACCATACCACTGACGGACATAATCTCTCCGTTTCATAAAAAACGAATCTAGAATAAAATGTAACACATCATAGTAATATGAATCTGTACATACTCCCTCCGTCCCAAAATAAGTGCAGTTTTGCACTATTCTAAAAAAAAAAAATCTGACTTACTGACGTATGAACCATACCACTGACGGACATAATCTCTCCGTTTCATAAAAAACGAATCTAGAATAAAATGTAACACATCATAGTAATATGAATCTGTACATACTCCCTCCGTCCCAAAATAAGTGCAGTTTTGCACTATTCTAAAAAAAAAAAATCTGACTTACTGACGTATGAACCATACCACTGACGGACATAATCTCTCCGTTTCATAAAAAACGAATCTAGAATAAAATGTAACACATCATAGTAATATGAATCTGTACATACTCCCTCCGTCCCAAAATAAGTGCAGTTTTGCACTATTCTAAAAAAAAAAAATCTGACTTACTGACGTATGAACCATACCACTGACGGACATAATCTCTCCGTTTCATAAAAAACGAATCTAGAATAAAATGTAACACATCATAGTAATATGAATCTGTACATACTCCCTCCGTCCCAAAATAAGTGCAGTTTTGCACTATTCTAAAAAAAAAAAATCTGACTTACTGACGTATGAACCATACCACTGACGGACATAATCTCTCCGTTTCATAAAAAACGAATCTAGAATAAAATGTAACACATCATAGTAATATGAATCTGTACATACTCCCTCCGTCCCAAAATAAGTGCAGTTTTGCACTATTCTAAAAAAAAAAAATCTGACTTACTGACGTATGAACCATACCACTGACGGACATAATCTCTCCGTTTCATAAAAAACGAATCTAGAATAAAATGTAACACATCATAGTAATATGAATCTGTACATACTCCCTCCGTCCCAAAATAAGTGCAGTTTTGCACTATTCTAAAAAAAAAAAATCTGACTTACTGACGTATGAACCATACCACTGACGGACATAATCTCTCCGTTTCATAAAAAACGAATCTAGAATAAAATGTAACACATCATAGTAATATGAATCTGTACATACTCCCTCCGTCCCAAAATAAGTGCAGTTTTGCACTATTCACGTTCAACGTTTGACCGTTCGTCTTATTTGAAAATTTTTTATGATCAGTATTTTTATTGCTATTAGATGATAAAACATAAATAGTATTTTATGTGTGACTAAATATTTTCAAATTTTTCATAATTTTTTTAAATAAGACGGACGGTCAAACGTTAGGCACAGATATCCAAGGCTGCACTTATTTTGGGACGGAGGGAGTATGTATGTTCAGATTCGTATTACTGTAACACATCCGTTACTGGAGTAGTTAGTAGTTTTTAATAGAACGGAGGGAATACATTTCAGCGATCTGCGTCAGAGAAGTCTCGTTGATGGTTTTGCGGTGGAGTTTTACGTGCACAGAGTGAGCTGACCATTGTTCATTGATCTATCGACATGTTGCGTTGAAGTGTGATTATTTTGTTACTGTGCATTGCATTGCTTGTTTTAAGATGGTTTAGTTGAGGTGAAAAACCTACGGCATATGTGCCAACTAGGAATACAAGTAGCTGACTATGTTTGCTTTGTACAATAGTTTGTACATTGTGGCACGCATTGTACCGCAAGTGGATCTGGGCTTGGATCTACGTGTTGGTTGGGCTAGATTATTTGTAGGCCGTGTTCAACTAGAGGCATGTGTTGGGTGGGCCGGCAAAGTTAGGCCTCAATTCCTCCATCACCTTGGGCCAGGTTAGTGGGCTGTAGGGAATCCACAATGCGATTGGTGGTAAGCTTGTCATACTCAATAAGAACAAGTTCACTAGGTCCCCCATTTTTTGTTGAGTCCGAAATGCATCCCGAGACCACAGAGATACAACGCATCCTCAAACTTATAAAACCAGTGCAAACGAGATTCATAGTATTGTCTCTGGTTTTGGTTGAAGTGGCTCCTTTGAAAGTCTTTATCCCACGTGTTATTAACGTGATGCTTATGTGACAATTCAATCTGAAAAATAATAAAAATCATAGGGTCCATGTGTGAGATACACACGCAAAATCCTTTTAATTATGCGATGGAGGTAATAGGATGGTGTGACAGCGCATGGTTATTACTTAATACTAAGGGCCTTGCTTGGGAAATTTGTATTTCTTTTCCCCTGTAAAACCATTACACATGTTTTCCTATCTGCTTGCAAGGTTGTTTGAAAGGTAACAGAGGGAGATAATCGGAGGGGAAAGAGGGAATTCTTGACCTCCTTGAGGAAGATGAATTGTTTGCTGGCTCTTGCTCGCCATTGACTGGCCGCGCGGATCGACGCCGAAAGAGCACTAGCCAAGGACATCGACGATGAACAGAGACTGGTTGAGCGGATCAATGCTAGGGACTGGGAGGCAGGATCGAGATAGTACTCGTGCGGAGAAAATACTGTATTACTCCTTCCATTTTAAATGTGCGGCATCGTTGATTTTTGACGTAACGTTTTATCATGCATCTTACAAGAAAATAAGCATCATTTATTTTGTTGTGATTTGTTTTATCTTTAAATAAAATATAATTTTAACTTATTCTTTTACATATTTATATTAAATTTTTACATAAAATAAATGGTTAAATGTTATACGAAAAATTATAGCGTCATATATACTTTAAAAAGAAGGCCGTAGAATTTTCGTAGTTGGGCTCAATAAACCCGGAAGATTACATTGGTTTCGGGCCGAAAATCAACCATCCAGGCACTAGAGTTTATACGTCATTTGAGGTCCTCATCTAGTCATCTTTGATCACTAGAGTTTATGCTGTTTTGCTCCTAAATTAGTCAATGGCTGGATTTGGTTAGGTTCTTAGAATCTTAAGTCAAGGCATCAAAGCAATCAGAGCAAGGTTAAAGAATGATCAAAGGAATATAATCATGGTAGAGATCATCAAATTAATATAAGTGATTCATTAAATATAAGTGATGTAGTAGTACTTAGCTATTCAAAAAATATTCTGTACTTGAGTTGACTTTTGGAAGGGAGAAATTAGGCCCATTTGATAGGAATTCCTCATGACCATTGCTTATACACGGAAGATACATGATCGATGCAATAAAAATTAATTTTGGGTTAGTACTAGTACACTTATATTATAGGTGATCCAAAAGTCAAGACCGAGCGATGAAAACGACTAAAAAAGCATGCAACAATTCTAAAATGAACTCCAAAAATCAGGATTAATGCAACTTACAAAACCAGCAGGCTCTAAAAGCAAAACAATTTGGTCCCCTTCTCTTTTTTAGGGAAAAAAACGTAGTATGTTGAACAGAAATGCAATTTGTGGTCCTTTGCATGTAGTGTGTAGTTATACAACATTCGATATATTTTAGATAGATTAGTTTGAACGGAGGGGAAAGAAGAAGATTAAGATACGTAAAATAAGGTGGGTCATTAACATATGATTAATAACTTAGTATAAATTATTTTAAATTTAAAAATAATCAATATGATTTTTAAAACAATTTTTATATAGGAAATTTTTTGTAAAAAACACATCGGGCATCTACGGGTTTCCGCTTTGCTTCGGCAGAAGCTGCCTTTTATTACGTGCAAATGAATTCAAATCACAACTCAACATGCGTGTTAAAAACGACGGATTTTTCTCATGCTTGTACTTGGAACAAACATAGCCTTAACCCTTAAGTAATTTCGTAGTGTGAAAGTACATGTAACCTAGTGGTTACAGTGACCTGAGGAGCACCCCAAGGTCCTGAGTTCAAATCTTCATAGGAGCGAATTTCAGATTGGATTAATTGAGGGCTAGTTCCCTGTTCCATAGGCTAAGTTCATATTTTTAAAAAATGCTAAAAAAAACTTCATATATCTGGTTGGATATAGAGACCGGGTAAAAAAAAAACCCTTATCTAAAAAAAAAGTAATTCCGTAGTTGCATATATACATCAGTCGGTCTCTGATGTGCACATCTGAACCTCCATCTCTATGATATCCAAATCAAATATCCCTTATATTTCAGTTCAACAGTTACTGCAGTGGTACTTCACAGTTTCCACGTTGCAATGAGCTAGCCAATTAATTATTGCCGAAAATACGCTAATGATCGATGGTTTCGACAAATATGAGTTCAGAGTATCAGTTTCTGATGGACAACCGGATTAGGTAGAGGGCATTCTTCAGGAGGACAATTAAGAGATCAATACAAATCCGACTTGATGTTTATCTGGCAATAGATAATAAATTTTCGACCACGATGTTTATCGAGCAATAGAGATCAATACAATTATGTTTGATAGACAAGTCCTATATTTTTTATTTATTAAAACACATTTGGGTTTATAATACGGTTATAACAATACTCTAATACAACTTATACTGCTATACACAATTAACAGTTTAGATTTTTGGTGACTACAGCACTCCCTCCCTCCGTTGTTAAATATATAATTTATTTTTATTCGGTTAAACTCTTAAAACTTTGAAGCTTTCTAATAATATATTTAGTTTGAAAGCATAAAAATCGTTTAGGTATATTACTTTTTAAGATATTATCATTATATCCTAGTAAAGCAAATAGTGGTCAAAATTACAAACTAACTGGATAAAGTCAGCAGCGCAAATATATAGGAACCATTTAAATAAGGTCGTAATTGACAGCTTCCTGAGTATAAACATGGGGCTCATTTTAGCCTTTGTTTTAGTGATGTAATAGATAAATACGAATATCATGTCTTCTGCTAGGTGCTAAGCTTAAATTTCAGATAACAGTGCAGAAATTTTCTATCTTTTTTTTTCTTTCCCAATTCACGTGGTAGTTTTTAGTCCTTGAGAGCAAACGTTGGCTCCTCTTAAGTGTTAATTTCCACGTGATTGTGCACGGCTATGCTACCGTTTAATTGAAAGTAAAAATGTATCGTTTGATTTGAGGTATTTTCAGTAATCGATAAAATAACTTAAAGTGTTTTTCTGGTGCAAAGGTAATACTAGAATCAAATTATACTACAATCCTACTTATTCTGTTTCAAAATATGACAACCTTCGAAATTAGTCATAGATATTAAGAGAATATGTAGAATTAAATGGGAAAAAAATTCAAAACAAAGTATAAGAAGAAATTAAATAAAATATGGTTCTGATAAACTAAAATGAGAGAATAGATAAAGAAATCATTATATTGTAAAATAAATTTTGAATTCTAGTTATATTCTAAAACGGAGTAAGTAGGAAATATATATAGTACTACTCTTTCCGTGTTTGAAAATATAACTACTTCTAGTATTTAAATTTGTCTTAAAATATAGCTGCTCAACTTATCTCGTCATATTAAACAATGACAATATTCTACCATTTAATTTATCCACCTACTTAGCATGTACAATACTGTCATGGTTATGGATACCACATACCTAATAGTAGTTGACTAAATCTCGGCAGGACCCACCACATATCATGTCCTATACGGAAACTAACTTTAGATATGGAGGGAGTTCCGGATAAGGAAAAACAACCAGAGTTCTACATGGAAACGACAAGGACTACTCGGATTGTATTCATATTGGTTTCCCTAGTTCTACTTGGACAAGGGGACACCTATGGGTATAAATACAAGGCCCCCGAGGAGGAGAGGGGGAACCACCATGGAAGACACCCACCAGGGAGAACCATGACAATCAACACACGCCCACCAGAAACTACAACATACAAGCCTACATACGCCAAGACACGACGCCGGGTATCGACTTCAGGGATAGGCATGGCTACTTCCCTACGGTGCCTCCGGATACCGTCAGGAGATACGAAAGCGCTATCTCTGATCTCGCCGGACACGTTTTCGAGGAGGAAGGCTATCCTGTTGTCGACTACGATTTAGACCTCCAGACCGTCATGTCGACAACAGTTAGATAGGCTACCCCAAATATTGTACTGGTGTGATAATGGTGAATAAGAGCAACATCGGCTCTGGCCAACAGGATGTAGGGTTATTACCTGACCACTCAGGGGCCCGAACCTGTATAAAAATCCCTGTCTCCATCTCTTTTACCTCAGTCTCGTGTATACCCTAGCACCAACGATCCCCATACTGTCCAAATACCGTAGTCGTGACATCAAACGTCGACAGTGGCGCGCCAGGTAGGGGGATTTTGATGCTCTAGGATTTCGACGAGATGGGTCTAAAAGATGGATTCTGCAACAACAATCTACTCGACGACTTCAGCTATAGGGAGATCCAACCCGGCCAGAGTACGTCTCCCGACGAGATTGGAATCATCGTCATCAACTAATTGATCCGGCGAGATCGACCAAGCTTCAAGATATCGTCGCCGCGGAGAGTAAACCCAAGATCTATAGGCGTCGTCGACGTGACCGAGTTTTGCCAGGAGCTCATCTAACCGATTTGGAGCATGCATGACATCAGCACATAAGACCATGCACTGATCAGATTGGTGGACTCTCCGTACAGTACACGTGTATCATCTCGGGAACCACGCGTGATGGCTGTTCAGCATATGCAAGTCAAATAAGGTAATTAGTAAGATTGATTTTTAATTAATCTACTAATTTCATAGATATATCCGGCATATATCTATAAAGGTACGCAATATTTTATCTGCAATTTATCGTACCTATTCAGATCATATATCATTGTCAGATCTATAATTTATTACTTTTACCTAGAGCATGGTTTTTATACAATATCTATTGCGCGGATGTTTCCGACGTTAAACCAACTACGGTCTAACGCTGGGGGCTCGCTCCGTTCTCTTCTGTATAAATCATGCTTGTTTACGGTTTACATAATGCCTGATATTTAATTTGCTCGTTATATCCTGATAATACTAGAAACTTCATGCAGTTTTTTTTGAGTACATACTCGATATTATCTGCTATATATCTTGCCTTCTAGAAAATATTTTTCAGGAACAA
>CM020186.1:12580866-12643196 GCA_009805545.1 Oryza longistaminata | reverse complement strand
TTGCATTATTCAGTAGAATTTATATTAGATAGAGACATGTTAGCACGCGCCTCATGTGTTTAATAAACAATTCCTCGTGTGGATTTCGGCAGCGACTGTTCCATCTTCTTCCTCATCGATCGCTATTGTGATGAAGTGAGATCCTAATTACGCCAGCTTACCATGTCTGCAGAGAAAACACTACACTGAATTGATGTAGTGTGTCCTGCCAGCACGCAGTATGTTCCTTAGTACTCCCTCCATACTAAAGGGAGTCGTTTAGGACAATGTTTAAGTCAAATCTTAAAAATATAAATCATGAATAGCTCTTAAGTTGTTGAGTTTGAAAATGTAAAGATTATATGAATGTATTTGTCTTGAAAAATACTTTCATAAAAGTATACATATATCACTTTTCAATAAAATATTTTTATAGAAATAAAGAGTCAAAGTTGTGTTTTGAAGACCGTGTCGTTGTCCTAAACATCTTCCTTTACGAGTACGGAGGGAGTACTCCACTACTACCCCTCCCGTTCATCACTCTATAAATACCCGTTAGAGCTGCAGCTACTGGAGGCAATTCAGCTAGCTCATTCTGAACCCCATCTCTCGCTGGAATGGGGATCAGAATGGGAAGGCGACTCCTCTTCACCTTGTTCTTGGGAGCTCTGTTCTGCAATGGCGTTTACGCCAAGTTTACCAGGTACAGCTTCCCCAAGGACTTCATCTTCGGCACAGGTTCAGCAGCTTATCAGGTACATATGACATGTTGGAATTCTGAAGCTCAATATCAGTTGTGTCACTGCTCAACTAGCCATGTTTATGTTATGTAGTGATGTAATTTGTAGCTGGATACTCATCAGTTTATCCTGGGATTGGTTTTGATTACTTGCAGTATGAGGGCGCCTACAAAGAAGGGGGCAAAGGTCCTAGCGTCTGGGACAACTTCACTCACATTCCAGGTTAATTCGTGAGGAAGTGCATCACAAAGCTTGTAATTAATTCTTCCGGTTTATCTGACAGACAGAAATTAACAATCCATATGACTGCAGGTAAAATTTTAAACAATGATAACGGCGATGTGGCAAATGACTTCTATCACCGATACAAGGTGACCTTCCATTTTGACTGACTGACGATGATTAACATCGAGTGTCTGAATTCTCTGAAACGGGTCATGTTTTGACAAATCCGATCAAATTTCAGGAGGATGTGAGCCTCCTGAAGGACATGAACATGGATGCTTTCCGGTTCTCCATTGCGTGGACCAGGATCCTGCCAAGTGAGTCTCAAAATTTTCTCCCTTTTTTTTTTTTGTTTTGCGAAACACAATATAAACGCAGACATGTGAGTTCCAAAGCTTTATGTTAATCACATAGCCACTGCGTGCAAATTGTAATTACTGCAGATGGATCCTTGAGTGGAGGAATAAACAAAGAAGGGGTTGCTTTCTACAACAGCTTGATCGATGATGTCATAGCAAAAGGTGATCACTAACTTTTATTCCAAAAACGCAAAAAAATATGAACTAATTTTGACAACATTTCTGTATCACATAGGGATGATCCCATTTGTCACTATCTTCCACTGGGACACCCCCTTGGCTCTGGAAAGCAAATACGGAGGATTCCTCAGTGAAGACATAGTGTAAGTTCTTTCTTGCTTACTGTACTTTCACAAACATTCTTGCAATCTCTCGAGAAAAAACCTTTAATTCCCGAGTGATTTTACAATACTATTTAGAGAAATTTTATGGTCCTTAAGAAAATACCTTGAGATACCAAATTTTACGCTATAAAATATAGCACCTCACGATACATTCTCAAGGATGATAGTATCTACTGATAGTATTTTACTATTCTTACTATCAGTATTATCACCACCAATACAAGTGATCTCAACCGTTGATTTTCATTTAGTTCTAATACTAATAGAAAATATTATTATTATATATCAATAGTTGAGATGATATTATAAATAGGTAATATTATTATTATACCATCATTAGAGATAATATTATAAATAGATATGACCCATTATATTAGAAAAATATAAACTATCTTTCAATTGATTTTAATATTAGAAAATACCATTTTAAAACACCCTTGCTCAACATGTGCAGGAAAGACTACGTGGACTTCGCGGAGGTGTGCTTTCGCGAGTTCGGCGACCGTGTCAAGTACTGGACCACATTTAATGAGCCATTCACATACAGCGCCTACGGCTACGGCAAGGGCGTGTTTGCGCCGGGACGATGCTCTCCGTATGTTTCCAAGTCATGCGGCGCCGGTGACTCCAGTCGCGAGCCCTACCTCGTGGCACACCACATCCACCTCTCCCACGCTGCCGCTGTCCAGCTTTACCGCACCAAGTACCAGCCAACACAGAAGGGACAGATCGGCATGGTGGTGGTCACCCACTGGTTCGTGCCGTACGACAACACCGACGCTGACCACGGCGCTGTGCAACGGAGCCTAGACTTCATCTATGGGTGGTTCATGGACCCTATCGTGCATGGTGACTACCCGGGCACCATGAGAGGTTGGCTCGGGAATCGGCTGCCAGAGTTCACGCCTGAACAGTCGGCGATGGTGAAGGGCTCCTACGACTTCATCGGCGTTAATTACTACACCACCTACTACGCTAAGAGTATACCGCCGCCTAACTCCAACGAGCTATCCTACGACCTCGACAACCGTGCCAACACCACCGGCTTCCGTAATGGCAAACCCATCGGTCCACAGGTGCGTACGTGACTGCGTGTACACATATACCCACATCGATCCATCCATTTTAATGAGGAATTCAACGTACGCGAATCCTTGTCATGTCTAGGAATTTACACCGATCTTCTTCAACTACCCTCCGGGTCTCCGTGAGCTCCTCCTCTACACCAAGAGGAGGTACAACAACCCGACCATCTATGTTACAGAAAACGGTAAGAACATATAATCTTTCAACACTGGTCCTACAAAATTCATCCAAAATTAAACTTAAATATAAGTTGATCGAAAAGAACCATATCCTCAATTAACATGTATATATACTAAATCGTTCGCGAACATCGAAAGGCGTAAAATTTGTGTGCAATGTGTACAGGCATCGATGAGGGTAACAACAGCACACTGCCAGAGGCACTCAAGGATGGACACAGGATCGAATTCCACTCAAAGCACCTGCAGTTCGTCAACCACGCCATCAGGAATGGGGTGAACGTGAAGGGCTACTTCACGTGGACATTCATGGACTGCTTCGAGTGGGGTGACGGCTACCTCGACAGGTTCGGCCTCATCTACGTCGACCGCAAGACGCTCAAGCGCTACCGCAAGGAGTCCAGCTACTGGATCGAAGACTTCCTCAAGAGGCACTGATCCAGCCCCACAAAATTTCGGATTGATCACGAGATCGATCGGCTGGCCACCAGATTTGTGTTTCGTCAGTCTAGCTTTCAGCTGGTTAATTTGTGATTTGTGCATCAGTGGTGGTGACCGATATGATGGCGTGATGAATTATGCTGCATTACTATTGAATGTGTACCTGTGCATCGTTGCTGGCTGATCCCATTGAGCCGGATAATAATAAGAAGAAACAATAATGCTCCCTGTCGAGCAGTGTTGGGCTGATTCAGGCTTAATTAATATCGTCATTGATGAGATCAACTGAACCCTCCTCCAATCATCTTTGAATAATTGATGCTATATACTCTAGCTCAACAGAATACTCGATATCTCACACAACTATGGTGATGTTTTTCTTTCCTAATGAAGATAAAAGATAAAGTTAGAGCAAGTAAAATAGAAAAAGCCATTAACATATAGGGTGTGTTCGTTTGTGATGTATATACAGATGTTGCGCTGAGATGGCTGTATTAACAATACAAGTAGTAATAAAAATTTACTGCGCAAGCCGTAGCTGTTGTGCTGTGCAGCCACAACTATCTCCTCCAAACACATCCATAGTTAATTACTCCCTCAATCCTAAAATATAGCAATCTAGCACTGCATATGACACACATTCTGGTCCAATGAATCTGATCATAAGTATGTCTGGATTTAGATGCGTCTCATCCGGTTTTGGGTTTTAATTATTATAAACTTAAAAAAATAAATTTATTTGATATTCTAAGTAATTTTTATATAAAAAGTTTTTGCACGAAACACACCGTTTAACCGTTTGAAAAACGTGTTAAACAAAAACGAAAAGTTAAAGTTTGAAGTTTGGTTGAGCAGCTTGCATGTCGTCAAGCCGACACCTGCTATAGACTTCTTCCTTCTTCCCTTTCTTCTTTCCCCTCTCTTCCTCCAGTGAAGCTTGGGTTTGCTGGGCCTCCGCCGGAGCTCCTCCTCCTCCAGCTTCTACCATGTCTCTAGGCACTCCTTCGACCCCACCTGCCCGCCGAGGAGGACGAGCAAATGACGCGACGCGCGAGAAGGATGAGCAGACGATGGCGGCATGAGGATGGCGAGCGGACGACGGCAGCGACACAAGGAGGATGAGTGGACAACGCTGGCGACTCGAGGAGGATGGGCGGACGCTGGCGGCACGAGTATGATGAGCAAACAGCGGCGGCGATGCGGGGAGGACGACGCCAGCAATGCGAGGAGGATGGGCGGACGACAGCGTGATGATGGTGATCGGATGGTGATGGCGACGCAAGGAGGACGACCAGATGACGCGAGGAGTGGTCGTCCGGACATGAGGGAGAGAGGAGAGAGAAAGGGGGAAGGAAAGGGAAGTATGAAGAAGATAAGGGTAAATCGGTCCAAAAAATTTTATGAATGCATTGAAGGGGTATCTAGTGGTATATCTCAAACTACTGTAAAATTGTAATGGCATCGTTATAAATATACGAATTATAATGGCATATTTCTAAACTAGAGATTTTATAATGGTATAGATCCAATTAACCCTAAAAAATAAGAGCTTGTTTAGTTCTCAAATAAAATTTTTCACGCTGTCACGTCAAATGTTTGGACATATGCATGAAGTATTAAATGTAGAAAAAAAACCAATTACACAGTTTGCCAGGAAATAGCGAGATGAATCTTTTAATCCGAATTGCGCCATGATTTGACAATATGGTGCTACAGTAAACATTTGCTAATGACGGATTAATTAGGCTTAATAAATTCGTCTCGCAGTTTCCTGTTGAAATTTGTAATTTATTTTGTTATTAGACTATGTTTAATACTTCAAATGTGTTCCATATATCTGATGTGACATATAGAGACAAAAAAATTTGCCAACTAAACAGGCCCTAAATCGAGAATGCGATAACGATGTACTCCCTCCGTCCCAAACAAAAACCAACCTAGTACTATAATGGGACACATCCTAATACAATGAATCCTATTACACATCGTTATACTAAGATGTGTCCCATCCTAATAATAAGTTGGCTATTTTTGGGACGCTCTATGTCCAAATTTATTGTATTAGGATATGCCCCATTCTAGTACTAAGTTAGCTTCTTTTTTTTTTGGACGGAGGGAGTACTCTTCATAGTTTGCACTATGGATCTTGTTTAGTTTTATGGGATGGGGAAAGTAATAACGTGTTACTCTCTATTTTGTATTATAAGTTGCTTTGAATTTGTTCTAATCACCGACATGATGTTGACTTCAGGAATGAACCCCCGTGCCTTCACTGACTGCTTCGCCGCTGCATGGATGAAGCAACCATCTGGGTGGAAAGAATTAAGAACTCGGAACGCTTTGTGATCTCTGCTCGCAAACAAGCTTTCTCAAGCCCTACTAACTCTAAATCAATGTAAAGGCACGATGCTGCCGTTCCTCGGAACCTGTAACTCCCATATTTTCACCTATCAATGAAAAATTCAGGTGGAGAAAAAAATCTAATATTTTTTCTAAAAAGAAATTAATTAAATATATAGAAAAATATAGCAACATTTTTAACACTAAACAATAATATTATTAAAATATATTTAATTATTTTTACAACTTATAACATGAAATGGAGGGAAAAACTAACACTATTGGAGAACTGATCTTTACTTGGATGGCAAAAATCATATTTGTTCCGGTTCGAATAGGATCCGATACTAAAGAATATCTTTAGCTCCGGTTTAAAAGCCCAATGGCAATACCAACCGGTACTGAAGATCACTTTTAGCCACGGTTCAACAGCTGTCAGGCCGTGTCAGCCTCCCAACGATCTTTAGTCACGGTTAGTGCTACCAATCCAGTCTAAAGATGCATTAACATGAGCTAAAAATTGATTTTTAACCTCGCTTGGTGTCGGAGTAAAGCTCTCTTCCCCAGCAGTGTAACTGTGTGTGTTTAATGTGGGGTTTGCGCCGACAGATCGATGGAAGGGGTGAGCGATGAGCCGCGTTTCAGTTTGCTGCACGCCAGTTAACCGATACTCAGTTCCTGCATTCCCTACCGGGCTACTGGGTGGTGTCGGCGTCGGTGTGCAGTGTGCTGAACTTGCTGTCTGCTGATAACTTAAAGCTGGGGGCCGGATTAGGTGAAAACAAAACAGGAGGAAGATATTGCGATCTAGTATAGTCAAGAATCGATTATTGCAGAACAGTCAATTCTTGCTAGAATCGCTGCTTTATCGTACCAATGCCACGCAACGCACAGTGTTCTTGATAGATCTGAGAAACTCCAGCCTTCGTACGTTGGTTGGTTCCTGTCGTGACTAGGTTAGGATTGATTCGTTTAATTCTATCTCCTCATTCGGTTAGAGTTTGCTTTGGATAGTAGGTGATACCACGTGAGTTGCAGCGGGCAGATAAGTGAATTTGAAAAGATATGCAAGCTAAAGAAAAAGAGACGAAAAAAAATTGATAAAAGTGAGGTTTGCTCTGGTCCAGCAATTTGTACCAAGAGGTACGGGTACCGGGAGGTATCGAACAAAATCTAGCCATTCAATCGTTCGGGGTGCGATGGATTACGAAGAAAAACAGCCAACGCTAGCTCCTCGTCCTCACGCGGCTGCACCATGACCGCTGGCAGTGTCATCTGCTTGCTGCCATAGCAGGTCGTACTTGCGCCGGTGAAAGGGCTTGAAGCACAGCGGAGGGAAAGATGATGACGCTGGCCAGTTGTTTAGCAATGACACGCGGGTGCTGCCACCAAAGCCAAAGCACAGGGAGCTGTCGAGCGCAGCTGATGACGAGATGGTAGCAGCGAGACGGTAGTGGTGGCGGCGTCCCTGGCGAGGAGCCTGGAGCTCTCGCAGGAGCGGCGGCCATGGACGATGTGTTAGCCAGAGATATCATTTTTTTCTTCTACGGCTACGGCAGTGTGGCGTGTGACGGCGTTTGCATGCGCACGGCGCGGCCACCCCAACCGCGGCGGCACAGTTGTGTTGACCTTGCTCGTCTGCAGCAGCCAGAAGCGGCGCCGGAGATTACGCCGGAGAACGGAAAAGAGGGAAAAAAACAAAATGTGCTTGAAAATTGAAAAGGGAAGGTTCGCATGAAGTGCCTTCTGGCTCGCCGGCTCTCTCCGCCTCCACTTTGGTTGGCCACTCCACCAGCGAGAGCCCTCCTCCGATGAGAGTGAGACACTACTGCTCGGCATCTTCAGGAGAGAGAAAGGATAAGAGACAAATGAAGAAGATACAATTGGAACGTGAAATTACCTAACTACCTTTCCGTCCTTAGTACCTCTTCATCTTCTATACAATCACATGTGCAGTACCACCGGGGATCCTAATCCGCGCGTATGCGCCAGCAACACAAACAGCACGTATTTTCTCCACGCAAATAGCGCTAGCGCTTAGATCCGTATTTCTTGTTTCTGTTCCGCTTTTTTTATATAAAAGTTCCATATGTACGTGTTTTTTCCTTTTCTCTAGTTCACTGAAACAAACTTTCAAATCACATTTATTTAAAATTTAAAAACTTTCAAGTACAGATTTGAAAATTTTCAAGTTCAAATTTGAATACTTTCGAGTCAAGATTTTTTTAAAAAAATTAATTTAGATTTGAAAATTTTCATGTCAAGATTTGAATACTTTCAATTTGAATTTTTAAAAAATTCAACTAAGATTTTAAAACTTTCAAATCCAGATTTGAAAAAAATCAAGTCAAGATTTGATAACTTTCAACTCAAAATTGAAAACTTTCAACTCGGATTTGAAAACTTTCATCTCAAGATTGAAAACTTTCAACGAAAGATTTGAAAACTTTCAACTCAGATTTGAAAACTTTCAATCCAGATTTAAAAACTCTCATCTCAAAAATTCAAAAACTCAACTCAAATCTTAAAAACTTTCAAATCAAATTCAAAACTTTCAACTGATGAAAGATTCAACTTCTAAAAAAAATCGCGAATAAAACGGCAAAAGGAGATGAAAAAACGGACATTAGCTTTTTCCGAAAAAAAAAAGGTATGGACGCATCAGCCTCGGCCTCGCATGCGCGGCAGCTATGCATGGGCCTTATGGGCTAAGAATGCGCGCCGGCGGTGCGCGTACGCGAATTAGCTTTCTCGACCAAGGTACCTACGGGACCATAAAAACTCTCTAACTATATATCCTCCGTACTTATATTATAATCAGTACAACTATTCCTTTTATGGCAGACCTGCATTATATATTTATATACCATTCGTACCAATCACAAAATACTTTAATTAAAAATTAGGTGGTGCGTCCTCTTCAGAAGAATGAGAACGAAATCAGCCGCTATCATATATACATTCTATATATAAAAAAAACTGTACTTACATGTCTCAAACCTTGAGCAGTTGCCCTCTCGTGCCCCTCATGCTGAACTAAACAAATCAATTTCAACGTCTTCTTGCTACTGTAGATGACAAATTCAGCCGGTTCCAATCAAATATACTACGATATCCTCTCCAAAGTCTTGAGGAACTCGATCTCGGAATAGTGAGAATTCCCAATCTGGGAAGCAACACAATGCATCGAGAGATCAGCTGCTGGTCTTTGGTCTCCGTTTATCTGCATCGCCAACTCTCTATAAATTCCCTTCTGAATTATGCTTCCTGCAGAGCCACTGCCCAGCTAAGCTGCTTGGCTTGATCAGTTCCAGTTTCGAGATGGCCTGGCTCGGAATCGGAATGGGAAGGCAGATTGTTCCTGTTCTTGTTTTCGTTGCTGTACTCTGCAGCCGTGTTGATGCATCGTTCAGCAGGTACAGCTTCCCCAAGGATTTCATCTTCGGCACCGGCTCTGCAGCGTATCAGGTGATCCATACAGAGATAAATTTGTCCAAAACTCTACATCTGCTTGCAAGAATGGTTTGAATCAAGTGCAATGCACATGATTCTTGGTTAGTTCGTGAACAAATTCAGTGATGTATCCTTGCATTGCTCAATTATTTGCAGTATGAGGGAGCTGCCAAGGAAGGAGGCAGGGGTCCTAGCGTGTGGGACACTTTCTCGCACATCCCAGGTTATTATTGTTAAGTGTTAACCTCCCTCTATATAGATTGGCATATAAAAATTTAATTTAAAATAAGTGATTAAGGGAAAACTATTTCATGCCTGCAGGAAAAATCTTAAATGGAGACACTGGCGATGTGGCAGATGACTTCTATCATCGCTACAAGGTAGATTCTAGTTTTTCTTTTAAGTAAAGCAGGAGCTCTTGCTCTTACAATGCGTTCAAGAAAACACATAGTTCGGGATTAACGCAATCTTTGGAATGTTACTTTGATGACGTTTTTTTAATTATAATATACACTCTCTAGTAACAAAAATATTTGGCATTGGGAGAACTGATGTCCCAACGTCAAATAAATTTGACCAGAGGGAGCACATTATATATAAAACCTGGCAAAATTATTCTACTACAAGAATTTACTCGTATGATTTTCATGTGTCGGTCCAATTATTCAAAAAGATATTAACTCAAGGTTTTTAATGTTTGATTTGTTCTATGTCAAAAAAGTTCTATTTCTTTCATGGCTTGATGGACCAATAAAATTTTTATCTTGGACAGGAATCTTCTTGAACTGATCATTCATTTCTTTTGTTGAACCTTGAAAATGCAGGAGGATGTAAACCTTCTCAAAGACATGAACATGGACGCCTTCCGGTTCTCCATTTCTTGGAGCCGGATCCTGCCAAGTGAGTGAAGTTAATTCTACCACCTCTGGACTGAATTAGTTGACGTTTTAGACAGTGAAGATGACTTGAACTTAGTATATGGCTGTCCAGAACGTCAAATAATTATGACCAGAGGAAGTATTTGAGAATGGGCATTATATTTCCTAGATCGTATCAGCGCATTCAGTTGCATTTCAGTTTTTTGACCGTGAAATTTTCCTTTGTAAATGCTGTTGAATGCAGATGGGACATTGAGTGGAGGGGTGAACAAGGAAGGAGTAGCTTTCTATAACAACCTGATCAACGAGATCATAGCCAAAGGTGAGTAAATTTTTTCAGTTATGTCCTATTTACAATCATGTGCTACTGTTACTACAAAATTATATATATTTTTTTGGTATTTTTCAAGTAGTAAACTTTGAATCAATTACAAAATTTTCATAACAGGGATGAAGCCATTTGTCACAATCTTCCACTGGGACACACCACAGGCCCTTGAGAGCAAATACGGAGGATTCCTGAGTGAGAATATCATGTAAGTTTTTTAGATAGAGACAAAGAAAATCCATAAACCTGTTAAAAATCACTCAACTTGTTAAGCTGATGATGAGGTTGATTAAAGGTAGGCCATTCACCTAAGTTTCAAAATAAAAACCAGTTAGATAGAACATGGTAGAGAATTTGGTCATCTGAATCAAAATAAATTGCTTGTCGATTCTGCAAATTTGGCTAGAATTCATCAATGACTCACATTAAAATTTGTCGATTATGCAAATTTGGCTGTGTGCCTGTCGAAAGACACCGGAGATGTAAACCATTTTCATTATCTTAAAAAAATACTCATATTAGAGATTTGGATTGCCAATATTTTCAGCAAGGATTATGTGGACTTCGCCGAAGTGTGCTTCCGGGAGTTCGGCGACCGCGTCAAGTTCTAGGCCACTTTCAACGAGCCATGGACCTACTGCTCCCAAGGCTACGGCACCGGCATCCACGCCCCGGGCCGGTGCTCCCCCTACGTCTCCACCTCCTGCGCTGGTGGCGACTCCAGCCGTGAGCCCTACCTTGCGGCGCACCACGTTATCCTCGCCCACGCTGCCGCCGTCCACCTCTACCGCACCAAGTACCAACCCGCGCAGCATGGGCAGATCGGCATCACGGCGGTGTCACACTGGTTCGTTCCGTACAACGACACGTCTGCCGCTGACCGCGGCGCCGTGCAGCGCAGCCTCGACTTCATGTACGGATGGTTCCTGGACCCCATCGTGCACGGCGACTACCCAGGCACGATGAGGGGGTGGCTCGGGGCGCGGCTGCCGGCGTTCACGGCGGAGCAGGCGGCGGCGGTGAGGGGATCCTATGACTTCAACGATGTCAACTACTACACCACCTACTACGCCAAGAGCGTGCCGCCGCCCAGCTCAAACAGGCTCTCCTACGACACCGACATCCGCGCCAACACCACCGGCTTCCGCAACGGCAAACCCATTGGTCCGCAGGTACGTACATAGATCGACTCCTCCTCAACCCCAACGCATGAACACAACATCATGTTCTTGATTTTCTTGAGATCGATCGATCAATCCACGGCTGATTAATTTCTTCCAACATTTTGGCAGGAGTTCACCCCGATCTTCTTCAACTACCCTCCGGGTCTCCGCGAGCTACTCCTCTACACCAAGAGAAGGTACAACAACCCGATCATCTATGTCACAGAAAATGGTAATTAAATAACCATCTTTGTTTTCATTACACACGAGATAAATACGTGCACTACACTCACACACCCATGAGTACGCACACTTCTAGCACACGCTCAAATAGACAGGGACTAATAGCTTATCCTAAGATCCACTAAATTCTTATTGAAAATGTACTCACGTATGCATAATATTCATGAGCATTAGGATTTATACCGCCGCACTTCCCAATTAAATAACTTTCTCATTGTAATGGCTTTAACTTCTTTTTTATATACTAGCTGAATGCTCGTGCATTGCAACGGGAATTAATATACGGCTTTAAAACCACAAATATTAAAATAAAATTATCCCCATTATAAATATTCCACATTATATTTTTCATAATTTTGTATCTCACTTTAAAATAAGTTTTCCTTGTTTGATGGCTTCTGGCCGGGGAAGGGATAAAAGTCCACCTATCTCAGTATTTAGGGGACCCATATGGTAGTGGTGGTGGGTGGTGGCAGATTCACCACTCACCATTACCATTAGGGTCTTTTAAAGGAGTATAGATAAGTAGTACACTCTTTGTATAGATTAATTTGAACTTGAAGTTTGCATGTTTTGTAAGCTGATACATTTGAACTACATTCTAAATTTGTTCTCCAAAACTTTTCACAACTCTTTGGATAACATGGAAAATGAAAAAAAAAAGTGAGGGGATCGACATCCTGCAAGATGACTTTCATGTGTGATTGCAGGAATCGCCGAGGGGAACAACAAGAGCTTGCCGATCACGGAGGCGCTCAAGGACGGGCACAGGATCGAGTTCCACTCGAAGCACCTGCAGTTCGTCAACCACGCCATCAGGAACGGGGTGAACGTGAAGGGCTACTTCACCTGGACGTTCATGGACTGCTTCGAGTGGGGCGACGGCTACCTCGACCGCTTCGGCCTCATCTACATCGACCGCCTCAACAATCTCAAGCGCTACCGCAAGCAGTCCAGCTACTGGATCGCCAACTTCCTCAAGCGGAAGAAGTACTGAGTGAGCTGATGGTTCTAGCTAAGCTAAGCTAGCTCTCTGTGAGATTTTCAGTTTCAGAGTGATTGATGAATTGATATACTGTACATGCTTGACCACCGTTGCCATTGTTGAGTGAGGGGGAGGGGATAAAGCTCATTGTTGCCTGAGCTATTTGATTTACCAATTGGGATTCAGTTTCAGATGTTTGTTCGTCGATCTGGAGGAAAATAAAACAAAATTCTCGTCTGTTTGTTTCATGGTAGTATCGTTTTCTGCTGGAATAAGTTCATTTTAGGTACCTTCTGTTGTTGTTGAGTTTGAATTTCATCCTCCAACCGTAATATCATATACTACATGTCTCTTAACTTATACAACCGTTTACTGAGATCCAAGTAGTATAGTGCCCCGGTTTTAGCTGATGTGGCGAGTGAGCCTACATTGTCATTAAACCAGAGAAGAGACTCCTTACTGATTAGGATGGAGCAAAAACCAAATCTTTGAGAGTGGCATCCAAGAAAATACCAACAACCCTACTAAAACAAAAAGGAAAGATTTATAATTTTAGTGAGCAATGACAGGAGGTTGGAGAAAAGAAAATATGCCTGCATGTGGGATCCACCTCATCACATCAGCTAAAATCAAACACTGTATTGCTTGGGATCTTGGGTACACTGGTTTTTACAAGTTGAAAAACTCGTTATACGTGGTATTGTGGTTGAGGATGAAATTCGAACTCGGTGATAATAGTGAACTTATTCCTTTTCTGCTAGGAAAAATAGTACAACCGAAGGCCCCTCAACTTGGTCATCGAGTTACAAAATCGTCCTCCAATTGTAAAACCAGATACCGGACGTCCTCAACTAACAAAACCGTTCACTTTAACATCCTCAGGTGGTTTTGGACCCTGGTTTTGTCCTACGTGGCGGCTGAGTCAGCGTGGGCCCACACATGTCAGCATTGTCACATCAGTCTTCTCTCTATTTTCCCTCTTTCTCTCCATCCTCATCTCTCTTCTCTCCGTTCTCTCCAACTACGAGTCTGCGAGGCGGGAGAGGAGGAGGGCGTCGGTGACCGACGGCGCGCGCAGGCGGCCCCGAGACGGATTGGCGACGTGGGGGGGGGAGGGGGAGGGCGGCGCGCGGGCTGCCGAGGGCGGAGCGGCGACGCGACGGCGGGGGAAGGGGCGGCGCGCAGGCGGCGGGGGAAGGGAGGGGCGGCGCACGAGCAGACGGGGACGGAGCGGCGACCGCTGGTGGCGTTCTCGCTCGGACCGGAGCCTGTGCGCCGCCGTCCTCTCTCTCCGCCGCGCCCCGCGCTATCCTGCGCCGGCCGCGTCTCGCCGCCCCCCCGCCGCGCCGTCGTGGGCCTCGTGAGCGGCGGCCGGCGGGGGAGCCCGCGCGTCACCCCTCTTCCCGCCGCCGCGCACCGCCCTTCCCCCACCACGCGTCGGCCCGTCGCCGACGCCTCTCTCCTCCTCCGCCTCGCATTGCCGCCCTCAAAGACTCGCTCTCGCAAAGAACGGAGAGAGAGAGATGAGATGGGAGAGAAGAGAGGAAAAGAGAGAGAAGGCTGATGTGGCAATGCTGACATGTGGGGCCCACGCGGGTCCCCACTGACTCAGCCACCACGTAGGACAAAACCAGGGCCAGAACCACCGGAGGATCTAATGTGAACGGTTTTGTTAGTTGAGGGACGTCCGGTATCTGGTTTTGCGGTTGGGGGATGATTTTGTAACTCGATGACAAGTTGAGGGACCTTCGGTTTGTACTTTTTCCTTTCTGCTACTGCTTTTGTTTTGTTCCGGCTGAATAAGCTCTCGGCCCAGATTGATGGACAAGGCCATGAGAGGCCCGCTGCTGGGTACAGTGAATCTGGACGGCTTCCTCGGCACCTAACGAGGGGTCCACGTTCAATGAATCTGCCCTTTCAGTGACCTTAGCAAATGGCCAAAAAAAACCACCAGGTGCCATGCACGAACAAACAAGCTGCTACCAGCAGTACTCCTAGAATACTACAGTAGGGTTATTACTATCTTATCCATACTCTTGACCCCTGCAAGTTTGTGTTACTTGTATAACTTTGCTTAATCTTTTTTTTGTTTTGCTAAATCAAACTCCTTGATCCTTAATAAACGTGTGGCTCTGAATCTATTTGACCTCAAACTTAATAGTGTTAGTTTTTTTATGGCCACTTGACGATGACACGTCTGACGACGTCTCTGCCAGAGTACAACCACGAGGTCTTTTAAGGGGTGTTTAGTTCACGCTAAAATTAAAAGTTTGGATGAAATTAGAATGATGTGAGGGAAAAATTGAAAGTTTATCTGTGTAGGAAAATTTTGATGGGATGAAAATGTTGAAAGTTTATTGAAAAAATTTAGATCTAAGCAAGGCCCAAGTTTCATGGTTAGGACGACGAATGCCTGACGCTCACCGTTCTCAGCGCCGCGCGCCGCCGCCGCCGCCGCCGTAGAATCGATTCCCGCCGTAGAAAGGATGGAATCGATGAGAGGGTGGGGTGGTTGAGACGGGTGGTCTCCGGGTCGGCAGCGACGGGATGGGGAGGGGTCGTAGCCGAGCGAGAATCCGAGATTCCGAGCATGGGTTGACGCTGGAAAAAGGCTCTACGGAAGCAGGAAAAGTCACTCAAGGAAGGAACGTACACAAACACAAGTTTGGGGGTGTCCGGTGAACATTGATGCATCATGGCTGACCCCTTGAGATCGGGATCCTTTGTGGAGAGGAAGAGGTTTCACCTTTCTGTGACTGTTGGGTTGGCTGATTTATACTCCCTCGTACTTGTAAAGAAAGTTGTTTTGGACAACGACATGGTCTCTAAAATACAACTTTAATTTATTGTTTCTATAAAAATATTTATTGAAAAATGATATATGTATACTTATAAAAGTATTTTTCAAGACAAATCTATTCATATAATTTTTACATTTTCAAACTCAACAACTTAAGAGTTATTTATGATTTATATTCCCAATATTTGACTTAAATATTATTCTAAATGACTTCTTTTATGAGTATGGAGGGAGTATGTATAGTATCTAGTTGTGTTCTCTTGGAGAGGTTGGGAACCCCTTCCTTCACACGCAAAAGGAAGCGACGAATAGGTTATAGTGGTGCTACGGCCGCGGCTAAATTTGAGCGTGTTTTAGGGGACACACTCGTGGATGTGGGAGCAGTGTGCATCTTTTGTGTAATAAAAAAATGATACTCCCATAAAAAAATAAATTAACTCTCTACATTGATGTCTAGATTTAGGACAAAAGCTGATTTATCTTGACACGGAGGGACTATATTATATTCTAACAACAATGAGAAAACCACTATATTTGAAAATCACGAACAAATCTTCGCATCTTTCTAAACAGCTTAACTATTTTAACTGTAACTTACGACAAGTAGCTGGTAAAAAATACATATTCTAACCCAACTATCATGTATTATAAATTAACTTGATAAATGAAATTTATGTGAAATGACACACACTCCAACATTTTTTTTTCAAAAAACTAGCTAAAACCTGTGTGTTGCAACATACTCACTCCATTCCAAATTGATCTACATATTTCATAGGTATACCAAGATCAAGAAAAGCTAATAACTCTCTCATACTATATTTACTCTAGCAACAAACTCAATGCATGCACCATCCCCACTATTTCCTAGCCAATAGCAAATCAAGATATTGCATGTGGGTTATAAATACTTGTGTGCATGGATGCATGCATCAATATCCATTTACTCCAATGCACAAATAACGAATAGTCCTAATGAATGAACGCAAATATGTAGATCCTTTAGGAATAACCTAAAAAAAACTATATGCAGATCAATTTGGAATGGAAGGAGTATATTTTGAGAAATAAAAGCAAAAGTAAAAAAACTACAAGTTTATAGCATGGTTAGACGATTAAGCATATAATGTCATCTCCAAGGGCAGCCACACTGAAAATATGCTTCTAGATCACCTCGTTTTATCCTCTCCGACTATGTTCACAAGTCATACGGTCGGATCATACAAGATTGGGGACTCTTATAATTCATTTGTTGGTAGAAGGTGAATTTGAAGGGTTTGTATGTAACCCTTTACAATTTCTAAAATTAGTAATTCTGGATCATTTACGTGTAACATCATTTAAAGTGGTATATAGAATTAGCTTTCCCAACTCACTTTCCTCGTTTTCCGTACACATGCTTACTAAACTGCTAAATAGCATGATTTTGCATAAAAAAATATACAAAAGTTTCTTTAAAAATCATATTGATTTAATTTTTTTAAAAAATAATTAATTCTTACTAATGGATAGCTCCGTTTTACGTGTTTGGAGGAGAGTTCCCAACTCCAACTTACTCCCTCCGTCCTAAAATAAGTGCAGTTTTACACTATTCATCTCCAACGTTTAACCGTTCGTCTTATTTAAATTTTTTTTATGATTACTATTTTTATTGCTATTAGATAATAAAACATGAATAGTACTTTATGTGTGACTATTTTTTTAAAAAAATTTTATAAAATTTTCAAATAAGACGAACGGTCAAACGTTGGAAACGGATTTCCATGACCGCACTTATTTTGGGACGGAGGGACGGAGGTAGTACTAAACAACACAGGGCTGTGCACAGAGTGGACCGGAGCAAATGGGATCTGCGAGCCTTTCTTTCTTTCCTTCCCTACCCCTGCTCCCTTCTTCCTCAGCGCTAGCCTCCCTCGTGTTTCCTTTCCCTTTCCCCATTTTTTTTTTCTAAAAAAAGGGAAACACGGAAGAGAATAGAATCTTTTCCACCTCCACTGGGCAAAAAAATTTTAAAAAACAAAAAAAAATTCCCCATTCCCCCGAACAGATTGATTCGCTTCGATTCGAGGGAGGAGGGGAGCACAGCGATTTCTTCTCTCTCTTTCGCCGTCGCATTCGCCCCGCGCCGCGCCGCGCACAATCCCATCCGCTGCTGCCCCAAGTACGCGCCCGCCCCTGCTGATTCCTCCGATTTCTGTTCGTTGTTTCGGTGTTCCTGGATGAGTCGGGGTGGATGGATGGGGTTTTGGTTTTTTGGTGGCGTTAATCCTGTATTGGTCTTCGCCTTTTGCAGGGCTTGTTTCGCGGATTCGGATTGGTGCTGACTCGCTCCCGATTGGCACCGGGAGGTATGAATTCTCGCTAGGATTTCGGTGGGCGGATTGCTGACGAGGAGAGGGTTGGGGGGGAGTGGAGTTGGATGTGATCGGGTTGTGGGAAATCCCTAGTTTGTGGTGTTGTGATGGATCATCTGGCTATCATTGCGACGGAGTTGGGGGATTCGTCGGACTTCGAGGTGGAGGGCATCCAGAATCTGACGGAGAATGATGTCAGCGACGAGGAGATTGAGGCCGAGGATCTGGCCCGGCGGATGTGGAAAGACAGGATCAAGCTGAGGAGGATCAAGGAGAGGCAGGACAGGCTCGCCCTTGCGCTGCAGCAGGCTGAGCTGGACAAGTCCAAGGGGAAGCCGATATCCGATCAGGCCATGCGCAAGAAGATGTCGAGGGCGCAGGACGGGATCCTCAAGTACATGCTCAAGCTGATGGAGGTGTGCAATGCGCGCGGGTTCGTTTACGGGATCATCCCTGATAAAGGGAAGCCCGTGAGCGGCGCTTCCGACAATATTAGAGCTTGGTGGAAGGAGAAGGTGAAGTTTGATAAGAACGGGCCGGCGGCAATCGCAAAGTATGAGTCGGAGAACTTGGCGTCGGCTGATGCTCCGAGCAGCGGGATCAAGAGCCAGCACAGCTTGATGGATCTCCAAGACGCCACTCTCGGTTCACTGCTTTCGTCATTGATGCAGCACTGTGATCCACCGCAGCGCAAGTACCCATTGGAGAAGGGCACTCCACCCCCGTGGTGGCCTTCAGGGAATGAGGATTGGTGGATTGCGTTGGGCCTTCCAAGGGGGCAAGTTCCTCCGTATAAAAAGCCACATGATCTTAAGAAGGTTTGGAAGGTTGGGGTGCTTACAGGTGTGATCAAGCACATGTCCCCAAACTTCGATAAGATCAGAAACCATGTTAGGAAATCAAAATGCTTGCAGGATAAGATGACTGCAAAAGAGAGCCTGATTTGGTTGGGTGTTCTACAGAGAGAGGAAAGGCTTGTTCTCAGCATTGACAATGGCATGTCAGAGGTTACTCACCACGGTGCTCTGGAGTACAGAAATGGGGACACACACAGCAGCAGTAATGAGTATGATGTTGATGGTTTTGAGGAGGCTCCCCTTTCTACATCATCTAGAGATGATGAACAAGATCTTTCTCCGGCTGCACAGTTGAGTGAGGAGCATGCCCCAACAAGGAGAGAAAGAGCTAAAGTCAAACGCCCTAATCAGGTTGTTCCTAAGAAGGCAGGAACAAAAGAACCACCAAAGAGAAAAAGACCACGCCACAGTGTCACCGTAATTGAGCACGAGGTACAAAGAGCTGATGACGCATCAGAACATTCAAGGAATATGATTCCAGATATGAACCGACTGGACCAGGTAGAAATCCAAGGCATGGCTAACCAGATTACCAGCTTCAATGAGGAAGCTAATACGAGTGAAGCTTTGCAACACAGAGGAAATACTCAAGAACTGGCCCATCTTCCTGCCGATTTTAATCACTATGGCAATGCGCAGGCAACAATTGCTACTCCTGTAAGCATATGCATGAGAGGCCAGGCTGTACCTTATGAAAGCAGTGACAATTCCAGGCCAAAAACTGGAAATATCTTCCCACAGGATTCTGATTCAGGCTTTAACAATATACCTAGTAGTTACCAGACCATACCTCCTAAGCAACCACTTCCACTATCTATCATGGAGCATCATGTGGTTCCCTTGGGTATCAGAACACCAGCTGACAACAGTCCTTATAGTGATCAAATAATTGGTAGTGGGAATTCTACTTCTGTTCCTGGAGATATGCAGCTCATTGATTATCCTTTCTATGGCGAACAAGATAAGTTTGCTGGCAGTTCCTTTGCAGGATTACCTTTAGACTATATCAGTATCAGCAGCCCAATCCCAGATATTGATGATTTGCTGCTGCATGATGATGATCTAATGGAATACTTGGGAACATAACATAGGTAAATTCATTAAACATATCCATTTATTTGATGTTGCTTCCTCTTTGACCATTTTTTTTCATTTTTCCTTTTCAGGTTAGGCTACAATGCCTCCTTGCGTTTGTTTCTGTCGCCCATTTTGTCACTAGGATTACCATCGTAACTTGAGTATGGAAGGCTATACTTGTTATTTTGCCATGAAATATCAATCTTGTTAGTTGATACCGTTTCTAGTATGGCAAATTATACCTGACTTGCATTCTTTGGAAATGATATATCAAATGATGACCGAATTGTAAATGGGAAAGGTGTATATGATTTAAGTTTGAAATATGGCCTTTTCTGAAGAAATATATCTAGTGAAGAATGAACATAGTTTTTGTAATTTTTTTAGCTTGCGAGAAATGAAAGTTTTGGTCTCCTGCTTTCTCTTATTCTCTCCCCTTATGCATTCTACAGAAACATTGGGAATTCGCCTCAACATTTTATATGCAACTAAGAAATGAAAAATCATCAGTTCGTAGGAACCTCCTGTATCCGATCTGTCCATATGTTCAATTACAATGAAGTAGAGAAACTGTTGTAGCAGATCAAAAGCTCTTTTCCAGTGCCATTTTCTGATAGTTACAAAAGTGAAGCAATTCTAAAAGTGCATATAAAGTTTTAGGATACTCTAATGTAATGGCACTATCTACCAGGTGGCAATGGGGGCTGCTACTAAATCACACCAACACTATCCTCCTCTGTCCCCTTGTGCTATCTGGCAGTTGGCATAGTTATTTTTGGAGATAGCTGAGAGAAAAGAACCCTTGATGCAACGATACATGGCAATATGACATAGTTACTTTTGGTGGTCTCATGCAGCTATGAAGTTAGATCGATGTAATTGAACTTCAGTACCCAGGCTTGATGCGATGATAGACAAGTCTTTGTGCATTCCCTAAAAGAAAGTAACCCTTAAATCTGTATGATACTATGATAGCTTGTCCTGCTGGACTTTTGGTATGACTGGTACATTTTCCAATTTGTAAAATCTGTTTGCAATCCTGCTTGCTTTTCAAAAAAAAAAAAGTTAAAGAAAGCATTCGTACGCTGAATAAGAACCATGGAGTGTCTTCTGTAGTTCTTAGAGGCTGTCCCTTTTTCTTGAGAGTGCAGATGGTCTCGTACCTAAAAAACTAAAAACAACTAATGTTAAGGAAATGTTCTGGTGCTTATGGCTAAACACTGGGAGCATAAGTTTTATCTTAATTTTATTAATACTAATAACTTCAGCTAAGCACAGTGCTGCATGTGGTTAGATGATGCTTAATTGGGCGAAGAAACCCATCAATCTATGGCTAGAGTTGGTCCTGAACTGATGCTCTTATTATGAAAGTATAATCTTTGAGTTTTGACTATTACATCAAGGAACCTGTTCTGCCCAAATGCCATGAGCATGTAGAATGTTACTAGGTTCTTGCAACATTGAAAGTAACTATATCATCATGGCTGCTTATTTTTATGAGATGCTTAATTTTGAGAGCTGCTTACTTATGACCCAGCACAATTTCTTGGAAAGTAGAAATTGCTTCCAGTACAATTTTCTTCTCCTAAACCATGCATCTTGGATCCCTTGTGCCATGTATCTTCTATGCTTGATTATTCTTATCTAGAGGCTATCCGTAAGTTTTCTCACCACAGTGCATCTATGTGACTATGCATGCATCCAAGATCTGCGAGCTGTAGCTTACATATCCTTGAGAAGCATGTGAGTTGGGAGTAAGCATGTGAACTTGAAATGGTCTTGATAAATATTTCATGAAGAAAAGCTTTGTATGCATAACAGCCAACATAGTTTCAAATGCTAAAAGTTGACATACTATTTTTTGTTCGATGATAAAAGTAGAGATCAATCCAAGCAATGAATGGCTGCTGCTATTTTTATTTTCAAAAAATTCGAATTGATAATGGATTGAGATTGTCATTGACTTACAACATGTTTGTAATGCATGAATTTAGGAAAAGGTCAAAGTGAAAGGATTTTTCTTTGATCGCATTGGAGCAGTTATGTGCGTGAAATACTAATTTTTGTTACTGTCAAGGTCAACAGTACTTTTACAAAGTTTGCCATATGACTTCTAATTGTGGAGAGCTTCATGTAACGCATTCATCTCATCATGGAGCGGGTTCTGTTTTTGCATAATCATGCCACATTGCTGTTATCTGTCATCTGCATTTTTGTTTTGGCATCGCAGTGATTTGCATTGTTTGGTTGGTTGTTTGAGCTTTGCCATTGCTGGAATGTTGTTGCTGCCCCTCGTTTGTTGTTCTTTTCTGTTCGTGTGTTTTTAGGATGATTTTGTTTGATTCCTTTTGCGTTAAAGACACAAGATTCATACCTCTTGGCTTGGAAGACAATGTTGTTCTTGACTTCTTGTTCCCTTGTTTGACTGTTGTTCTTGTGCACAAAATAGCAGGAGCCAACTATTGTGGGTCCTCTGGTCCTAATCCTTTTGCAGCAGCAGCTGCAGCTCCATGCCTCCCATCACATGGCAGACCTGCTACCCGCTGGAGCATATTTTCAGAATTCAGAACGACTGGATCAGTGATCAGTGAAAAGGCTCTGTTGAGTAGAATATCGACTTGCGAAACGGGATGTCAGTAAGTAACAGTTTTGACTTCTACCGGAGATGCAAGTACTCTTTACGCATGGAGAATTGTCCTCCGTAAGTCCTTTCTACTACTCTAGAGTACTAATCTTTTATTACTCCTTTTCACCTATGCTGTCAAGGTGAGTCTTTTGGCAATTGCAGTTATTACGCTATGTTGTACAATTAGGCTAAGGTTGAAGTACTTCTTTTTCTTCTTCTAGCACATCAGGTAAAGAAATAACTCATGGACACTTGCATTTTCATTTATTTTCACTGTCGTCTTGACCTTATTTTGTAGCTGAAACGAGCGTTATATAATATAGAAAAAATCTGCTTCCGGCCGTTTGTACATACTAATATATGCTGCAAACTTCCCAGTTTTTCCTAGAATATGAATTGTCATAAACGAATGATACTAAATTAGTAGTAATCTCGTGAGATTTTCTCACCCTGTGTTCTCTTTAGCGAGGAGCTGACGGAGTTCCTGTTTCGTCGTCATCAGGCAAAGGTTGACGGCTTCGCTAAACTGGGTCACAACTCACATGCTGCAATTTCCAGGAGCGTCCTACCACAGGCCGCAAGTCTCCAGATGACATGAGCAGCAGCAACTGTATTTTCAAAGTCTCAAAAGGAACAATCTTTTTTTTCTAGTACACGAGAAGACGAAGAATTTTTACAAGCCATGAGGCTGCTGAACTGATCGAGTTACCATCTCGAGACTGCAATTTCCAAGATGTCAGAACTCCCTCGGTCCGGTCCTCCTGGTCCGATCGACGATCCTCCTGCCAGTCACTCGCTAGCACATTCACTTCAAAGTTAATGCGTCCAGTGAACGAACAATTTAAGTCGGTCAGTCGAAACTTTTCTCCCCTGTTCCTCCAAGAATTCAGGCCCGTTTTTTTGTAACGTGTGCACCAATTCAATTGTGTCCGTTGCAACAAAGGAATTCAACGAGAATTGAACCAATTTCAACAAACGTACTGTTAAATATAAATGTGATTCGAATTTTAACATGTAATATATTCAGATTAGTTTACTAGTAGGACTTCTGGATTCTGTCTTTTCTCGTATTTCTCGTAAGCTACAAAAAGAATGCAACAACTCGTTGATCATTGTTTGTCAGTGCAGGTGGTTTTATCTACTATGTTTTACACGTAAAAATACGTGTCTTTATTTCTATTATCTAATTTCATGACACAAACTACAATCTGTGTTGTGATTTCAAGATGATAGATGTACTATAACAAACTACTCCTACCTGTATTCTGATCGAGATAATAGAAACAAACCGAAACTGGAGATGATGATGAGAAATTTGCCGAGAATTTGGGGGATAATGCAACGCAAATTAAGCAAGATGCATTGGATGGGAGGAGGTAGCGGCCACGTAAGGCGATGGCCATTCATTCAACAGACTGATGATTTTGGGAGTTGGGGACGGTATACGTGCCTCGAGGGCAGCAACAGGAGCATTCACATACTCGGCGAATAATTCTGCGTCTGATCCCAGGCGCGGCTCTCAATCTTGGACCATGCCCACAGCCAGCGCGAGCGAGCGGGCGGTTCTTTTGTCGTCGCCCGCGCGATCCTCCACTTCGCTCGACCAACCTACCTATACTACCAAACCAGCCATTACCCTTTTACACCACACACTAATCGTAGACGGAAATTAAGTTTAATTTTGCAGAATTTTCAGGAAAATTAAACCTAGATATCCTGCAAAGTTTTTATGTTATACTCCCTCTGATTTCAAGTTATAGCGTGCTTGCTCAACGTTTTCCTTCTCAATTTTGTCATAGGTAGGAAGTTTTACGGGAATTGAGCTGATTCACATGACATTTTGTATTTTCTTTAATGTTATAGGCTTTTGTCAGATTTTTAAGTCATTTTATAGCATTTTTAATATTTTCCTAAATGTAAGTCGTCCTAAAACTTCTAGTCATTTTTGCGGTCTTCTTTTTTCCTGTTTGATATTGCTAAACAAACGCTTACTACCTAACTCGTAAATAATTGAGTTATTTCCTCCATGTAGTATAAATGAAGTGCAATAATGTCATTCATGTTGTTTTTTTTACTTGTTCCTCACAAGGCTAAAACGATTCACTCCTTCCGTTCAGAATTAAACTAGATATATTTTTTTTCCATAGCTAGGCATGTGGACGGTTATTTGTCCTCTCCTACTCTAGTTGGATCGTGCTACCTATATTACCTTTTTACACCACACCTGTCTAGCTGTCTAGCTGATCTTCTCCTCTTTGGAATTATGGGTAGTGGAATTCAACGAGAATTGAACTGATTCACACACTTAGTTTTGTAAAATTTTTACGTCAATATTCCCTCATATTCTAAATCATTCTAGACTTCTCAATGTTTTCTTAAATATGAGTTATTTTGGAATTTATAGTCACTATTTTGGTATTTCTTCCCTGGTTGTCATTGCTAAATAAATGCTACGTCACTCGTAAGTAAATGAATCATTTTCCATGTATAAATGAAGCACGATAAAATCATTTGTGTTGTTTTCTTAGTTCTTTCTTCCGTTTAGAATTAAACTATATGTATATTTTTTTGGGGACCATGGCTAGGAAGGCGGGTGGTTCTTTGTTCGTCGCATGCTTCTGTTCGATCATGCTACCTACGTTACCTTTTTACACCACACCTATCTAGTTCTTCTCCTCTTTGAAATCATGGGTACAAAGTTTCATGGAGTTCTATGGGAATTAAACTGATTCACATGACATTTTGTAAATTTTCAAGTTAATACTCTCTCTGATTCTAAATCATTTTAAACTTCTCAATGTATTATTAAATACAAGTCGTTTTGGAACTTCAAGACACTTTTTCGGTCTTTCTTCCCTACCCGTCATTGCTAAATAAATGCTACCTACCTCGCTCACAAATAAACACGCTATTTTTTCCCCGCAGTATAAATGAAGCACAATAAAGTCGTTTGTATTGTTTTCTCAATTCTTATTCATAAGGCTAAAACGACTTATATTTAAAAATCAAAGATAGTACCAATTAATCTCTACAACATCATATCGACACGATCGAGGCCGTGAGACAAACGGGCAGTTTGAACTCACTTTACTTTTAGAAGAGGCCCGGGCTTTTTGGCACAAGGCATTGCTTACTTTTTCTAGCTCACTCTCATAGAAAAATTCTCTCTCGCAATCTTTGGGTGGCTCTGACCAACTTTTTTCATGGTAGTACGTACTACTGACTTTGCTGTTGGGAGTGAACACATCAATATCGGTTTCTACCGAAAGTCAAAACAGACTAGGTTCTTGCAACATTGAAAGTAACTATATCATCATGGCTGCTTATTTTTATGAGATGCTTAATTTTGAGAGCTGCTTACTTATGACCCAGCACAATTTCTTGGAAAGTAGAAATTGCTTCCAGTACAATTTTCTTCTCCTAAACCATGCATCTTGGATCCCTTGTGCCATGTATCTTCTATGCTTGATTATTCTTATCTAGAGGCTATCCGTAAGTTTTCTCACCACAGTGCATCTATGTGACTATGCATGCATCCAAGATCTGCGAGCTGTAGCTTACATATCCTTGAGAAGCATGTGAGTTGGGAGTAAGCATGTGAACTTGAAATGGTCTTGATAAATATTTCACGAAGAAAAGCTTTGTATGCATAACAGCCAACATAGTTTCAAATGCTAAAAGTTGACATACTATTTTCTGTTCGATGATAAAAGTAGAGATCAATCCAAGCAATGAATGGCTGCTGCTATTTTTATTTTCAAAAAATTCGAATTGATAATGGATTGAGATTGTCATTGACTTACAACATGTTTGTAATGCATGAATTTAGGAAAAGGTCAAAGTGAAAGGATTTTTCTTTGATCGCATTGGGGCAGTTATGTGCGTGAAATACTAATTTTTGTTACTGTCAAGGTCAACAGTACTTTTACAAAGTTTGCCATATGACTTCTAATTGTGGAGAGCTTCATGTAACGCATTCATCTCATCATGGAGCGGGTTCTGTTTTTGCATAATCATGCCACATTGCTGTTATCTGTCATCTGCATTTTTGTTTTGGCATCGCAGTGATTTGCATTGTTTGGTTGGTTGTTTGAGCTTTGCCATTGCTGTTCAGTCCATGCTGGAATGTTGTTGCTGCCCCTCGTTTGTTGTTCTTTTCTGTTCGTGTGTTTTTAGGATGATTTTGTTTGATTCCTTTTGCGTTGACACAAGATTCATACCTCTTGGCTTGGAAGACAATGTTGTTCTTGACTTCTTGTTCCCTTGTTGTACTGTAGTTCTTGTGCACAAAATAGCAGGAGCCAACTATTGTGGGTCCTCTGGTCCTAATCCTTTTGCAGCAGCAGCAGCAGCTGCAGCTCCATGCCTCCCATCACATGGCAGACCTGCTACCCGCTGGAGCATATTTTCAGAATTCAGAACGACTGGATCAGTGATCAGTGAAAAGGCTCTGTTGAGTAGAATATCGACTTGCGAAACGGGATGTCAGTAAGTAACAGTTTTGACTTCTACCGGAGATGCAAGTACTCTTTACGCATGGAGAATTGTCCTCCGTAAGTCCTTTCTACTACTCTTGAGTACTAATCTTTTGTTACTCCTTTTCACCTATGCTGTCAAGGTGAGTCTTTTGGCAATTGCAATTATTACGCTATGTTGTACAATTAGGCTAAGGTTGAAGTACTTCTTTTTCTTCTTCTAGCACATCAGGTAAAGAAATAACTCATGGACACTTGCATTTTCATTTATTTTCACTGTCGTCTTGACCTTATTTTGTAGCTGAAACGAGCGTTATATAATATAGAAAAGAATCTGCTTCCGGCCGTTTGTACATACTAATATATGCTGCAAACTTCCCAGTTTTTCCTAGAATATGAATTGTCATAAACGAATGATACTAAATTAGTAATCTCGTGAGATTTTCTCACCCTGTGTTCTCTTTAGCGAGGAGCTGACGGAGTTCCTGTTTCGTCGTCATCAGGCAAAGGTTGACGGCTTCGCTAAACTGGGTCACAACTCACATGCTGCAATTTCCAGGAGCGTCCTACCACAGGCCGCAAGTCTCCAGATGACATGAGCAGCAGCAACTGTATTTTCAAAGTCTCAAAAGGAACAATCTTTTTTTTCTAGTACACGAGAAGACGAAGAATTTGAAGAATTTTTACAAGCCATGAGGCTGCTGAACTGATCGAGTTACCATCTCGAGACTGCAATTTCCAAGATGTCAGAACTTCCTCGGTCCGGTCCTCCTGGTCCGATCGACGATCCTCCTGCCAGTCACTCGCTAGCACATTCACTTCAAAGTTAATGCGTCCAGTGAACGAACAATTTAAGTCGGTCAGTCGAAACTTTTCTCCCCTGTTCCTCCAAGAATTCAGGCCCGTTTTTTTGTAACGTGTGCACCAATTCAATTGTGTCCGTTGCAACAAAGGAATTCAACGAGAATTGAACCAATTTCAACAAACGTACTGTTAAATATAAATGTGATTCGAATTTTAACATGTAATATATTCAGATTAGTTTACTAGTAGGACTTCTGGATTCTGTCTTTTCTCGTATTTCTCGTAAGCTACAAAAAGAATGCAACAACTCGTTGATCATTGTTTGTCAGTGCAGGTGGTTTTATCTACTATGTTTTACACGTAAAAATACGTGTCTTTATTTCTATTATCTAATTTCATGACACAAACTACAATCTGTGTTGTGATTTCAAGATGATAGATGTACTATAACAAACTACTCCTACCTGTATTCTGATCGAGATAATAGAAACAAACCGAAACTGGAGATGATGATGAGAAATTTGCCGAGAATTTGGGGGATAATGCAACGCAAATTAAGCAAGATGCATTGGATGGGAGGAGGTAGCGGCCACGTAAGGCGATGGCCATTCATTCAACAGACTGATGATTTTGGGAGTTGGGGACGGTATACGTGCCTCGAGGGCAGCAACAGGAGCATTCACATACTCGGCGAATAATTCTGCGTCTGATCCCAGGCGCGGCTCTCAATCTTGGACCATGCCCACAGCCAGCGCGAGCGAGCGGGCGGTTCTTTTGTCGTCGCCCGCGCGATCCTCCACTTCGCTCGACCAACCTACCTATACTACCAAACCAGCCATTACCCTTTTACACCACACACTAATCGTAGACGGAAATTAAGTTTAATTTTGCAGAATTTTCAGGAAAATTAAACCTAGATATCCTGCAAAGTTTTTATGTTATACTCCCTCTGATTTCAAGTTATAGCGTGCTTGCTCAACGTTTTCCTTCTCAATTTTGTCATAGGTAGGAAGTTTTACGGGAATTGAGCTGATTCACATGACATTTTGTATTTTCTTTAATGTTATAGGCTTTTGTCAGATTTTTAAGTCATTTTATAGCATTTTTAATATTTTCCTAAATGTAAGTCGTCCTAAAACTTCTAGTCATTTTTGCGGTCTTCTTTTTTCCTGTTTGATATTGCTAAACAAACGCTTACTACCTAACTCGTAAATAATTGAGTTATTTCCTCCATGTAGTATAAATGAAGTGCAATAATGTCATTCATGTTGTTTTTTTTACTTGTTCCTCACAAGGCTAAAACGATTCACTCCTTCCGTTCAGAATTAAACTAGATATATTTTTTTTCCATAGCTAGGCATGTGGACGGTTATTTGTCCTCTCCTACTCTAGTTGGATCGTGCTACCTATATTACCTTTTTACACCACACCTGTCTAGCTGATCTTCTCCTCTTTGGAATTATGGGTAGTGGAATTCAACGAGAATTGAACTGATTCACACACTTAGTTTTGTAAAATTTTTACGTCAATATTCCCTCATATTCTAAATCATTCTAGACTTCTCAATGTTTTCTTAAATATGAGTTATTTTGGAATTTATAGTCACTATTTTGGTATTTCTTCCCTGGTTGTCATTGCTAAATAAATGCTACGTCACTCGTAAGTAAATTAATCATTTTCCATGTATAAATGAAGCACGATAAAATCATTTGTGTTGTTTTCTTAGTTCTTTCTTCCGTTTAGAATTAAACTATATGTATATTTTTTTGGGGACCATGGCTAGGAAGGCGGGTGGTTCTTTGTTCGTCGCATGCTTCTGTTCGATCATGCTACCTACGTTACCTTTTTACACCACACCTATCTAGTTCTTCTCCTCTTTGAAATCATGGGTACAAAGTTTCATAGAGTTCTATGGGAATTAAACTGATTCACATGACATTTTGTAAATTTTCAAGTTAATACTCTCTCTGATTCTAAATCATTTTAAACTTCTCAATGTATTATTAAATACAAGTCGTTTTGGAACTTCAAGACACTTTTTCGGTCTTTCTTCCCTACCCGTCATTGCTAAATAAATGCTACCTACCTCGCTCACAAATAAACACGCTATTTTTTCCCCGCAGTATAAATGAAGCACAATAAAGTCGTTTGTATTGTTTTCTCAATTCTTATTCATAAGGCTAAAACGACTTATATTTAAAAATCAAAGATAGTACCAATTAATCTCTACAACATCATATCGACACGATCGAGGCCGTGAGACAAACGGGCAGTTTGAACTCACTTTACTTTTAGAAGAGGCCCGGGCTTTTTGGCACAAGGCATTGCTTACTTTTTCTAGCTCACTCTCATAGAAAAATTCTCTCTCGCAATCTTTGGGTGGCTCTGACCAACTTTTTTCATGGTAGTACGTACTACTGACTTTGCTGTTGGGAGTGAACACATCAATATCGGTTTCTACCGAAAGTCAAAACAGGGACAAAGTTGAAAGGATCACATCTCAAATCGTTAATTGGTGCATGCATGCACAACTGCACAACTCTACCGGCATCTCAAATCGTAATAACAGTTCAGTTTTTAGTTAACAAAATACAGTGGCTAAATTAATGGCTAATGCAATTTGTCACCGGCCGGGGTTTGAATTGAAACGAGAATAAGAGAAACCAAGAGTGCTTCGGTGCAAAAGTGGCAGAAAAATTAAAGGTGGCGACGTCTTCTGCTTCACCTGCCCCTCCATCCATCTCTCTCTACTTCTCTCTCAATCTAGAGAGAGAAAATTGAGAGGAGAGGAGAGAAGAGAAGAAGTCGGCTGTTTGTAGCAGTATACCATTAGATGCAGAGGGAGCATGGAGCCAAACAGAAAGTCTGTTTCTCCATTAATGGCTCTCTCACTCACCTCTCTCTCTAGAAACCCATAGCCAAGATCATCATCATCAGCAACCATATTAGTGAATTAAGAGGAAATCAATCAAAGCAGTAGCAGCAGCCCAAGAACAGCATCATCAAAGCAGTAAGAGAGGGTAGTTTGCAAGTGGTGCTAGTGTCCAAGGCGCCATCACGAACTAGAGTCCTAGATAGAGAGGTAGAGGTCATGCATGGGGTAGTTGCTGGTGTGGAAGAGGAAGAGAGAAAGTGAGTGAGAGAGAGAGAGAGAGGTGGCGCCTTGGCTGCTAGCCCTCATAGAGTCAAAGAGTATTTAGGACCTTGCAGCTATGGCTATAGATAGATAGAGAGATAGGCACATACTACGCATACGTATATAGCTTGCTACCTTGCCTTCTCTGTGTATGTGTCGGCGTGTGTTCTTCTTCTGCTTCTGCGCCTCTTCTTCCTCCTCTCGATTCTGAAGAGGTTAGCTTGATTTGATCGATCGATGATGAGCGGGAGCGAGAGCCAGCAGGAGAGGGAGCATCGTCAGCAGCAGGAGATGAACATCTCCTTTGGGATGATGATGAACCATGGCCACCATCACTACGGACAGCATCAGCAGCAGCACCATCATCATCCGCCTCCGTCATCGTCTTCCTCTTCCTCCATGCATGCCGCTGCCGCAAGCTTCATGTACGGCTTTGTTTACTGAATCTCTCTCCCTCTCTCTCTCTCTCTCTGATTTGTTTGATGCATATATATGTGTGTCTCTTTCTTGTTCTTGATTTGGGCCGTGTCTTGGAGTTTGATTTTGATCTCTGATTTGTTATTCATGCTCATGCATGGTTTGTTTTGGTGTGGTTCTTTCTTGCTTGCTCTCTTTGTTTCTGTTGGTTCTTTTGATCTATTTTTTGCCATGGTTTCCTCTTCTTCTTCTTCTGATCCTTCTTTTTATGGAAACTGCTTTAATTTCCTCTTCTCCTCCTCCTCCTCTTTTAACAAAACACTAGCCATGGAGAAACTAGGTTACCAATAATCTTCTTGTGGACTGAATTTTGCATTCTACTGTTCTACATGTTGAAGATTTTGCTTCTTTTTTTGCTAGAATTTTGCATTTTACATGCAGACGATTTTGCCTTTTTGCTTCCTGGTTGGGAATTCAGTGATTGTTTGAGCGGATGCAAACAGATCGGTCCTTTTCTCTTCCTTCTTCCTCTCCCCCCAAGAAAAAAAAAGTTAGACGATGATCAAACAAGTCCAGATTTAAAAATTCAATACTTGTGATTTAATATCTGGAGCCAGATATAGTTGAATTGTTGCAACAACTCGCTAGTCTTTCTTTCAAATTTTGGGAGGTCAGCGATTCATTTCCGCATAAGTACAAGAGCATTACCTAAGACATATTTATGACCAACTGATCATACATATCTGCCCAAGTTTTTACATTTAATTTACAGTGAGCATGACTTGCACACATGAAATTTGGAGAGTACATGGCCATGCTTATTTTCTGGGCTGTGCCAGAATAAATGCTTATTTTCAAATTACAAAGGTTCATATTATTCTCCTGCTCCTACTCTTGCAGTCTTGCAGAGGTTGGACCAGACAAATAATTAATATAGCATCATACATAATTGGCTTATAGAAGCATGATTTCATGATGATGTGTGATGCCTTCACTACTTCCTCAACCTTGTGCATGCATGCTACTATACTACCTGCATCTATCTCACACATACATATAGCTATACCTCATCACCAACAATTTTGCTTCTTGTGCTGCTCCTAATTTTGCTTCTTGTGTTGCACCACCAGGAGCAGCAAGGAGGCATCTGCAGGAGCTTATGATCATCTGGGGGAGCTGGACCAGGCCTTGTTCATGTACCTGGATCATGGCAGCCATGCGGCGTCGCACCAAGAACAAAGGCGTACGTATACGAAAAAAACCCGTAAATTTTAATTCGCCGTCCTAAAATTCGCCACAAATTTTCTCAAACATGCATTCACCATTTCCTTGCAAAAAGTTCAGATTTTTATTCAAAGAGTATTAATGCAGGTGATGAGATCAGTAGTAACAGTTTTCAGTTGTTCTTCTTTTGGCATTTAGCATTAGTAGTAATAATAGCATAATAACAGCAGTATATATAGCTTAGGCACAGAAACAAATGTGCCAAGCATACTACACAGGAGTAGCTGTAGACTGTAGTAGTAGTATACTGTAGGAGGAGGGATATATTCCTATAGTTGCAGAAAGTTGCATCCTTTTTCTGGGGTCATCAGAAACGATCATGGTATACGGCCGGCCGGCCTGCATGCAGCAGATTCTCAGGTACTCCATTTTGACCAGGATATCTGCTAGCTGCAACAAATCTCTGCAGTACTACTGCTGCTACTACTACCACTGCACTCCTGTGGAGATCACACATCTCAGGACCAGGGAATCAGCAACCCAAAGTCCATGCATATGAAACCAACAATCTCTCTAGCTACTAGCTAGCTACCCTCTCTCTTCTCTTCTCTCTCTCTCTCTCTCTATCTCTGACTGCTAAGATCTGGCCGGCTGGTTTGGACTGTGACATGTAACAAACTGCTCAATGATTTCGCCGAGATCGGGCTGCATCTGCATGTGGCCTGGTGCAGAGGAAGAGGGACGTACACACACACGCCGAAGAGATGATCGATCGATGAATCGATCGATCCCCATGCTGCTTATACTGATCGTTCTTGTTGCTGCTGCTGCTAGCTAGTTGGAGTAGCAAGATGTGTACTACATTTGTTGGAGTTTGACCCGATCGATGCTATCCACTTCTGTTGTTTCCAGCTTCAGGGTACAGTGATCAGTGTTGCAGTCTAGCTGTGCAGCTGTGTGATATCTGTCCTTTGGCTCCCGTATCTCTCGTAGCCCCCAGCTTTCTCGTGTTGCCTGTGTGCCTGCAGTACTGCAGCTATAGCTAGCTTTGGACGTACCCAGCATGCATATATAGTACACTACTCTCTGCCATGCAAAGCATGATGAATTTGAGCAGCAGCAGCAGTAGCACAGTAGTGTGATCTTGTTCCAGCTTCATGCCTGCATATATACAGCCTAGCTCTCTTCTTCAGTAGAGTTTTCACTTTTCAGTAGCAATTCGATCAGTTTGTGAGTTGTGGTGTGTGAGTCTCCAGGGTTAGCTGGTCTTCTGCTTTTGCTCTCGATCGATCTCTTGATTTGTGTTGTGCTCATGGATGATGCAGAGACCCTCAACATCTTCCCTTCCCAGCCCATGCATGTGGAGCCATCACCCAAGGTATTCAATTAATTTTACTTACTTTCATCTGAATCTCAATTGGTTATCATATATATATATGTCATTTGTCTTTTCAATGTAGCACTCGTGCGTAGGAGTATATATGAAATCAAAGATTGGTTTAATGTTTGTGGATGTGATGATTGATTGATTGATTTGGCAGGGAGAGATTAGTTTAGTGCTGTCCCCAGCAGATGTGGGAACCAAGATGGCGAGGTCACCTGATCATCACCACCACCATCAGCAGCAAGCAGCAGCAGCCATGGAGGAGTTGGCGACAGGGAGCAGGAGACAGGATCACCACCACCTGCAGCACCAACCTTTCGCTGCTGAGCCTGCAGGGATCAACAGGGATGTGAAGCCGGTGACAGCCAAGGTCAGCATCATCACTTAACCACTTAATTAACCAACTAATATCTAACCCTGCTAGCTAAAGAAAACACCCTGATTAATCTATTCAGAACACTGTCCTTGATTGTTTTAGCTTACATCAATGTGCATATTGTTTCTGTTTGTTTTGTTTTTTTTATTGCAGAAGGATCACAGGAGGGGTGTATCTACTGGTGAACGCGACCCAAAGGTACTATACTAGTGATATTCTCATGAAATAATTAGAGATTAGTTGTTGTTTTCTTTTTGTGCATTTCAGTGGAATTGAGGACAATACTAAAAATGATTTGGTCTGATCATGCTTACTTTTTTGCGTATCATTTTGTGATTAATGTAAATGCAGACGCTGAGGAGGCTAGCCCAGAACAGGGAGGCAGCAAGGAAAAGCAGGCTAAGGAAGAAGGTGAGTGAGTCAAAACAGTAAACACAGAAAGAAAAAGAAGAGAAAATGACAGGCTACATATATTTAACATATTCAGAACAAAAGCAATCACCCAAATTTGATCAAAACCAAATTGATTTGGGGTGTGTTTAGTTCACGTCAAAATTGGAAGTTTAGTTGAAATTGGAACGATGTGACAAAAAAGTTAAAAGTTTGTGTGTAGGAAAGTTTTGATGTGATAGAAAAGTTGAAAGTTTGAAGAAAAAGTTTGAAATTAAACTCAGCCTTGTTAGCTTTTACTACCAGAGTACGATTCTTGAATTCAGTCACTGTGGATTAATTACTTTACTGAATTTTTTACTGCAACGACAGGCTTACATCCAGCAGCTGGAGTCCAGCAGGATCAGGCTTGCTCAGCTCGAACAGGAGCTGCACACCGCGAGAGCCCAGGTAGGTGAATTTCATAATTTCAAATTCGACCACCATTCAAACTGCACCCAAATCAAATCAAACACAACCAATCAGATGATCTCCTTTTTTGCTTGTTTGGGGCCTGGTTCTGCCTAGCTTAGCTAGAGTGCTAGACATTGACTTTCTTTTCTAAAATTCCCTCTTCTTCTAAATTCTAATACAATTATATTCTTGCGCGATCGAAAAAAAAAAAGAAATCGGATGATGTACCGATCTATACATGGTGCAGGGGGTGTTCTTCCCCGGCAGCGGCGGGCTGATCGGCGAGGGAGGCGGCGGGAAGGGGGTGCTGCTGGGAGGGATCGACGGCGTCGGCGGCGGCGGCGGAGGGGGGCTGAGCTCGGAGGCGGCGATGTTCGACGTGGAGTACGGGAGGTGGCAGGAGGAGCACCACCGGCTGATGTACGAGCTGCGGGCGGCGCTGCAGCAGCAGCTGCCGGAGGGGGAGCTGCAGGTGTACGTGGAGAGCTGCCTGGCGCACCACGACGAGGTCGCCGCCATCAAGGACGGCGCCATCAGGGGCGACGTCTTCCACCTCATCTCCGGCGTCTGGATGAGCCCCGCCGAGCGCTGCTTCCTCTGGCTCGGCGGCTTCCGCCCCTCCGAGGTCATCAAGGTACGCTACTATGCACTCCCCCCGCCATGGATTGGCTTGGATTGGATTAACCCTAACCCTAGATGCTCGTAGCGATTGACAATGGCGTCGTCGGGAGGTACAAGACAAACGGAACAAAGTGGGGAAAAAAATAATTTGGATTATGCTTTGAAACCCCTCGAATATTTTTTATATTGCGTATTAGTCCCTAAAAAGAAAAGAAAATAATTTACATAAACAACCTTAACTAGCTCGGGTCTTCAGAGTGATGAAGAAAAATGTCGCTAGATTTGTTTGGAAAGTGGGGATTTTTGTTGGAAAATATATGAATCATATATACTGATGAAACATAGATCACACTAAATGGGTATTAATTAACTAGCCCTAGAATTTTTCACTCTTTGTAAACACATGCATTCGTATGGCATTGCTTCATTCAGTTTTATCATTGTGCTTCAGATTTACAAGCCGTATAACTGCAACAAAAAAAAAGATGCCCGTTATTCCTCTTAAATGGATCAATTTTTGTGGGGTTAAAAACAAACATTAGATTATTTTATTCACCTTTAAATTAAATTATCATCGTACATTACATTGTTTGCGCATTTCTAATTTTGATCAACATGAAAAAAAGTAACTTATAGAAAACAATTTCGATAAGAAAATTGAAAATATATAATACTTAGCCTCACTATATAAAAAATGATTTCTATCGATGCCCCCTCCGACTGCATTGACAATCCATAAGGGTCGTGTCATTGATCGCATACGAAAACGTAGTTTCATATATGGCTGACATAAGGTGGCTGCACACGTGGTTGAGTTAAGCCAACTGCTTGTGGAATGTGATAATTTTCTACATGTGAAAATTTTCATAGGCCTTCTGTTAGGGGGGCGATTCCGTCTTTTGCAAATGCATCCTAGCCGTCTGTAAAGGAAAATGTCTTTTTTTTTAAAAAAAAACAATGTCGATAGTAAACCCTATTTTAGTTTAGTACTTGCTTATAATACGAAACGGAGAGAGTATTAGCAGCATTGGCACCTTAATTATATGGGTCGCGGAGGCAGTGAATAATATTCATGTGACAAAAGCCAAAACACACACCTTGTTATTGTCGTTTCCAGCAATGGGTAGGAGAAGTTGTGCACTTGCTCGGCAAGCTCATCATACCCTCTCCCTCCATGGAGAGAGCTGGACGACGACAACGAGTAGTGGATGGATAGCTAGCTTCATCGATATATCTGTCGCGCTCGCGCGCGTGCGAGCATTCCCCGCCATCTTCGCGACCGCGCGGGCGCATGCGTCGATCGAATCGATCGATATATCGACGCATTGAATGATCGATCGATCTGATCGTAATCAAATCAGGAAACTGGGATTTCAGCTTTTTCAAGCCAGGCCACACAACTGAATCCAACCAAAAATGTAGAACTGTACGTACGTACGTACTAGCAGTACTGATAAACCAGCAAAAACCATTGCGGATTCAGGATTTTACATACATTCGTGTTTCAAATCAGTTATAATTAAACTGCTCCATCGATCGCGTATACTGAACTGTTATATCAGCTGCTATCACAGTACCTGCATTGACATATACTATAACTCCTGAATAATACTGAATATCTGAATATCTGATCACTAGCTGACAGAGCAACAGCTTGTGTGCAGTTCTCTTCTTTTTTGCTTGATTGCATGATTGAATTGGTGATATGTGATTAATGTGAAGGATTATTGATTAATAAGTAGTAATTGTGATGACTTGGATCGGAGGGGATGCAGATGCTGGTGGCGCACGTGGAGCCGCTGACGGAGCAGCAGATCGTGGGGGTGTACGGGCTGCAGCAGTCGGCGCTGGAGACGGAGGAGGCGCTGACGCAGGGCCTCGACGCGCTCTACCAGTCGCTCTCCGACACCGTCGTCTCCGACGCCCTCAGCTGCCCTTCCAACGTCGCCAACTACATGGGCCAGATGGCCGTCGCCATCAACAAGCTCTCCACCCTCGAGGGCTTCGTCCGCCAGGTACCCTACCTTGCGTGATTCTCACACACTGTCTGCATCTTCTTCTCTCATGATTTGATCGAGCTCAGTAACCAAACCATACCAAATTACCAACCCTCCTTGCAATCAGTTCAGTCATGCATTGCATTTTGAAATTATTATTTATTTTATTTGTGACTTACTTTATTATCTACAGTACTTTAAGCACAACTTTTCGTTTTTTATATTTGCAAAAAAAATTTAAATAAGACGAGTGGTCAAACGTTACAAGCAAAAACTCAAAATCCCTTATATTGTGGGACGGAGGGAGTATTGATTATCGCACTACACTTTCCAAGCTGCTGAACAATATGATTTTTTCTTTCAAGAAATTATATACAGATTGCCTAGAATATTTTTTTTAATAAAAACCACATTTTAACTTTATAATAGTTAATTCATTCGTTGTACGTCGAGTATCTCAAGAAGAGTCAGATAATATATCATCTGTTCATTTAATTATTCGGAACAATAAAACTGGGTTGTACTACATGTTTATGACTTTACTATAGTTTATTTGTTAGTTAATCTCCTGTCATTTCGATGGATTAGTTAGAGCTGGAGCCAATGGGAGAAGATCACATATATTTGTTAGTAGTTGAGAAGGTTCAATGGATAGTTCACCTAATTGAAATCGACACTGCAATACTGAATATGTTCATGATTAAATTAATTAGATAATTGCTGTCGCCTAGCTAGGTGTTGTGTCGATCGATCGACAGAGAAGCATATGTGGATTAGGTTTTTCAGCTTTTGAAAAGCACCCGACTGTCTCCATCCCAGAAACGGGAGAGAGCAGAGGTTGGATTTGATATAAAAACCCTGAAAAGGCTGTGTAACAAACACCACAAACATGTATAATTTATGAGGGTTTATTGCTTGACTAATTGTTAGTTTGTTCATCGGTCTTTCCATGTTTGGTAGATGTGCCTGGCTGCTCGGTTTTTATAGGCCGCCCTTCACCTGCTCATGGATGCCACAAACAGATCGACCACACATTTCATTTCATATCACACTTTGCAACTTGCTTAATTGGTTACTGTTTGTGCTTAGTATAATTAATCAGCCAACTAATTAATGATGTCCACGTATGTGTAAAGTAATATTCCTACAATGCGTGTAACTAGTTGTTGCTTTTTTTTTTTACAATTAAAATATAAAGGAGGATAACTTCTTATATCCATTTGAGATGCAAGTATGAATTAATATATGTTTTGTTTTTGAAAATAGAAATGATTTAGTTCCAGCCTATAGTCTCTTATCGTCTATTTGTTTTCTTATCATCCGCGTCTAAAATATAATCTTAGAGTTGAATTTGCAAGACTATCATTCGAGTGGCATCCTTTTAAAATTAGAAAAAATCAGTGACAAATTTACAAACATCCAATATTTATTTTTACTTTTATATCGTGGATTGCACGAATATATAATAGTTTTACCATATATAACTCCAACTCCACTCCAAAGTCTTCAACTAACTGTGCTTCTGGATGATTAGCTGCTGATTTTGGCATGACGGTGGCAAAGCATCAGACATTCCGACAAGCTAAGAGCAAGGCTAATAAGACAACCAGTTATTTAGTTGTTTACTGTATAGATTTTTATGGCTTATATCTCAGCTTACTTATAAAGTGGTTAGCTCTTCACTATAAATATATATTTATATAGTCCACCTGTCTGTCTCATAGATTTTCTTAGTTGTTGTGCCTAAGTCGGCTGTAAGCTTACAGCCCCGCTTCTCATCTCTCTCCTTTCTTCTCTCATCTAACTCAGCATTCAGTCTTCTTATAGCCCTCTATTATACTTACTCTAAATAGCTCGTGCATGATTAGTAGATTTAATTCTAATGTAATTAATTAACTGGATATATGCAGGCTGAGAACCTGAGGCAGCAGACGCTGCACCGGCTGCAGCAGGTGCTGACGACGAGGCAGATGGCGCGGTCGCTGCTCGCCGTCTCCGACTACTTCCACCGCCTCCGCACCCTCAGCTCCCTCTGGGTCACCCGCCCCAGGCACCCGCCTCACGACCACCAGCCGCCGCCGCACTCCGCCGCCCCCCACACCTGAGATCACCACCGCCGCCATCGCCGGCAAACACCGTAGCTCTTAGCTAGCAGCTTAGAGATATCGAGAGATCAGAAAATTAAGCGATCGATCGAGAGAGGACGACGACTGTGAAACCCCCCATGGAATGGATGGATGGATGGATGAACCGGTGTGTGTACTGTGTTTGGGCATTAACCTTTTGCTGTAAACAAAGTAGGCGTGTTTGACTGCTTGGTCGATCGATCGAGATCTCTGTCGATAGGATCTTGAATTAGCGGATCTTACCTCAGCAGCTGGTTCATCAAGTGTTGATGCAGCTCAATCAAACTTTTTCCTGATGAAAACGCAACCTGCAGTCGTTGTTAATTCGTTTAATCTGTAGGAGTGTGCATGCTCCCTCGATCAAACCGCGTTTGCAACGTGAGGTTTTTCAAGATTAATTTTCGTTTTTGAAACCTTCGATCTGACGAATATCCAGAAGTCGGGGGCATTTTGAAATGGATGATTTGAACCGATTATAAAAGTATATAACATATTTTGGTTAGAATAAGTTATCTAAACAATTAGGATCTCATTGCTTGGTGCTTGCTTATAAGCTAAAATTTGCATTTTAGAATTTAATTTTGAATTTGTTTTTTTTGTTTTTTCACCCTAGTTTACTTTAGTGTATTTGCTTTTGAGTCGATAAGGATACGTATATAAAACTTTTACTGACAAATGGATCTTTTATTTGCTAATAAGTGATTCAAATAAGCAAATGAATAAATGAAACAATGATGTTGTTAATGCTAATGTAAAAGGTTCTTGAATAAATTGTATTTTTTTGAAACACGACACAAATTATCCGCATATAACTCATGGGCCATAAGCTGAAAAGAATGCAAGAAACATTGATTTTTTTTTTGTTCTGAATTATGTGAAGCTCATAAGAAAAATAATGTGAAATTCAAGTGTGCGTTTGAAATTGGGCCTTAATCTAAATTTTCTGGGCCGATTATGATCGATATATTACTGGCCCAATTTTTTTAGCCCATTAACGATCTGTTGGTACCAGCTGACATGGCCCTACCATATATTGGGCCAAAAACATAGGCCTATCAGCAGGGCCCAAATATATTTCTATGTTGTCTACTAGTGGGCCCAAAGCATATGGGCCGAACCCAACCATTATCGGTCCCAAATTAGAAAGTCATTTCGTGATATTAGCATACCAAACGGAGTAAGCAAATATCCCCGTTGAGGAAGCATCCGGAGCAAAAGCAACGACGACCAGAAAAATATCTCCTCCGCTTTTTGCGCTTTTTTTTTCTCTTTCCACCCCGTTGGGAGCTCATTGCAGTATGCGTAATTAACTATGACTGCAACTATATAATTTCATATATAGTTAGATCAGACTAAGGAACAAACTGGTGGCGAAAAACTGTTAGGGGTGAACTGCCGTATATCAACTCATAAATTGTAGGAATATCTTTTTTTTCTGGAAATTACTCCTTATGGTTTGTACCATTCGTTCTAGTTACCACTTCGCTTGCTCATTTTCTGAATTTGTTGTATGGAGAAGGGCATTCATAATTATTACCTTCTGCTCAGCTTGTATTACTACTGACAGTACTTTTTTCAGGCACTTAACATTCTTCCGGCAAAGTCGTTATCTTGTAAGAAGGTTGAGAGGCGATCATGCATTTCTCTGGAGGAATTTATATGTGATTACTTTTTACGCGGGTCCCCTGTTATAATCAGTGGAAGCATCGATCATTGGCCTGCAAGGACAAAGTGGAAAGACATCCAATACCTGAAGAAGATTGCTGGAGATCGAACTGTTCCTGTTGAAGTAAATGCCTTTTGCTCTTTACACTGAAAACACACCATTTCTGTTTAGTTAACTTTGTTTAAACTATTCGATGCTTATAGTTTCTATAGTGCATTAATGATCATAGTAACAAATTCGAGCGTCAATACTGTACCCTTTTCAATTGAAGTAAAATAAACAAGTGCATCTAAACTTGGTGCTAAGTTTTATTACTTATTTGTAACAAACAACCTATGTACATCAAAATTTGATCTTTAGCGAACTTGGCCAGCTGTCTGCAAGTAACATTAAGTTACAGTAGATTATTTTTGTATCTTGTATTTGTCTCTGACTCAACTTGCTGGTACAAAGGTGCAATTTTGAGAAATGTGTTAAATCTATTCTTCCGGTTGCAAGTTGGAACACTAATCTTTTGCCTTGGTGATCAGAACACTAGGTAGATTGAACATATTTTATACGGTTTCGTTCATATATGTTGGTTTCAGTTTGATGCCATATTGCCATGGTATTTGTTCAGTATTTTAACTTACTCATATTATGTTCAATGCTCTTTCTGTATGAACTTGTTTTGCCGGAAGATTTGGTTTATATGATTGTGTGATTGTTTAACATGCACAGCTAGATTAGCTTTACGACGCTCTTGCATGAACAGTCTTTTCATACATACATTATTATTCACAAGACTTCTATGTGATGGAACATTTTCCTTAAATTTGATTACAGTAGAATAGTTGTGTCGTAACATATTTCCCCATTAATTTAGTGTCTCAAAAATGCTATTTATTCAACTGAATTACATGGCTAATCCAATTAATATGCAGCATTTATTGTCCTGTAGTTACCTTTTTCATGCATCGAGTAATTATGCTTGCTCGAAGACATTTTATGATGAAAGTTGCTCCTGTATTGACCTACCTCTGAATACTTATATAGCACTAATGTAGTTGAATGTCTGTCAGGTTGGAAAAAATTATGTGTGCAGTGAGTGGAAGCAGGAGCTAATCACTTTCTCTCAGTTCCTTGAGAGGATGTGGTCAACTGGCTGTCCTTCAAACTTGACATATCTGGCTCAGCATCCCTTGTTTGAACAGGTAGCCATGCTATCATTGTGGATTCTCTAACAAGTATTTGAGCCCAATTGTCAGTTTTTTTTTTGTGCCATTTGCAGATAAAAGAGCTCCATGAAGATATAATGGTTCCTGACTACTGTTATGCTGGTGGAGGGGAGCTTCAGTCACTTAATGCATGGTTTGGTCCACACGGGACAGTGACACCATTGCACCATGACCCACATCACAACATTTTAGCTCAGGTATAGTGTGAGTACTCCTTTTCATATTTTCCCCCATTTGGATCTGTTGTCATTCATTTTTTCTATGAACAAGTTCAACTGTTCACACTCTGTTTATGCTACCATGTTACTCATCACGTTATGATTAGGTGCTGATTGACATGTCATCTATGTAATATCTAAATGCATAAATCTACTCAAAATTACTTCGATGATACATGCTTACATTCCGTAGTCAACTATCAGGTAGAAATAATTGAAATGGTTCTTCAAACTTGGCAACAATGATCATCTGATAAGTTTAATTGATTCAAATAATTGAAACGGTTCTTCAAACTTGGCAACAATGATCATCTGATAAGTTTAATTGATTCAAATAATTGAAACGGTTCTTCAAACTTGGCAACAATGATCATCTGATAAGTTTAATTGATTCAAATAATTGAAACGGTTCTTCAAACTTGGCAACAATGATCATCTGATAAGTTTAATTGATTCAAATAATTGAAACGGTTCTTCAAACTTGGCAACAATGATCATCTGATAAGTTTAATTGATTGGAGCAGTCAAGAAAAAGCTAGCAAATCAAATTTTTGTAAATGAAACATTGCAGTGTAAAGGATTGGAGTGTCCAAACATTAAGTCCATCTGATACTCCTTTTCCAAAAAAAAATAGCCATCTGATCCATATTTAAGAGTTTAGCTGACAAATTCACATGACTTTCTGCACATCATTAATCCATTGATGGTGGACGGCTGACTTGCATAGTACTATCATAGTTCATGACTGTCAGCAGTCCCTTTTGGTAACTTTTGTCAACAGTTATTGGTAAATAATAACTTTGCTTTCTCCTTGATAGGTATTGGGAAGGAAGTATATTAGACTATATCCTGCTTCCATATCTGAAGACTTGTACCCACACACAGAAACTATGCTAAGTAACACCAGTCAGGTACATAACTCCGTTCAATTGGTTACATATTTGGAAAAAAATATATATATTTTCAGGTCATCACCATTTAATACGTATAGATCGTGAGCCAAAGATTTGCATTCTTGGCCCATTCAATTGGGCAGTTTGGCGGAAAATTTTGACGTGACCTGAAATGCGACAAGCAATTAGCGCATGATTGGTCGAGTATTAATTATTACCAACTTAAAAAAATGGATTTGTTTGATTTTCCTAAAGAAACTTTTATATAGAAAACTTTTACACGAAACACACCGTTTAGCAGTTTGGATGCGTGCTAATGGAAAATGAGTAAGTTGCCAATGAGTTGCTGAAAAGAACTCAGCGTTAGTATCCTCTTCTTGATGACTCTTAAGCATGAAATTGCAAGCTGGGTATACTTATCAGATCATTTTAAAGATCTAAATCAGGAAACAATATGCTTGACTTCCATTTTCTAGGTCAACCTTTTCAGCTACCTGCTAGTCATAACCATTTCTCAGATTATTTGGTTAAAAGCATTATGTCCAAATCTGTTGTGTGCGATGTGAGGATAGAGTGTTCTAGCCCCATGATAATTTTGGCACTGCTTATGATTTCTCCTAACTGTCCATTTATCAACACAGCTCAAATGTTTGTGCAGGTCGATCTTGACAACATTGATCTGAAGGAGTTCCCACAGGTAGAAAATCTTGATTTCTTGGACTGTATATTGGAGGAGGGTGACTTGCTTTACATTCCACCAAAATGGTGGCATTACGTCAGATCTCTTTCTATTAGTTTCTCTGTTAGCTTTTGGTGGCGTTCGACTGTTGTACCTTCAAAGGGTTCATAGCGTCACAATTCTGATCTTTGTACATCAGAACCGGACCACGGGACCTTGGAAAACCTGACAGAACCTTTTGATTCAGCATCCACTATTGCATGGATGTGGCCATACTATTGCAGATGTACATTGTTACTTCCCTTGTTATGACTAAACATGTAGTTGCTACTATACCAAATGTAACAATGCGATGTACCTTCTGGTAACCTCTGATGCTTGAGCATTGAGCTTGGAGGGTTGGATTTATTGCTCCTGCAAGCTTCATGTTCAATTCCTGTGGGCTTATTACAACCCATTTGCAGATGGGGTCCCATTTTGCCAACAAATTATCAGTTAGGTTATTTTCAGTGTTTCTCTACATGAGGTGATCAATGCTGTTTTAGACAGAAGGTGGTCACATCCCTGTCCTCTGCATCATGTATACACACCGGCAATGCCGTCGATGCTATTATGCACACTCCTAAATTGAGTGTACAATGTATGTCTGCCAGTGAGTACATTTCCCCCCTTTTTTTGTGGTCTTGGGGGTATGGCTGCCTGTCAGATTTGACATTATTTTCATGTATCAGATTGTTCAACTGCAAACAGTAGTGAGCTACATAAGCAGTAGACTACTGTGTTGAGGAGCAGCAAAGATTTTACTTCCAATAATGAATAAGTCGTCTGAAGTCTGAAACTTATTAGATATTGACAGATCTATTCAGAGGGGAAAAAACCCTCGAACATAATGATCTACTCCCTCCGTCTCAGAATACGTCCCAGAATATAAGAAGTTTTAGAGTTAGACACGGTTATTAAAAAAGTGGGTAGAAGTGAATTGTGGAGGGTTGTGATTGTATGAGTAGTGGAGGTAGATGGGAAAAGTGAATGGTAGAGGGTTGCGATTGGTTGGGAAGAGAATGTTGGTGGAGAAGTTATTATATTTTAGGATAAATCGTAGGGGTTAAAAGTTCGTTATATTTTAGAATGGAGAGAGTATTACTCAGGTTAAACTTGTGGGCCTTGCATAATGAGTGGCATTAGCTGTTAGCATGCTAGCACGATGTGCTCACACCACACCACCATCCTGGAAGCTCGGACCTAACCTACCGGCTAATTACACAACACATATTATCTTACTATTCCAATTCATTCCCTTGGAAGGATTGCAAAGACATTCTGGTATACTCCTACTAATCTATTACACTTATCTTACTGTTTCCAACTCCCAAGAACGACACTGACTGGGCATCCATTCTCTTGAGACGCACAAATGGAGTACTGCGCTCCTACTACAGTTGCAAAGAAAGAGGAAGAAAAGATGAACAAGAAAAAAACAATATAATAGGGCCCATTAGTAACAGTAGCCTCAAAGCCTGCCCTGCCATGCGTAATAGCTTAACCACAGTGGACAGTAGGACTGTCAAGACAGCCATCAGCATTAATTCTTTTGGCACCTTGTCTTTCGGCAGCATCCTGATATCTCTGTCCCTGAACCATTGCACACATGTGGCCCTGTTTAGAAGAGTTTTTGACAGCTACAACTCTTCCTAAATCTCTATACTCTTTCGAAGAGTCTAGTTTTGATTCAGATACTAAAGGCTATAAACTAAAAGGAAGAGGCTAAATAAAATATTTTGGTATTCTTACCAGTTGCTTATCAGAGTCTTCAGCTACTCAAACATGATCTATAATGTCCGTGAGGAATTTTAGGTTTCGAGAAGGAGAATCAGGAGAAGCAAGGAAAAAAAAAACTAACTTCTTGTTTTTAATTTATTTTTTATCCCATAACTATAACTTGTTAAAATCTAGATAGACAAATTAAACCATTTAAGTGAGCTTTTAATTTAAAAGAAACAACAACCGTTAGAAGCTCTCGTGCAGATCCTCCTAGGCCACCATTCGTTTGGCCGAATACGGATAATACACCATACGACGTATTAACAAAATAATAATAATTTATAGATAAAACTGTCATATATGTGTTCTTAACGACTTAAATACTAATGATAAAAAATAAAATTTGATGAAAAAAAATTCAAAAATCAACTTTAAATTTTAACTTTTAAAATTCAAAATTTAACAACAAATGCTGTATGGGGGAAACAATGGGAGTCTCTCTCTCTCTCTCTCTGGACCAGGCGGCGAAAGGCGCCGCGGAAAAGAAGCTGCACCAACCAAACACACCTCTTTGCGTTGCAATTGCAAATGCACCTGACCTGCATCTGCAATTGCATGGCCACCGACCGGGTCGTGCAGTGGTGCCACCGCCGCTGATCTTGTCCGCCTCTCACAGAATGCAGTTATATCTGTCTCCTGGACCTGCTTTGGCTTCGCACTAGCGGCTGTAGCTTTTGTCAGTCCTATATATGCAACCATTGTACTGTGTAGGGGTGAAAACGGATCGGATTCGGACGGATAGTAGTCATACCATATCCTATACCATATTTTTTAATCGGATTCGGAGGCGGTGCGGATAATGTGCGGATACGGATGCGGAGCGGATTATTTCGGATGTCGGAAATGGTGCGGACTCGGCTCGGAAACGGATGAAAATAATCGGATGTGATATGTATATACAATCGATATAACATCTTATCATCTGTGCAATGAGCAACAATGAGATACCAATATCACAATTCACATGACTCATGAAAGCACCGATCACATCATAATATAATGTCAAGTTGTTAACATTGACTTGTCTTCTGTCCAAAAGTATGTAATCGACACACATCACGATATATCGCATTCACATAACACGCAAGACATAAAAGTTCCACAAATGTTAGAAAAAACAGTATCACGTAAGACATAGAAGTTCCACACGTAAGTCAGGGCGTCAGGTGGCGGCGTGGGAGGACTGGAAGAAGAGAAGTCTCGATGAAAAAATTGGTTGACGCGACGTCGTTTGAGTCACGGACTGAACTCCTGGATAGATTGACGGATAAGGTGGACATGGATGGGCTGAATCTTTACACGATGAAAATGCTCATGTCAAATGGGCCAAATTGAGTGGTTATATGGGCTGTGAAATTCGGATTATCCGCCAAAACGTTTATCGGATAATCCGCTTAAAATAGTGGATAATCCGTATCCGCCGGATATTACCGATACCATATCCGCATCCGCATCCGCATGCATCTATCCGCATCCGCATCCGCATCCGGACGGATATCTAAAGACCCTTACCATATCCTCACTTCGGATGGATTCGGAGCTAATCGGATCGGATAATATCCGCTCCGTTTTCACCCCTAGTACTGTGCACGCTGCAATCTTTTGCAGCAGCAAACACTCACAAGTTGTGCTTCCCTGTACTCTTCTGGCCTGAAAGATACACTGCTTTTCTGTTCGATTAAAGGCGTGTTCAGTTTGATGCCAAAATTAGGGGGTGTTTGGGAGGGACTTATGTTTTTGAGAGAGGGGCTAAAGTTTGGCCCCTCTCTCCCAAACACCCTCTTAATAACTCTGTTAGTTTGGTTTGATACATTATCAGATTTTTGTGCAGAGTTATGTGAATAAGTTAAGGGAAAATTATGCATCTCTAAAGTATGTTTTCTCATAAATTTTATTTCATTGCTTACACTACTTGTTCTAAACTATTTGTTAAGTTTGTTTATAAAAATGTTTAATTTATCTCTACATGTAGATAACCCATGGCAATTATCCAGTGAATAATATGTTTCAAACAGGGTAAAAAATTTGGCAATAGGAGTATTAAAATTTGGTAAGGTTGAAGATAGTAGCAAACCAAATATGCCCTAAATCAGTTTCTGCACTTGTATTTTTCTTATTGCATTCAGGCTCATATAAGCTATTAGGAAAGGTTACTATGTTTTTCTTTTATTTTAGCAAAACGACCGATGATTGAAGGATAAGAGGGAAGAGATAATTAACCTAACCTAACCAAGAGTGGACAGAAAGCCAGAAAGGACTAGGAGCTCACATGCACCTGTCATACTTAAACTAAGGGGTGAATTCCAAATGACCTTAACACCACCTTGTCCTGAACAACAGCCCGGACAAAAATGGATTCTAAGGCTATTTTGTTGTGATTTGTAAAATCAATCACAACGGATTAATAAATTAATCACCCTCAAACAAAATGGACTCACACATCCCTAGTATAATGGATGGGCATCACTGGATGCCATTTTGGATTAAACAAACACCATCATGGACACAGACATCCATCCCTTCCAGGTATACAACCTATGAACAATCTGCAGCTACCCTTGGCTTCGCATACTGCCCCCTAGCTGGAGTATTTTGTTCCTTGCTTTGTGCCAAGACAAAGGCCTCTTTGGGGGTATTGCCTGCCTGGTTTCGTTTTCTTGCTCTGAAAACTCCTTTTAAAAATTTGCAGATCAGATGCATGCAAGACAATAGAAGGGTTCACATCAAAGGTTATATATGCCACTGCCAAAAAAAAAATTGAAGTTGATTTTAAGTTTTTTTTTCATTGTAGTTTATTTTTCCAGCATTGGCTTTAAAATTGCTAATAACACATATACAGAGAAGGTTTACTCACAAATAATTTTATTCTATTGATAAGTTTATAATCAGCTCTTACTCAATCAATGGGGTTGTAAAAGGTTAAGATAAGATACGCTCAAAGTGTTTGGTTTAGTGCCTTTTTAGGCTTTAGTAGCACGCAGCCCCTGTGGTTAACTTGACAATGAGACGTCCAATCTTGTTCCTTCCATGCATGTATGTATGCATGGCCATGGTGAGGCCAATGTGCAAAGATCCATCTAGCTAGATGCCATTGGAAAAGCACTCAGATACAAAGGAAAATTCAGTAAAGGTGTAAAAGAGGAGAAAAGGAATGGATAGATCACCTTTTTGTTGGTTGTGTTGTCTCTTGCAAAAAACCTTTCACAGATCACTTGTTGAGAAATTTCCATGGATAAAGTTAAGAATGATTAACCTACCCCCTTAACATATCTTGAGTCCTGGCATAAGATTCTTGGGCCTTTTGGATTGGACATATGTACAGCTAGGACCTTGAGCTTTACATCTAGTATGCTCTCTGCTTGACACTTCCCTGAGGGTTTAATTTAAGATTCAAGATAGGTGTATAACTTGGATCTTGTAAACCTTTTTACAGCTAACTTTTGACCAATCCTGCACTAAGCTCAAAACAATGCGAAGAATGACAGACTCCTTGAGATCCTCCCCTTAAAAAAACAATCAAGGAAAAAGGAACATCTAAATCTCTGTCTCTGCTTCAGCAGTTCATAAGTTCCAGAGGATACTATGATTTTAAAGCCATTAGGGCATGATCAAATGTAGAACCTGATGTGGCTCTTAAAGCACAACTCAGTTAGAGATTATCATCATATAATGATTGAGATAACAAATGCTCTAACCATTAGTATACGGATTTTTTTATTACATTCTTTCCTCTTCCCTACTCTTACACAGCAAAATTTTCTTTTATAAACAATAAAAATCATTGTTAAGCCCATATTAATCTTATAACAACATTTCTCTCTACTCTCATCTATATCATGTTAGCAAATTTGTCTGGTTGTTGTATATTCGCTTAAGAAGGTATGTAAAGATACTAAATTTTACACTAAGAAAAATAGTACCTTAATGTTTGTAAAGTTCATTACGGAATACTGACATGGAGAGATTTCAGAGTGCATTTTAAGTTTTGAGGAAATGGATCATCAGCAACAACTGCATCTACCCAAAAAACATACCAATAACAACAACAACTGCATCTTATACGCTTCATTCTTTTTAGAAATGGTAGTTACAGCCAGGTTGCATTCCTGACGAAAGGTCCATCCTTTTAATAGTTTATCTTTCAGAAGATAAAAAAAAAGCTTATCAGTATTCCGTCCGCGTCGCGCGTGATAGCTAGCTGAGCTAGGCAGAATGTCTGTCTCGTGTCTGAGCTAACCATAAAAAAAGAAAAGAAACATGTTCAGTCCGAGCTCCAACCAGAATGCTGCCACGAGCTTAGCCTGACACGGCAGCGTGTGTCACCGGCGGCGATCGCGGTGGCCGCCGCCGCCGCCGCCGGAGAGGAGAGCGACGGCCGGGGATTTAATGCGCCGTCGCCGCCTCGGTTGGACAGCAAATCCGCCACCGCGGGGCAAGCAAGCAAGAAAGCCTGCAGGGCATCGCTACAGAGATGTCCATTAATGGCCGGGTTGTTGCAGATAGAGGTAGTGTTGGCATTGAGATTTTTGACCTACCTCCAACTACCAACCATAACAGGTGAAAAATAGTGACAATGGCTCGAAATTTGTGCAGATATAAACCTCATTTCGGAGGGAATTTTGTGCAGATATAAAACTCTATTTCAGGCCTTGTTTAGTTCCAAACTTTTTTTTAAACTTTCAAACTTTTCCATCACATCAAAACTTTCCTACACACATAAACTTTCAACTTTTCCATCACATCGTTACAATTTTAACCAAACTTTCAATTTTGACGTGAACTAAACACACCTTCAAGTGTATTTCACTACTCATCACTGCAGTAGAAGAAAGTTTTCGAGAAAACGTTTTTTTAAGCATAATACAAGTACTTCGGTATCGTTTTGGTTTGGTAGAATCGTAATATCGTAAGGTATTAGCATACGGATCGGGATACCGATAATCTTGGTCTCAATAATCCGATGAATAAACCGAAAAGAACGTAACCTTAATCACCAACTTGTCTGCTGATTCTTTAACATTGGTCGGTAGCATGTAATACACCTTTACAAGATTTTTGGCAAAGGAGGCCCGAATTCGAGGGGTACTCCTACCAATCAAGCAAAGTATACACAAAGCAGCATCGAATCTACATAATGCAGCTAAAAGCAAAAAAAGAAAAGAAAGCCAAAAAAAAGCTCAAAAGAAAAGAGGGCCTTGCTTGCAGCAAGCACTGGCAAATCTCTTCAAATGTGCAGTTCCCTCCACCTCACTCTCACTCTGTCACTCTCCTCTGCAACAACCACTCTCTATCTCTCTCTCAAGAATCTACTGTTCATTTCCCCCTCCATTGCTTCTCCTCACCCGTGCTCGCTTGCCTCGCTCTGCGTTCCAAGAATCCAGTGGCGGCATCGGGGCAAGCGAAGGCGCAGCAGCAGCAGCAGCCTTTGACTCGCCCTGACATGGCCATGGCCGCGGCCGCCGCAGCAGCCGAGGCGTTCGGCACGGCGGCGGCGACGTCGACGCACGCGGCGCAGGCGACGCGGCAGGACGTGCAGGCCGCCATCGCCAAGGCGGTCGAGCTGCGGGCGCTCCACGCCGCGCTGCTGCAGCGCGGCGGCGGCGGCGGCGCGCAGCGCCAGCCGCAGCCGCGGCCATCATCCGCCTCCCGCCGGCCGCGTCCCCGCGCTCTCCAGGACGGCGGCGGTGGCCACCGTGGACGAGGACTACCCGTGTTTACTCCGGTGAGCGAGCTTTTCTTGCGTACAGTCACCCTGTCACTGCAATCTTTGATGCTGCCATGGCGATGTGCCTTCTTGGTTCATCTCTTCTCGTTTTCAAGGGTCATTCGTTGGTGATGAACTTGAGCCATTCATTAGTTTCTCCTTAACTTGCATGCTCTTCTTGCTGCTAGCATGTTCTTCCTCTTCTTGACAGCTAATCCCAAATGCTCCTACTATTACTCTGCAATTAATAGGACATGTCATGCTCATGCAGTTAAGCAACAGTAAAAGTTGTGTTATCTCAGATTCTTTTGATGTCACATTCTCACCTTTTTCTGAAAGAAGATTGATGTCACATCTGTGGAGTAATCTCTTGCTGTGCTTTAACCTATAGCAGCAACCTGTACTTTGCCTTGGTAAAAATTGGAAAGTTTCAGTGCAACTCCATGCAGATTGCAGAAATGTTGGGTTTCAATGTGCCGTTCTGTTTGGATTTCTTCACATTTTTGTATCAATCTCACTGTCCTGAATTTGTTCTGTTGTTTTGCAAGATTTTTTCGCTAATTTTGGCTTGAATTTCTTGTTATATTGGTCAGGCTTACGATGAGGAGCAAATGGCCGGACTCAGCCACATTTGCCAGGACAACCGGAGCCGGTCGGAGAACTGGAGCGGCATCGCGTTGGGCGGCGGCGGCGGCGACGACGACGACGACGACGCGGCCTTCTCCGACTACGACAACCTCAACGCCTTCTCTCCTCGAACAGCGAGCTCCGCTTCCCGTCGTCCACCGACCATCACCGGCGGCACAAGGTCCACCCGGCGTTCTTGCACTCCGCGCCGTCGGCCGACCGTTTCCTCGCGTCGGCGGGGAGGGCGACCATGGCCAGCACGCGGAGCTGCTCAAGGCGCCGGCGACGTGCGGCAGCGCGTTCCGGCCGGCGACGATTCGGCCGGACCACGGCATCGACGTCGGGGCCCTCAAGTTCCTCGCCAGCAGCGGCGCGCCGCTCTCGGCCGCGACGGCGGCGGCGCAGCCCCGGCCGGCGAAGCACAGAGGGGCGCAGATCCTCTCGTGGCTCTTCCCGAGGGCGAAGAAGAAGGCGAAGCCGATGTCGCCGAGCGCCATCGAGCGCGAGAACATGTCGCAGCTGCTCAAGGAGTGGGGTTTGCTGTCGCTCGACTCGCTCCGGCGAGAGCTCGCCGACGCGAACGCGCACCGCGACGCCGCGCTGCAGGAAGCCGCCGAGGTGAGGTCGTCGCTGGGAGAGCTCACCACCAAGCTCGCCGGCCTCGAGGCCTACTGCTCGGAGCTCAAGAAGGCACTGCGACTAGCGACGAGCTCAACCAGCAACGCTCAACCATCATCATCCTCCATGTCGAGGAGATCAACGCGATCGATCGGAGCAAGCCGGGAGCTCCCGGGGCCGGTCAGCCATGAAGCCATGGTGGAAGGCTTCTTGCAGATCGCCTCCGAGGCGCGGCTTTCGGTGAAGCAATTCTGCAAGGCATTGATCCAGCAGGTCGAAGAACCTGACAATGGATTGATAGAAAAACTAAACATTCTTCTCCAACCTTACCAGCTCATGATCACTGACAACAAGCATTGCTCCAAGCTGGTGCTGTACCATCTGGAAGCTCTGATGAACCAGGCAATGTACCAGGACTTCGAGAACTGCACGTTCCAGAAGAACGGCTCACCGCGGTGCCTCGATCCCAAGCAAGGATCCCAGGAGAGCTTCGCCTCCTTCGTCGCGCTGCGCAACCTGAGCTGGAACGAGGTGCTCAGGAAGGGCACCAAGTACTACAGCGAGGACTTCAGCCGGTTCTGCGACCAGAAGATGAGCTGCATTGTGTCCACCCTGAAGAATTGGTCCCGGCCATGGCCGGAGCAGCTGCTGCAGTGCTTCTTCGTCGCCGCCAAGTGCGTCTGGCTGCTCCACCTCCTGGCCTTCTCCTTCACCCCCGCGCTGACGATCATGCGGGTCGAAGAGAGCCGCGTGTTCGATCAGATGTACATGGAGGACATCCTACCTGACAAGCAGCAGCTGCACAATCCTTGTCAGGTAAAGACCATGGTAATGCCGGGGTTCTATGTCCAAGATCGAGTGCTCAAGTGCAGAGTGCTCACAACTTGATAAGTAGCATAATTGAGATTCATGGCTTAGCTCTCATTGACCAATAGCTTGTGTGGTTTAAGTGTAACAAACTTTGTGTTCAGTACAAAGTACAGAAATGTCGGTGTTGAACAATATGTTTGGGTGTAACTTAACAGGCCCATAATTGGGATAATCCTTAGATAATTATTGAAATGCTTATGTATTCCTCCAATGGTATGCTATGATCAACAAAAACATTGCATCACAACATAATGTTTCAGATGTTATGAAAGCCTCTCCCTTGGTATATCCAGAAACCTAGTAAGGCTCTGGATATTTCTAGCCAGGCTTCTACACTTAAATGGAACAAAACTGAGCATACTGCCCAAGAGAACTATGTAAATGAAGACATACATATCCACATTAGAAGCTTGCAGCATGAAAGGATCACACCCAGCTGGTTCCCACTGAAAGATCATCAATCCGAAATGACAAATCCCCCACATAGTCCTCATCAACATCTACTCTAGGTTCAATGCTCTCAATTAGATTCCAGGGTACTTGAGGTAGCTCAGATTGTGGGGGAAGTTTCGGAGAGCGAATGATCCTTTCTACAGGACCACTAGGCTTCTCCCACATGAGCAGGTGGAGATGGATGGGGCGCACCGCAAGGCGGTGCAACGAAAGCTTTTGGCTGAGGGAGATGGTGTCGAAGCAGCGGATCGCTCCTGAGCTGGAGATCATCCAGGGAAGGACCTTCTCATTGGACACCCTTGAGATGACTAGCAGTTTTGATGCCTCCCTTGCCTGGTTGAACAGATCACGGAGCCCTGACCGTGTCGATGGCGCCTCATTGTCCTTGTCGTTGTCAACCACTGAAGATATGAAGATAAAACCCTGGAAGAAAGAAATGTGTCACAGTGTGTTCCATGTGTAGTTCTAACTGTTCAAGTACACTATTGTCGGCATTGTGTACAGTGTCAAGTGACAAAGTACCTCTTCAGTACGGCTGATGGCGAATCCTAGCCTCGTGTCACCTTCTTCAAGTGGAATCTCCAGCGGCATCTCCTCTGCTATGGAGCTGTACCAAAGTCGGGCTGCTTTCACCACCCCAATATCTACCCCATGGTAATCCTCAAAACCATACAGGGTCGCATTCGTGACGTTAGACAGATCAGACAAAGAACCTGAGTTAACAGTTGCAGACGCTGTCTCTCCAGATATCTGTACATTTTTGAAGTGCAAAGATCACATCTTAATAAATAGAGTTAACCAAATCAACTCTTATCTGGGATTTTATGTTCATAGTCAGGTTCAATCTACTGAAAGTTCAGTTAAGCAACAGGAAATTTAGGCTGCAAAAAGCCTGAAGCAGGGAGATTGTATCTGCACCTTGGTGAGAAGAGCCTCGCTCTGCACATTCATGAACTCGATGGGGATTCCTGAGACCTGCGAGGAGTAGATCCACGCGTTGGCACGGGCAAGGGTGTCCTCAAAGGACTCGTATCGACATGAATTCAGGTCCAGAGCTTTGGGGAGGACGAGCATCGAGAGGTAGCTGCTGGAGTTGGGCATGCGCAACGAGTCACGCATCTTCTTCTCCCATGGGTATGCAACATAACCATCCTGAAGTTGTGCCCTGCTCAGGGCTGATGCTTGCTATTTCTATTATTGTGCTTTTGTAATGATGTATGGCCTTGCGTAATGGCATGTAACTTGTTATGTATGGCCTTCACAGTAACTCTGAACTTGATGGTGGTTATGAACTTGGTAGTACTATTTCTAACGATGAAGAAGTTATTCTAGGATAAAAATTGATTTTTGTTGCGCATGTGTGTTAATGATGCAGTATGTTATGTGTTGAGAACAAAGTTGTTCTCAAGTTATTATGTTTTATCATTTATTCATGTGTGCGTAGTTGATTTAATTGTATTATGTTGGCTATTAACCACTTGAGAATGGAGGGGTAAAATTGTCATTTCACTAGGCCGGTCCATGCTGGCATGCTGATGTGGTGCTCTAACTCAACGAAAGTGGCAAAAAATTAGGGCGTAATCTCTCTCTAGTGGTAAATATGTTAGGCCAAATCTAATAGTGGCATATGGAGAGTTGACACTCATAAGAGTGGCAAATAGTTAAATTTCCCATAACTTCTAGCCAGGTAGATCAAAAGCCATATATGTCCAGACCAGCCTAATCAGATAAGAGTGCGGTAGTTATGTCCCAACAGTAATGAACCAACTAATCAGGAGGCCACAAACGATGACTGTTTATAACGACTACGAAGTCTAGTCCACCATAGAAATTCCATCTTCCCCGGGGATATGAGAATTGAGAAAACGAGTGAACATTACGAGGTATCTAGACAAACGACCAATCTCTACCAAAGCAATTAGCCTGACATTGTTTCCCAAACGTCTTCCATATTCTCCCATACTTTATCACTATTTTCTTTCCACTTTGCTTCCATTATCTTTTGTCATGTAGCTATCGTTCTTATCACTGATAACTACAGGCAGATTAGTTTTCTCTCCGTGAGAGAAAGACACACACTTATGCAAGGAAATTAGGCCTGCAACAACGCGCTGAAAGATCAGCTTATCAGAATATTCTTGGTGGGGGTTTTGAACCTCAAAGAGTTGACAGCAAACTTGTCTTTTTCACAACAGGTGTAAAAACACATGTAGAGGCCAAGAAAGGCACAAAATGAAAACAAGATTAAATGCCGCATCTGTCTTGTTGATACTCCTGTTTCGTTCGTTTCACTCTTGTTTATATTTTACCAACACACTGAATGAACACACACAAGAAAAAATTCTCGTAATGAAATGAACACACCGAACTTCTCTGAAATCGATTTGATCAGCAAAAAGGTTCAGTTCATAACACCAAGGATGAGCTGAAGCGGCAGAACATTTCTATACTTGAATCAACTTGAAACAGTAATATATTTTTTGGTTGAATTTGTCTGGAACAGCAAAATTGCAAAATGCGCGGCAAAACGGATGAACTATTCAGATTTCAGAGTGAGTAGCAGTTTACCTTGCAACAAGAGGCACTCGCTTTCGAGGCGGTCGACGAAGCCAAGAACGTAGTTGGGGTCGTGCAGGGAACGCAGCACGTACTGCTTCTTCCCACCTCCGCCGCCGCCTCCTCCTCCTCCGCCACCGCCTCCGCCGCCGCCAGAGTGCGGGAGGATGCAGGCCTGCAGCTCGCTGCCTCCGCGGACGCGGACCTCGACGGAGGTGTCCCCGCGCTTGAACGCGGCGTGCATCGCCTTGTGCAGCGCGGCGCGCCTCCCTTGAACGGCGCCTCCAGCACCGCGGCGCCGGGCGCGCGCGCGCCCACCCGGACCGCCTCCACCACGCCCCTTCCTGCACCACCCCTCCGCCGCCGCCCCACTCCTCCGCCTTGAGCTCCCCGCCACGCACTCCAGCACCACCACCTGCCCCCGCTCCCCCGCCGCCGCCGCCGCCATCTTCCTCCTCACGTCCTCCTGCTCCATCATCGATCGCCCTCGGCCTCGAGTGATCAACCTCTGCAACGATCGCGTGGGCCAAGTGGGGGCGGTGACTTTCTCTAGAATACTCTGCGCGGGCTCGTGCTCCTCGCAGACTTTGCGCCCCGCGCGGCCGCGGCGGCGCGCGCGGCGAGAGGGGGGAGGGGTTAAAGAAGAGGAGAGGAGAAGGGGGCAAGTCGCCGTCGAGGTGGTTGACGACGCCGACCAATCGCGCCGCGTCACGTCACGTTTCGTTTCGTTTCTCACCTCTCGCGCGCGCGAGGGCCGCTCGATCCGTTGCTGCGTGGCCCACATGTCAGGGACAGGGGGTATTGCGTAGTACTCCCTCTATCCAAAATGTCAATAGTACACGACACGTATACAATCGCCCTATTACCACAGACGTCTTTGCTTTTGACAAGTACATAACTTACCACTGAATGGATAATTAATCGTAAATACGATACCTGATAGGCTGATTCTACCACCACAGTTAAGTTACGCTCACTTCGTGCATATTTTATTTTTTTGGTTTTTTTCGAATGAGATTAGTATATTTACAACATCTACGTTCTAGATTAAATTATTGATCATAACTCAAGAAATTATTTTAATACTTATTGGTTATATGTATGTATATTAGTTTCTTGGTTTTTTCATACGATCCACGAGTGAATTCCTTTTTACTTTTACTTTTACTTTTTACTTTTAGTAATAAAAGAAATACAGTACTCCTATAATTTAAACTTTTAGATGGAGTACAGTTGGAATTTTGATGGATGGATGGATCGGCGGCCGGCTCGTTGGATTATCTGGCCTTTGGATTTGATGTGTCCACCTCCGAATTGAATGCGATTCGGTGAATTCCTGTTCACTTGTTCAGGTTGTTCGTACAGTGCAGGGCGTGTTTTGATTACTCCGTTTTTTTACGGTCACGAGTTGATTTTGACTCCTGTTCTTTTCCTCAAACCGATTTAAGAGTATTGCTATTACGAGTATGCTTGCAAGCTTCTTAACGTTGCGAGTTCTGCAAAAACTAAGTTTCTTATAATACCTTTTTTTTTTCTTAACGAAACAAATTTTCAATTTTATAGTACTCTCCGTTCTAAAATATAGTAGCCTAGTACTAGATTGGACACTTAATCCGGATAATTCGAAGTATCAGAGGATGTCTAATTAGTTCTACGTAATTGGGGTAGCTAATTTATTCATTTGTACACCCTTGAATATTATCTCAAAAAACAGATAATCCATAATCGATTCAGAGCTGATTCCTTTGTAAATTTGACTACTATTTCCTATTGATCACATATGTTCCAAATTTCCAAGCTAAAGACTTTGGTGGTTAGATGCGATTGGAGAGCTCCCAAATGGAGTCAACTTCATCAGATTGCCCCTGGATTTCCCAACCCAATGGCTATATGTATAAACGATGATGAAGCTTGGAAGCAATGGCATATGCAGAGCCCGCCAGCGGCAAGCAATCCAGGTATCAAATTGTGCGACAAATTGCAAATACATTGGCACATAAGTTGTACTACTGGAAGAAAAAGAATCAGGAGATCCTGATGGACAGAATCCAGGAGTATATATATCTAACCATCTGGCACCTCGTATGAAGAATTTTTTGTGTACCTGGTAAACAAGTAATATAGGAAAAATGTGCAGGTATGAACTGCTGGATTCCATTTGATAAATTAAGCCACTAATTAAAAAAGAGCGATAGATTCAAGAGCAGAGAGACGCTGACTGTGCAGATCCAAATGGCATATTATACATCGGAGCAGATACCAATGACGAAGATGAACAGCTTGGATTGGTCGGTTTCATCATAGGCATAAATAAAGTATGTAGCAACTTGCATCGATATTTTTTGTTTACAGAAACAGCAGGAGCCATGACGCATCACCCTGACAGATCATCCCATCAAGATCGACATGAAGCTACCAATTTCGTCTCTTCCTGCTCTGAAATGCCGAAACAATGGATTGGTCAGCGTATCAACCAAGTTTTTAAAAGAAAAAAAAAAGGAGCTGCTGCACCCGGTTAAAGAAAAGGGGACATGAAGTTAACTGACGTTTTACACGATGTGCATCTTAAAAGAAATACTATGGATATATAGTATCAAAGAAGCTGACTGTATTTGATCCCTAAAAAGCGGACAAACTGAAAAGTTGCAGCCGATGTGTTCTCAGATGTAATTTAACGTCCAAAAGTCTTTCAGTAATAAAGAAACAACTAACAAAAAGAAATAAAGATCTAGAGAATAAACATATATCTACAGTGTATCTGGTAACAGAATACTGAGTTACAGTTAATATACAAATCAAAATGAAATATAGAATATCAATTTGCTGTATCTGCTGATCTGGCAAAGGCTGTCAGCCTATCACCTAGAGATGTACTCCCTCCATCTCAAAAAAAGGCAAACCCTGGCTATGAATCTGGACATGTCCAGGGTTTGTCTTTTTTTTGGGACGGAGGGAGTATTGCACTAATATTGGCTAAGGTTCTGAGGACTAGCAACAGCAAAGATGATGGAAGAGGAAGACAAAAGTACACAGTGCAAAGAAAACGAATATACATTGAAGAAAGGTGCACTGAATAAAGTCACATATTTGATAGTAGAATAAATTTAACAAAAGCTGTGGAACTGAATTTAGTCATGTATTCAGTGTACCTGTAATTGGTAATAACTGCAGTCTAAACTCTACATCCATCTCTTTGTAGCTCTGTTCCTTGAGTCTTGCTGGCTTTGCCGTCTAGTCCTTTTAAAGTCTCCATTGGTGGATATACGTTGCTTCTGTCTACCGACCAAACTTGTTTCAACATTCGGATCTATACGGTTCTCTTTTAATGGACTAGTCGACCGTAGCTTGCCAGCTGATGAGTTTTTTGTTGGAAAACATGCGCTTTCCATTGAGAATCTAGAACTACCCTTGTATTCAGAGTCTCCAGCAATGCCATCATCAACCTTAAGATGATCATCAAGGTACTCTCTTGGTGCTACAGGAGACTCAGAATCCGATGATGATGGGCTAGTGCTGCTCATATCATAAAGAACATTACTTGACATCACTGGCAGTTCAGAGCAGCTAGGACTTAAATTGACAGAAGATGTTCTTTTAGCCCTTGTTAATTCAACAACCTTGAGTATGAAACATTGAAACAAGACATGTTACAACTTTACCAGAACACACAAAGAAAAATCACAAGATGTAAGTAGCAATGGACCACTTACCATCTGCTTTAAAGCTGACATGTCCTTCTTCAGTTTAGATATCACCATGTTTTTTCTTTTAAGAATTTCTTGCAGCTCTGCTATTCTCTGCATATAGACAGATGGATAACATAAGTATATATAATTCACATGGTTGGCATACCACCGAGACAATTTGTACCTTGGCATCAGCAGTGCTTGATGTATGTGCAGTTGCAGCCAGTTCCTTTATGATTGCATCCTTCTCTTCGCATTCTTTCTGAAGGTTGTACAATTCCTGTTCTGCCGCCAGGGAACTTAGCTGGATGCGATTGACCACAGTGTCACCAGTCAGCAACATTTAAAGCAGGAGAAGTGTTCAGATTTTATCAAAGCACTCCACTCCGTAATGAAGGTAATACTGAAATGTTGATCAATAATTCATACATTGAAAAAATAAACTGTCCGTGAACAATTAACAATGATGAGGTTGCACATAAATAAGATGCTTTCACCAAGAATGGTGTAGGATTTACCTGATTGTCCCCATTTACATGATTATCCACCGATGACACAATACTCCAGCAAAAGTCTGAGAGGTCTGACATCCGGCGCTCTTCATGGTCCATATGACTTACGCTGGACCTATCAACAACATCAGATTTTGCATCGTCCATTCCACAGATATCCTGCACTCGTCCACCATATGAAAAGGAAGTGAGATGAAAATACCTCATGGAACATGCTCTCTGTAAACACATCATACCTTTGTCTTGTGAGGAGGAGCAGCAATCTCTGGCTTTGCACCCGCACAGCATCTAGCTCCGTCATAATCTCCTACCTTCTTGCTACCCACCAACTCAGATTTTCCCTGCTCCGAGGAAATGAAGGTGTTGCACTTGACATACTGCTGTTGCAGGGAGTTCATCTCGTCAAACAGATCATCAAGCTTCTGCTGCATGCTTTGAAGCACCTCATCCTGCATACCATAAACATTTCTTCGTACGATTACTTAAGGCTGCAAGAACAGCATGTAAAAGCCGAGATATCGTGCATATAGCACATTACCGCAAACATTAGAATATGTAACATTCAAGTGGAACCTAATCACCTACTATAATAAAATTCATATACGCATACCACTTGGGCGAAATGACAAGAACATACAGGCTTCAGTATATATGAGATCACTAAAATCAACAAAGGGGTTAAACACTGCAATCTATTAAGTATTAGCTATGTGACTAATAAATCTGGGATAAGGCGAAATATATGAGATCAGTAAAACCAAACCCTAATATGAATCGATCGCTGGAGTTGCTCGATGCGGCGGGCCTCGTGGGAGCGGGAGGAGGCAGCCGCGACGGTGGCGACCAGGAGCACGCGGTGGAGCGGGCTGAAGAGCTCCCACGCCACCGCCTCATCCGGGGGGAGCCCCGGCGCGGCCGAGGCGGCGGACGTCGCCTCCTCGGCGCCGATG
>CM020186.1:12540550-12580841 GCA_009805545.1 Oryza longistaminata | reverse complement strand
CGAGGCGGCCCTGCAGCGACACCACGCGTGCCCCGCGGGCTCGCCGGCTCGCGGAAGCGGCTCGTGAGGGCGGCGCACCGGCGCCGCGGGTGGACGAGGAAGATGACACGGACACGCGGGAGGGTGGCCCGCCCGGCGGAGGGGTCGCCTCGCCGGCGGCGCGGCGACCATGGCGACGGCTGACGAATCGCGTTTCGAATTGGGGATTTTTTTTTTTTTTTTCGTTTGAGCGGGTGATTTTGACGAAAGAGGTTTTCGAAATGTGAAATACCTGAGACGTCTTGTCGAAACGAAACGGATGAGTTGTGGAGACCAGCTGTTGCCTTGTTGGGGCTTTAGAAATCCAGCCCATTTTGGAACGGGCCTCAAGGCCCAAGCTTCAAGTGGGCTATAGTAAAACTAAGGAATAAGTCCATTTTCGTCCCTCATCTCTTGCGCTTGCGTGAATAATCCCTCAACTAGAAAACCGGGTATAACGCCTCCTTCTCCTCTGAAACCAGAGCAAATCACCTCTCTCGGTGGTTTGGTTGGCGGTTTCGTCCGACGTGGCGTTGTTGACCCGTTGACGAGCTGACTCAGCGTAGTGGGACCCACATGTGAATGCAAACTATCCTTCCCTTCTTCTTCCTCCTCCCTCTCTCTCCCTCGGCATTTCTCTTCCCCTTGGCCGGAGCAGCGGCGGCGGCGGTAGGGAGCGGCGACGGTAGCGGAATATCTGCTCCTAATACACAAGTGTATTCCGGCGACTGGCGGGGAGAACCGAGGGCGCGCGGCAGCGGGCAGCGGCGCTCGCTAGCGACGGACGGGGAGTAGACTGGCGGAGAGGAGCTGGGCGTCGGTGGCAGCTGGCGGGGAGAGGCGCACGGTGGAGGGTCCCCACGTGCGAAGACGGCGGCCGGTCGTCGGGGCGGAGAAGGGCGCGGAGCTCAGAGGATGGAGACGCGCTCGGTCGGTTGAGAGAGGCGGCGCGGATTCGAGGAGGAGATGCTGCTCCCTAGGCGCCGGTCGGCCAGCGAGCTCGAGCTTGCTCGCTTGTCGGCGGAAAGGCTGCAGTGGCAGCGGCGTTGTCAGCGGAAAAGGCTGCAGCGGTGGGTGGCGGTGGCAAGCCCGACGTTTTCCGCCGCCGCCGCCGCCTTCTCAGCCTTACCGTCGCCAGCGCCGCCGCTCCCTACTGCCGTCCCCACCGCCACCGCCGCCACCCCGAGCCCGGTGACGAGCTCCACGGCGACGGTGTTCTTGCCGCCACGGGTGCTCGACTCGGAGACGAACCTGGAGCTGAGGCCCGTCGTGTTCCTGGCCTTGACGAGCCTGTCCCTGCCTGCTCGAGCTTGTCGCCATCAACGAGGAGCAGCGCGCCGCTGCGTCGAGCGCGACTTTACCCGGTCGGGGAGCTCCGGCAGTGGGAACCTCTTGGCGCTGCTCGTGTGCAGCGCGACGAGGCGGTCGATCTGCTCGTGCCCGTCCATGTGCTTGATCATGTCGGCGAACTTCTCCCGCTGCAGCCGCTTCATGATCTCAGCCTGCAACGCGAGCGTCTCAGTGAAGAAGCATGTAATCATCATTGTTGCTGATTGAGTGTTCTAGCTCATGAGGCGTATGCACCGGGTGGTTGTGGTGGTGGTGTGCTGCTACCGTGCTGCGGCTACGGCCGAGGCGGAGGCCGGTGGCCGGAGTTGCCGAGGAAGGCGAAGCGAATGAGCGTCTCGCCGGACTTGAGCAGGCTGCGGAAGTTGTCGCGACGGTGGGGATTGTCTTCGGCCTGGCCTCCGACGGCGGCGTAGGCAACTGGCATTGTGGCCCAATAATTTGTTTTTGTTGTTTTACTCACTGACATGTGGGTCCCATTTACATTGTTTTTTTATTTTAGTACCACTAAGCGCCACGTCGATGCCACATGGGAAGTCAACCCGCCACGTAAGTGCCACGTGGACAAAACCGCCGAGGGAGTGGATTTGCTTTGGTTTTCAGAGAAGGAGGCGTTATATCCAGTTTTACGGTTGAGGGATGTTATTCACGCAAGCTTAAGAGATGAGGGAGGTAAAATGGACTTATTCCTAAAACTAACCGTATTGTTTTGCACTCAGTTTTCACCCATTAAAGTATAGGAAAGGAAATAAGTCTAATTCCCCCCCCCTCAACTCATACCCCTAGTTGAATCGCATACTGAACCGTAAAACCGGGTATAACCCGTCCTCCAACTCACAAACCGTTGCAAATTGACTCTTCAGAGGATTTGGGAGGTGGTTTCGTCCGATGTGGCATCTGCAACTCATGACTAGCTGCGTCAGCACGTGGACCCCATTATGTCAGTGTCTTGTAGAGGCGGTGGCGGTGCTTGGTGGTGGTGCACGGCGGTGGCCATGGCATGACGGTGAACAAAGGTGCAGCGGCAGAAACCGAGGGCATAGGCGAGAAGAGAGGAACACGATGGACCTTACTGACACAATTACAACAACGAGTGGCGACGGGAGTGGCCGGCGGTGAGCTTGAAAAGGTAGCGACTTCAGGTTGATGTCGACGATAGAGCTCCAGCGTCGCTCCGGCGATGTCCAAGTGAAGTGGAGGTGAGGCCGAGCTTCTCCTTTGTCTTGCGAACCTGACAGTGGCGACAACCACCTCAGGCGACACCGGTTGTGGCGGCGCGGCTCGATTAGAGCGGTGGCCTTGGGCGAAGATGGAGAGCAAGCGCTCAGGGAGGCGGCTAGGGCACGGGACAAGCTTGGACCAGGGTTGTATATATATAGGCAGAGGAGAGAGAGACCAGTCTAGAAACATATGGATTTAGTGGTGGAAAACTAGGGTTCATCCCGAGTTCGTCGGGATAAGAATATGGCTAAAATTCGGGATTTAACATGATATTGATGAGGCTTTCTTAGAGGGAAAAGGTGAGAAGATCGAGACAAATCCGTTTCTACAAGTAATTTGGAAAGAGAGGGATGGGGAGGCCGAACTTGGAAGGAGAGGTTGCGCTACAGTGCATGGGCACGAACATGAGATCGGCTGGAGGAGGAAGAATTTGGGGAGGGAAGTAGACTTTTGGTACTACAAGACACTGACATATTGGGCCCATGTGTTGACTCAGCTAGTCAAGGGGTCAAAGATACCACGTCGGACCAAAACCGCCTCCCAAACACGTGAGGAGTCAATTTGTGACGGTTTTGTGAGTTGGAGGATGGGTTATACCCGGTTTTGCGGTTGAGGGATGCAATTCAACTAAGGGCATGAGTTGAGGGAGGTAGAGTAGAGTTATTCCTTTTCCTATCATCCGCAACTCGGCATGGGGGCGTTCGCGTGAGAACGAGCATGTAGTTGACGCGTCCACCGTCGTCCCTCCCCTATCTTGATCTCACCCGCGGTCGCGCGCCGCGGCCACTGCCGCTCTCCACCATCTCGTTAGCCGCTAACCATCCCTTTTCATCCCCAAGTGCCACTGGACCGTCCTTCTTTGTCTCGGCAAGAGCCACCAAAGCCGCTTTCCCTCGGTTCACATCTTTCCTTCCATCCTGCATACCAACTACAGCGCGAAAGAAAGGTAAATTTGCTTCCTAGATAAATAGTTCTTTTGTCACCTTTTCTTTATTTTGGTTAAGAAGATGAGCAATGGTTGCATTTTTTTTTGTATGCATCAGGTTGGTAATGGATATTTTCTTTTACTTTGGTTTGCTATGTAATATTGTGATTTTGGATAAAAAGAAATGAGGTCCATGAGGTATTGAGTGATGAAATTGACATTTGTTGTAGCAGGGGTAAACTCCATCCTCCTATTCAGTCTAAACACCTTGGCGAACAAGTCAAATTGATCTTTTACTCTATAACATTTGTTGATGGTATGATAAAGATATTTAGGACATTTGAACTTTTTATCCGTCATGGGCAATAGGCCACAAATTATCTATTATAAATTATCTATTATGTTTGTTTATAGAGGAGAAACAACTGTCCAAAGGATTCAACTCATTTTAATCTATTAGGTTTGTTTATAGAGGAGAAACAATGTCCAAAAGGATTCAACTCATTTTAATAAGCACGCGCTTAAAGATACAATTTTTTTCACTTTGGAATGATACCAAGGGCTTGTTCACTTTGATGCCAAAAAAAACCTTACCAAATTTTAGCAATGCCAAAATTTTGGCATAGTTACCAAAATTTTGGCAGGATTTCTTATATAGTTATCAAAATTTTGGTAGCAAACTAAAATATAGCCATTTTTTGGTAACTTTACTAAAATTTGGTAAGGTTGAAAATGGCATCAAAGTAAACGGGCCCCAATAGTCGATTATCCTGACTATGCGATATAGTGTATCACTAGAGGAAATGCGAGGTACACAGTGTATAGAGGGAATGTCGATTATGCTGACTATGCGATTATAATGCATCACTATAGGGAATGCGAGGTACACAATGTAGAGAGGGAATGTGAGGTACACAATGCATTGATAATTTGATATGTGTTTTATTGATAAGCATTTAAAATTTACTGATATAACTAATGATGACAGTTTGACACATCTGAAATATAAGCGCATGGTGTATTTTTAATTGTTCGTTGGGTGGAGTAGCTGAAACCTGGCTGTTTTGGATGAAACAAAATTTAAAATGTTGGCATTCAATTTAAAGCATCAGATGGTCCACATAATAAAATTAAATATTAAAATGATGGTTGTTTGACGGACTGGACAGAAAAATGGTATATTCAAGTTTATATATGCGTAGTATATAATGTATATAATATATACATACATATACATATATATAGTTTTGATGTATAAAAAAAAATATACGTTATACAAACGGGGGGGCTTAATTATATAGTTTCTTTAACCTCCAGCCATTTAGAGACCTTTAGTTTATCATTTATGGTGAAAAAATTAAATGAGGTGCTCCGGGGGTATCCATGGGTCTTGTGGGTGTTGGGATGACTCACCCACGTTGGATCCGCCCCTGAATTGAACTGAATATTGTTAGTTTAGAACTCAAATCAGCTCAGGCTGCACATATCTGTCAATTGGTCTCTCTCTGTTTTTTTTTCTTTTTTGGCAATGCGCTGCACACAGCAAATATGGGTCGAGATGACACGGATGCGGAAGTTGGAGAAGCTGGACAGCAGCAGCATCACCATTCAGGTCAACAGGTGTTTCACCGGTGACGTACGACCTCTCTCCGGCCGGGCAGATCAGCCTGACCGACATCAACGACGACCTCGAGCAGCAGCTCTGAATAATCTGACTAATTAAGTAGTACTTCCTACACTCTCTCCGTCCCATAATATAAGGGATTTTGAGATTTTGTTTGCATTGTTTGACCACTCGTCTTATTTAAAAAATTTATGCAAATATAAAAAAAATGAAAAGTTGTGCTTAAAATACTTTGGATAATAAAGTAAGTCATAAAATAAATAAATAATAATTTCAATTTTTTTTAATAAGACGAGTAGTCAAACAGTGAAAGAAAAACTCAAGACGGAGGGAGTATTTGAGATGTGAATAGATCTTCAGGATCAGTTTCTGAACCAGTGATTACAGTCAGCTTGGCTAATTAATTGTTTTACATTCTTGCAGTTGCAGCTGAGCTAGCGTCTCGATCAGCACCAGGCCATCAGCTCCTGAACCAACGACAGCTGGACACGTGCCCTTGTATCCATTAATTTAGGATGTGATTGAATACTTGAATGTATTGAAGTCAATGAGCTGATAAATTAATCAGTGTTGTGCAATGGACATTAGCAGCACACATCATCGACGAAGGCAATGACAGCTTTCCTCTGCCGCACGCCAAGAATTTCTCCCGTTCCTGAGCTATACTTCCTCCTTCCCAAGTGACTCGAACAATGAATCTAGTTTATGTTACATTACTATCACAAATTGAGTTATTTTGAGATGGAGAGAGTAGACCCGTTATTATAAAAACAATAATAATTTAATTCTATCTATGAACTTGATAAGCACCCATCCAGTTCTATAACTAGAATTAAGGGCATGTTTACTTTGATGAAAAAAAAAACCTTACCAAATTTTGCCATTACCAAAATTTTGGCATAGTTACCAAAATTTTGGCAGGATTTCTTATATAGTTATCAAAATTTGGTAGCAAACTAAATGTAGCCACTTTTTTGGTAACTTTACCAAAATTTGGTAAGGTTGAAAATGACATCAAAGTAAACAGGCCCCAATAGTCGATTATCCTGACTATGCGATATAGTGTATCACTAGAGGAAATGCGAGGTACACAGTGTATAGAGGGAATGTCGATTATGCTGACTATGCGATATAATGCATCACTATAGGGAATGCGAGGTACACAATGTGGAGAGGGAATGTGAGGTACACAATGCATTGATAATTTGATATGTGTTGTATTGATAAAGCATTTAAAATTTACTGATATAACTAATGATGACAGTTTGACACATCTGAAATATAAGCGCATGGTGTATTTTTAATTGTTCGTTGGGTGGAGTAGCTGAACCTGGCTGTTTTGGATGAAAACTTTAAAATTGTTGGCATCAACTTTAAAGCATCAGATGGCTCCACAATAAAAATTAAATATTAAATTGATGGGTTGTTTGACGGACTGGACAGAAAAATGGTATATCAAGTTTATATATGCGTATGTATATAATGTATATAATATATACACACATATACATATATATAGTTTTGATGTATAAAAAAATATACGTATACAAACTTTGTATACGTGCGTATTAAAAAAATCAGAAAACTAGAAAAAAACATCACGTATACAAACTTTGTATATGTACGTATGTATACACGTATACAAAGTTTGCATACACATATATAAACTTTGTATTCGTACGAATAGAAAACCGAAGGAAAAAACCCAAAAAACGCGAAAAAACAAAGAAAACCAAAAAAATAAAAGAAAAAACCAAACGGGGACACGTGTCCCCTCTACCGCGCTCGTCCCGCCGCCGCTCCCCTCCGCGCCCCGTCAGGGGCGGGCGTTGTTCGCTGATTAGCTTTTCCGTTGTGCTGGACCTAAAATTCCTTCGAACTGAAAACCCTAACGGCCCATTTGGTTGGAGCGAGTTTCTAGAAGGGATTAGGAGTTTAGAGGGATGAGCCTATTGACTATTATGTTTGATTGGAAGACATGGGAATTTAGGTGGGATGGAGATGGAGAATTGAGGAAGGAACTCCCTCCATTTCAATACTGGGTAGGGGTGGTAATTGGAAGGGAATTCCTCATTTACTTTAACTAAACAAATACCAACTATCCATTTTCATTAATGACCTAATCCGCAAATAAACTCCCTGTCAAATTCCACCTCCCCTACCAAACAAGATATTGTGATTAAAAATCAATTCCCATCTTAATCTTACCATTATTTTCCTCATCTAAACTCCTAATCCCCTTCCCTCGATTATTTTCCTCATCTAAACTCCTAGTGACATTCCCTCGAGTTGCCAAACAAGTCGTAATTGAGTACGGAGCTGGAACGTACTCCCTCCATCCTAAGAAAAACCAAACTAGGTGGGGGTGCAGACTCGTTGTACTAATAGGGTCATACTCCCTTTTTGACTTTTGTTGGGACGGAGGGAGTAAATACCGGAGACATCTTCGAAGCGAAACGGCTGCCAAGGAGACCAGCTGTTGGGCTTCAAGAAATCTGGCCCATTTTAGGTAGCTCATGGGCCTCAAGGCCCAAACCCATTAGCCACAAGTGGGCCTATCCTAAACATAACCGAATTGGGCCTGTCGTATGTCTGAACCACCACAATGCATTGCATCGTATTCATTCAGAGGATGAGCCAGCCATTCTCCATTGCCAGATCCACGCGACAGTACATTTTTCCATCCCAATCAAGACCTGACAAACCTGAAGGTACCGTCATGTGGCCAGCTCTTCTCCTCCCTTGTGCCGTTCAAGTTGTCACAGACTCACAGTGCTTTGCATTGTAGGATCCGGGACATGATTTCTCTGTGGTGGCCATGGCAACAAACAACTTTGCTGCTCGGTTGCAGCACGAGGTGTAGTGTAGTGTTAGTTGCTGCCCACTTTTAACTGGCTTCCACTGTTGCAGTGGCTCTCCTCATCATCCTTCCCACTTATTATCATAGGCACGCTGCTGCCCTTTTTACCACTCTTCGTCTCTCATCCATTCCAATTCTTGTGCATGCAGGGCTGCAGGCACTATCTCTTTCTCATCTGCTTCATACCAAACCTACGCTTTTATCCTGAAGAAAGACTGGCAGGCAATATGGGTATCTTGCAGTGACTAAAACCACCTTTGTTCAGTGTTCATCGAGGACATGGAGGTACGGTACCGTTGTCGCGTTCTGCACTTCTGCGTTGCATGCTTGTTTGTAGACTGTATGTATTGCTGACACCACCACGGCATGGCGACGGCATACATGTGTAGGGGTGTAAGTGGGTAAGCCGTGAACCCACTTATAGATCAAAATAAGCGGCTCCGTGAATCCACTTATTTTGTTCTATAAGTGAGTTTTGCAGGCTAGCCACTTACACGGTTACACCCCTATGCGTGTGTGTGCGTGTGTCCACAACCAAACGCAACACAATGTTGAGCTTTCTTTAACCATGAAACTGGTGAACAGGTATGTAGCCTAGTGCTTGGATCCACATGTTAAGGATCAGGTTCGTGATCTTTCTTAGCCAGCTTTGGTTAAGATTTATTATTCTTAGCTTAGAGCAAGTTTAATAGTATAGCTAACTACTAGCTGCAAATAATCTATAGTCAATTTAATTGCTAATTTACACAATAATTACCTATAAATATATGGGCCTATTTGGATTGCTACCAAAAACATGTCCTACCAATATTTTGATAATTTGAATAGTTCTTGTGTTTGATTTGGATTGAAGCCCATTCATTGGTAATACCTAATCTAGATTTGGCATTATCTAGAACATTCTTCACTATTATTTCACATTTTGGCTCTATATTGGTAGCAAACCAAATATGATCAAATACAATATTATCTTACCAAATCTTTGGTAAGTGCCAAAACTTGCCTACATTTTGATACTACCAAAAAAAAATTGGTAGGGTAACAATCCAAATAGACCCTATACTTCGCTATTAATATCTGGTCCCACCTGTCTACTATTGTACCTACTCCACTCTTAAAAAGCAGTGGGTGTGGTCTTTCTCATGCCGGTCTGAGCTTGTCAGAGTTTTCATTTTTTCAAGGACAAAACTATGTCATGGTATTTGGGCCTATAGATAGAGCTAAGCTTGTGGCTGGTTTTTGGTCGGTCGCTGGTGGCTTGCCTTTCCGGGCAAGAGCCAAGAGGAAAAACAAAAGAGCGGCAAGACGGCTGGGGTCGGTGACGGACTGACGGCTGCAAGGCGACGGCGACTCAGCAAAAGTTCCTCCATGATCCTCTCAAGAAAAGAGAGAAAAGCTTGTTGATGTTGCCTGCTCGGCCTCCCCTTTTTAACCGTGTGGCTGGATCGTCTTCTGACTTACTCCCTCCGTCCCAAAAAAAGACAAACCCTGGTTTCCGTGTTCAATGTTTGACCGTCCGTCTTATTTGAAAAAATTATAAAAAAATTAAAAAGATTAGTTACGCATAAAGTATTAATTATGTTTTATCATCTAACAATAATGAAAATACTAATTATAAAAAAATTTTATATAAGACGGACAGTCAAACGTTGACACGGAAACCCGCAGTTTGCTTTTTTTTTTCGGGACGGAGGGAGTAGAAATCACCGGCCCGTGAACGATCGGTGGCCGAGTGTGAGTGACACTGTTTGCGATTGCTAGTATTCTCTAATAAGCCAAAACAATTTATTAGAAAATAAAAAATAATTTATGGGTAAAACGTTTACATATTTATTCGTAGCGACTTAAAAACCAACGCTAAAAATAAATTACGTTTAAAACATCTTAAAATTAATTTCAAAATCAAGTTCGAAAATTTAAATTTTGGCTTTCTTTTGGTTTATTAGGCTTACTGATGGGGCTCTCAATCTAAAAAAGCAATTCTATCAGTTAATCACATCATGATATTTACTTGGTGCTTTCTAATTAAGACATTAGACTTCTCTAATTGGCACCCAAGAAGATTTGGACATGTACGTCCTAAAGAAACGTGAGTTTAGCCCATGACTCCACATCGTTTTGTTTCTGCATGGGACGCAATGGCATAGTCCGGTTAACCGCAGCTACTAATAACTAAAAAGTTCATTGCAAAGAGTAGCATGTAAGTCCTCACCAGGGTATTTTTATTCCATTATCTTATGAAGTTTTAGTAGTATTAGTACCATAGTAGCTAATTAACCGCCTAGCAAGTTAGATAACGACGATTGCAGAAATTTGACCTTGAAGATGAAAAATGAGGCTTTAGAATAAAAGCTTGTGCAATCAACTAAGTATTGATATTACCGTGCTGACGTGTTGATGATAGACTTGCACTATCTAATCATGGTGTCTTTTCTGACCATCATTCACTTAATTACCCTGCCTTTTTCTTTTCCAACTTCTACATCGGCCTTTCAAAGCAGTAATCTACATAAAACCGGAAAAAAGAGAGCACTTTTTTATACTTTGATGAAACACTTTACATCATGAATAACCAAAGCACTATAAAGTACTCCAAGAAGCAACAAAAAATTTCAAAAGTCCGGAGGAAAGAAGCGAGAAAAATATTGGTTTGGCGCAGTTGCGTCGCTTTCATTCACCGGGGTGGCCCTCGCGCGCACGAAACAGATGGGGGCCTTATCGCCGTCGTAATCACGGGAGCGGCTTTCCCAGCCGTCGGATTGGCTAGGGGCACCGATCCGACGGCTGATGTTGCGCCCACAAGATAGCCGGTGATGCAGACGTTCACTCAAAAAGATACCGCCGCCTCTAGGAAATTGGTAGGTACACTCACACATGCAGGGACCACTTTGGGTTTTCCACTCCCCTGCAAGAAATGAAAGTTCTCTCTGTAAGAGCAAGTTTAATAATAGCCCACTACTAGCTCCAATTCATCTATAGCCAATCTAATAGCCAATTCATATAATAGTTGCTTACTATACTATTAATATATGGTCCCACCTGTCATATACGCACTGCGTCTTGGAGTCCGTGCTGCAGCTGGCTACAGATCTGTAGCCCGCTGGTCTTCTCTCTCATCTTTTATCTCATTAAAATATGCTTACAGCTGGTTAATAGTCTGCTATTGTACCTGCTCTAATACATCTCCAATAAATATATAAAACTGCTAAACTATGTCATGGTATTTGGGCCTATAGATAGAGCTAAGCTTGTGGCTGGTTTTTGGTCGGTCGCTGGTGGCTTGCCTTTCCGGGCAAGAGCCAAGAGGAAAAACAAAAGAGCGGCAAGACGGCTGGGGTCGGTGACGGACTGACGGCTGCAAGGCGACGCGACGGCGACGGCGACTCAGCAAAAGTTCCTCCATGATCCTCTCAAGAAAAGAGAGAAAAGCTTGTTGATGTTGCCTGCTCGGCCTCCCCTTTTTAACCGTGTGGCTGGATCGTCTTCTGACTTGAGGGGGAGGGGTTGCTACAAGGTCATCCTCAACTGCACCCCGGAGCTGACGGGGTTCTACGCCAAGTGCGGGTTCGTGGAGAAGAACGTCCAGATGGGGCTCTACTTCTGAATTCCGATCTAGGTTTCGTCTTCTTGGATCTCTCTGCCTACTACTTGTTGTAGTTAGTTAATAAGGAATTTTATGTCAGTTATTGCTCCTTGTATGGATGGATGGATCACTGATCAATGTGGCTAATTCCATTTGCATTGCCAAGATGTGCAAGTTTATTTAATTGAATGGATTGTTCTCTGCATTTATGTGCAAATCTCATTCTTGCAAATGATTTCAATGAGTAAAAGTACCATAATAATCGCAAACAAAATTTATAGTGCAAACCTGTGACAGTATGGTTTCGTATTACATCGTGCCTGCCTTTGAGAAATTGAGAGTGATAGTATCACTTTTAACAGTTTCTGAGTCGTATGAGGCCATCAGGGGGGTTAGCGTGGCTGATAAACAAAGGTTCAGTTATGTTGCAGCACTTAAATTGCTGGAGGATATCAATCCTTCCTTATTTCCATCAATGGCTTGACACAGTGTGGTTTGATCTGATCACCTCTTTAGTTTGGAAACATTTAGGTAGAAAAGATTTCAACATTCACAAGTACTGTTGTAATTGAACTCAGTGTCTACTTTATGAGTAAGCACTGTTTTGAATGTATTCTTAGCTTTAGGTTGGCGCTAATTACCTTCTCTTTCTGACAAAAATGCTCCTTATGTTCATACAGCATTCTTTCATCTATATCAGAATTTTTAGCATAAGTTCAATACCACATCCAAAGTACCCTTTAGAACAGTAAAGTTCAGTAGTATACAAAGGTATATCAAACCAAGGAGGTGCATTTGATACAAGTAAGTCATTATTCATGAGGCTACAAGTAAATCATGGATGCTAGTGTTGGAAGAGCAAAACTTCTAGACCATGCAATGCCTAGTTTGAAGTTATGAACAATCCACTCTTTGCTTGCGATGGGGAAGTTTATTTATTCTTGTAAGGTAACACTTACTTTCATCTCTCTTAATCCTCCGCTCCTTTAGTCTATTATTATGTTTAGTTGTTGATTACTTGATTTCATACTCCAGTTTGTTGACAGCGATGGTCCTGTTAATTAAGGCATGATCATATCTTTTAAATCAGGTCTAGAGGCTAAGATTCTTTCCATTGTGTTATAGTAGTGGCTCAGCGAGATTGTGTCATACTAGTAACTACTATTTTGAATGCACAAGGGCAAGCCAACCGAAGTCCTAGTGATAGATGAATATTCTGTGATTGGCTGGCATTATACCAAGGAGTAGTGGGAATGTAAAGGTGGAAAAATGTCTGAATAGCGTCAGAAAGGTTACATAATTCGAATAGTATGGTAGTGGATCCCTGAATCAGCTTGTGCTGGATTGTTTCTTTTGCTTTCTTTTACCACCCTGGTTTCCAAAATTTGAATTGACCTGACTTTTGATCATAATGATCTTTCAAAGAAAAAAAAAACTTTTGATCATAATGCAACCAGCTGGTGATCTTGCCTATCAGCCTATGCCACAAGTGCTCTCTGAAATTCACAGTTCATGAACCTCATTTGGAAGTAACATTATTACCAAAAGTTCACTTTTTAAATCTTCTAGAGGCAGGGAGCCAGCTTTGACTGCTTATTGTCCCTATTAGTATCTGCTTTGCATAGTACTCTCGCTTTCGTGTTGTACCGTCAAAAGGTTTATCGTTACTGTTTATGCCATTGTGATAGATCATAGATGGCCTCTTTGGCTTTGTCATGATGCAGGTGCAAGTGCTGAGTCGCCCCCTATCATAGATGGCACCAAAGCAGGTTCTTCCCAGACTTTGATAACTCTGGAGTCTGGACCTTCACACATGGAGAATCCCCAAGGTGGAGGAATTATTGAGGATTTTGCTGGCACTGCATCTCCTGCGGTCGTATGTCTGAACCACCACAATGCATTGCATCGTATTCATTCAGAGGATGAGCCAGCCATTCTCCATTGCCAGATCCACGCGACAGTACATTTTTCCATCCCAATCAAGACCTGACAAACCTGAAGGTACCGTCATGTGGCCAGCTCTTCTCCTCCCTTGTGCCGTTCAAGTTGTCACAGACTCACAGTGCTTTGCATTGTAGGATCCGGGACATGATTTCTCTGTGGTGGCCATGGCAACAAACAACTTTGCTGCTCGGTTGCAGCACGAGGTGTAGTGTAGTGTTAGTTGCTGCCCACTTTTAACTGGCTTCCACTGTTGCAGTGGCTCTCCTCATCATCCTTCCCACTTATTATCATAGGCACGCTGCTGCCCTTTTTACCACTCTTCGTCTCTCATCCATTCCAATTCTTGTGCATGCAGGGCTGCAGGCACTATCTCTTTCTCATCTGCTTCATACCAAACCTACGCTTTTATCCTGAAGAAAGACTGGCAGGCAATATGGGTATCTTGCAGTGACTAAAACCACCTTTGTTCAGTGTTCATCGAGGACATGGAGGTACGGTACCGTTGTCGCGTTCTGCACTTCTGCGTTGCATGCTTGTTTGTAGACTGTATGTATTGCTGACACCACCACGGCATGGCGACGGCATACATGTGTAGGGGTGTAAGTGGGTAAGCCGTGAACCCACTTATAGATCAAAATAAGCGGCTCCGTGAATCCACTTATTTTGTTCTATAAGTGAGTTTTGCAGGCTAGCCACTTACACGGTTACACCCCTATGCGTGTGTGTGCGTGTGTCCACAACCAAACGCAACACAATGTTGAGCTTTCTTTAACCATGAAACTGGTGAACAGGTATGTAGCCTAGTGCTTGGATCCACATGTTAAGGATCAGGTTCGTGATCTTTCTTAGCCAGCTTTGGTTAAGATTTATTATTCTTAGCTTAGAGCAAGTTTAATAGTATAGCTAACTACTAGCTGCAAATAATCTATAGTCAATTTAATTGCTAATTTACACAATAATTACCTATAAATATATGGGCCTATTTGGATTGCTACCAAAAACATGTCCTACCAATATTTTGATAATTTGAATAGTTCTTGTGTTTGATTTGGATTGAAGCCCATTCATTGGTAATACCTAATCTAGATTTGGCATTATCTAGAACATTCTTCACTATTATTTCACATTTTGGCTCTATATTGGTAGCAAACCAAATATGATCAAATACAATATTATCTTACCAAATCTTTGGTAAGTGCCAAAACTTGCCTACATTTTGATACTACCAAAAAAAAATTGGTAGGGTAACAATCCAAATAGACCCTATACTTCGCTATTAATATCTGGTCCCACCTGTCTACTATTGTACCTACTCCACTCTTAAAAAGCAGTGGGTGTGGTCTTTCTCATGCCGGTCTGAGCTTGTCAGAGTTTTCATTTTTTCAAGGACAAAACTATGTCATGGTATTTGGGCCTATAGATAGAGCTAAGCTTGTGGCTGGTTTTTGGTCGGTCGCTGGTGGCTTGCCTTTCCGGGCAAGAGCCAAGAGGAAAAACAAAAGAGCGGCAAGACGGCTGGGGTCGGTGACGGACTGACGGCTGCAAGGCGACGGCGACTCAGCAAAAGTTCCTCCATGATCCTCTCAAGAAAAGAGAGAAAAGCTTGTTGATGTTGCCTGCTCGGCCTCCCCTTTTTAACCGTGTGGCTGGATCGTCTTCTGACTTACTCCCTCCGTCCCAAAAAAAGACAAACCCTGGTTTCCGTGTTCAATGTTTGACCGTCCGTCTTATTTGAAAAAATTATAAAAAAATTAAAAAGATTAGTTACGCATAAAGTATTAATTATGTTTTATCATCTAACAATAATGAAAATACTAATTATAAAAAAATTTTATATAAGACGGACAGTCAAACGTTGACACGGAAACCCGCAGTTTGCTTTTTTTTTTCGGGACGGAGGGAGTAGAAATCACCGGCCCGTGAACGATCGGTGGCCGAGTGTGAGTGACACTGTTTGCGATTGCTAGTATTCTCTAATAAGCCAAAACAATTTATTAGAAAATAAAAAATAATTTATTGGTAAAACTTTTACATATTTATTCGTAGCGACTTAAAAACCAACGCTAAAAATAAATTACGTTTAAAATATCTTAAAATTAATTTCAAAATCAAGTTCGAAAATTTAAATTTTGGTTTTCTTTTGGTTTATTAGGCTTACTGATGGGGCTCTCAATCTAAAAAAGAAATTCTATCAGTTAATCACATCATGATATTTACTTGGTGCTTTCTAATTAAGACATTAGACTTCTCTAATTGGCACCCAAGAAGATTTGGACATGTACGTCCTAAAGAAACGTGAGTTTAGCCCATGACTCCACATCGTTTTGTTTCTGCATGGGACGCAATGGCATAGTCCGGTTAACCGCAGCTACTAATAACTAAAAAGTTCATTGCAAAGAGTAGCATGTAAGTCCTCACCAGGGTATTTTTATTCCATTATCTTATGAAGTTTTAGTAGTATTAGTACCATAGTAGCTAATTAACCGCCTAGCAAGTTAGATAACGACGATTGCAGAAATTTGACCTTGAAGATGAAAAATGAGGCTTTAGAATAAAAGCTTGTGCAATCAACTAAGTATTGATATTACCGTGCTGACGTGTTGATGATAGACTTGCACTATCTAATCATGGTGTCTTTTGTGACCATCATTCACTTAACTACCCTGCCTTTTTCTTTTCCAACTTCTACATCGGCCTTTCAAAGCAGTAATCTACATAAAACCGGAAAAAAGAGAGCACTTTTTTATACTTTGATGAAACACTTTACATCATGAATAACCAAAGCACTATAAAGTACTCCAAGAAGCAACAAAAAATTTCAAAAGTCCGGAGGAAAGAAGCGAGAAAAATATTGGTTTTGGCGCAGTTGCGTCGCTTTCATTCACCGGGGTGGCCCTCGCGCGCACGAAACAGATGGGGGCCTTATCGCCGTCGTAATCACGGGAGCGGCTTTCCCAGCCGTCGGATTGGCTAGGGGCACCGATCCGACGGCTGATGTTGCGCCCACAAGATAGCCGGTGATGCAGACGTTCACTCAAAAAGATACCGCCGCCTCTAGGAAATTGGTAGGTACACTCACACATGCAGGGACCACTTTGGGTTTTCCACTCCCCTGCAAGAAATGAAAGTTCTCTCTATAAGAGCAAGTTTAATAATAGCCCACTACTAGCTCCAATTAATCTATAGCCAATCTAATAGCCAATTCATATAATAGTTGCTTACTATACTATTAATATATGGTCCCACCTGTCATATACGCACTGCGTCTTGGAGTCCGTGCTGCAGCTGGCTACAGATCTGTAGCCCGCTGGTCTTCTCTCTCATCTTTTATCTCATTAAAATATGCTTATAGCTGGTTAATAGTCTACTATTGTACCTGCTCTAATACATCTCCAATAAATATATAAAACTGCTAGAGGATGTGATCTTCTACCACGCATATGGATGCCCCTCGCCCAGAGCCCGACGAGGGTACACGTCACGCTACCGCTTGATTGACTGGGGAGCCGCCTACCACGGACCATGGTGTCTTCCCTCCTCTTCTCCCTTCCTCTCCTGAAAAATCGCAGTGAGTCAGTGTGGTTGGGCTTATTGAACATTGTTGGACAATGGGCACCCCATGTCGTAGTTTGACAACTTTCGCCTAGGCCCCCATCAAGGTACCAACGGGGTGGTCAAATGTATGTAGCCGTGTTAAGACTATTCTATTGAACTCTAACGAGCACACCAGCAACTACTACGGTCTACGGTGGGATGCTGTGGTGTAACCCCCTAGGTGTAGCGCCACGGTTGCGCGGAGGAGGCAACATGGGTGAAGGTGTTGGAGATGACGCTAAGAGGCGATATCGGCGATGCACTTCAATAACGTGAGCTTGGTGGATGGGTTCAACGTGCCGGTGAGAGGTGGCGTCGGGTTAAGAGTGGTTGATTGGTTAAAGGTTAGATGGGAAGAAATTCGAATAAAGGTGATTAGAGGGTTTAATTTGATAGTATCCTCTATTTCTCGAGGTGTACGTTACAGGTGCACTCGTAAGGTTTGTGGTGTACATATATGCAGTGTGCACATGTGTGCATCTTTTGTGTAATAAAATAAATATGTATATCTTCATTAATTTTTGAAACTTGATAAGAAAATTTCAAAAAAACCTAAAAATGCACTGTCAAACAGCATAGTTTTTCTTATTATTTTTTTAGGGCCCATTTGAATCATAGAAATGGAAAAACAGAGAAATAAAAAAACGACATATTTTAATAGGAATGCAAGTGCAAAATAGAGGATTGAAAAATACAGAAAAAACATAGGAATGATCGTTTGATTGGACCACATGAAAAACACAGGAATCGGATGAGAGAGATAGACTCAAAATGAATTTTTTCAAGAGGTTGAATCTCTTGTTAACTTTTCTCCAGAATCTCTATAGGATTATTTGTTCCACGAGAATTTTAAAGGACACGATAGTATTTAATCCTTTGTTTCAAAGGCTTATATAAGAATTTTTCCCATACGACTAAAATCACTGCTTCTCCTCCAAATCCAAATCAAAGAGGCCCTTAATCTTTTCCTGAGTGTATCTGGATGTGCGCAACAGGAAGTCAGTTATTTGTTGCCCCCCTGATCCGGCGCCGCGCGGGTACTTGTGCAGCTGTGCTAGTAGTACTCTACGTGGGAATGAGATCCTCTGTAGTCGACTGCCCTCTACCCTTGCCACTGACATGTGGACCCTGCATTCTACCTTTTGTCACTGACACGTGGGCCCATGTGAGTCTGGGCCTTTGCGCGTTATTGATCCCGCGCCGCGCGGGTACTCGTGCAGTTGTGCTACTAGTACGTGGGGGAGAAACCGTTATGACCGCCGCCCCCCCAAAGCGTGCGCCGCCGCCGGTTTTCTCTCGCCTTACAGTTCATCCAATCGAATCGACAGCAAGTACTACTCCTAGCAGTAGCAGCAGCAGCAGCGGCGGCATCAGACTGAAACTTTTCTCACAGTACTAGTCTCAGTCTCTCAGATCCCCGTCGCTCACTCGCCCGATCGTGCTGCCCACGCATTCATAGATAGCAGCAGCGGAAAACACACAGCCGCTTGACCTTTGCCATACCGTCGACGCAACCAGCCGACGTCGATCGATCGCCGGCGAAAACCGGCGAGCCGACCTGGCCGGCAAAGGCTGCTGCTACCGCCCGTGGTTTCGGAGGCGACGACCCCGGTGGCCGGATAGATGAGCACGTCGTACACCACCGGATACAGTGATACAGATGCCAGGAGCCAGGTTAGAGGAGTTGAGATCGACGGCGACGAGAGGGACAGGAATTCGCCAAACAGCTTCAACGCATGCACCACCGTTCGCTGAACCTGAAACTATTCAGCCTCTGTTTGGAACAGATTTTGGTACAGATTGTTAAGACAGACTCGCTCTGTTTTTAATATATAACGCCATTGTTTTTTTAAAAAAAAAAGTGTTTGGCCACTTATATTATTTAAAATTTTGTGTAAATATAAAAAGAATTCAAGTCATGCTTAAAGAACATTTGATGATTAATATAATCACAATAAAAAAATGATAATTACATTTTTTAAAAATGGAACAAATGATTAAACGTATCTTAAAAAAGTTAACGACACTATATATTAAAAAACTCCTAAATAGAAGATATAATTGTATGAGATATTTCTTATCCAGATCGTATTACTAAAAAAAATATCCTAAATTCTTATGTTTTATGTTTAGGATGGATGTGTTTTGGAACGGCGGTGGTACTGTATACTTAATAATGGCACGATAGATTAATTTTTTAAAATAAACTTTACTAGAACAACACTGTGGATGGATTTTTTTTTTATAAATCATATTTTTACCAACGTTGAGAAAATATTTTGTGATAAAAATCTGAAAAAAAAAAGAACATTAGACTTAGATCATGTTTATGAAAGCTTTTGCAAAGCCATAGTTTCTCCCTAACGATCCGGATTCTATTACCCAGATTACGAGAAACTATACTTGTAGAATTTACAAAGCGAACTAAAAATAGCTGAGATTTCAACCTAGATTCTATGAATACGTACTTACAGTACATAATCCAAATAAAAAGAGCTATGGGACTGCTCAAAACAGTGACCAGGATTATTCGTGAACATTGTTGCGATGCATGTACTTCACAAAAACAGGGTGTAGCAACTAGAGGAAACAGGATATGGAGGCTGTCTGGATGTGTCATTTGTCAAGCAAAGGGGGATGCAATGTACATGGGCATGCATTCTTGCAAGCAGACACAGCTGCAACTTGCACTTGGTGTGTACTATGACAAACAGAGATGAGACAACCATCTATACACTTGTGAGTTACTCTCATCTCCTTCATTATCAAAAGAACAGGCTAATTAATTAATCAAGCTTTGCAGCTACAGTAGTCTACCACTACCATGTGGGACCCCAACCCATCATCTTTGTGAACTCTGAAGAATGCATGCCACTGCTCCAAAAATCCAATGCCCTCATGTTCAATTTAGTACCAGATAGACCAGCGAATTCATCAGCAAAGAAGGAAACGAAGCTTAGAAAAACTGCCGGTGCAGATGCTTCTGCTGCATGCCTTTTGCGGCCGTTCGTGTGTTGCGCACTGCTGCACCGGTCATGGCGATTGATTGACTTGATTGATTTAGCCGGCGAAGTGCTTCTGCTTGCTCGCCGAGCAGGTGCAGCTGGAACGGCTGTCGTTTAACACCTTCAGATGAATCAAGAACAAGAACACCGTCAGTAACTTGGATGATACAGTATTTGATTGATTATGTACTCCTATTTATGTCTCAGTCTCAGACAAGACTAGCTAGCTGGTTAGTTATGTATGGTTACTGACCGAACCGCAAACCTCATCCTCATGTGAGCATCTAAAAAGTGTTCAATAGAAAAAGAACAGGCCTCTTTTTTTCATTAACTAGAGTAACTAGGAGATCGATGCAATCTGGATGGGCCTAGCTAGCCACCACTACTACTACTCCTACTAGCTAATTGAGAAGGTAGGGAGGAGGTGATTGGGGAGGAAGATGTGGGAGTGAGAGCGGAGAGGGGTATTTATAGCGGTGGAAGTTACTGGAAGCAAGGGGAGGGGATCGAGGCGTGCGTGCCCTCGTGGCCGGGTCAGCTCGTCGTCGTCGTCGACGACGACGACGGCGACGTCGTCGGCGGCGGCGGCGGCTGCTGCTGCTGGCTTTTGCCTTAGCTACAGCCACCGGCCTACTTTACTGCTTTACTCCTCCTACATCTCTTGTGGATTATTAACACCCTAGAATTTGATCATTCTTTTTTTTTTCTCTCCTAATTACTCCCTCTGTCCCATAATATTATAACCTAAACTGAATGGAACGTTTCATAGTACAACGGATCTGGACAGAACCATCCCATAATATTACAACCTAGAGAGGGAGTACTCACTTAACAAAGACGCAAGCACCCTCAATGCAATAACAAACGTATAAAGAAACGACGAAATACATGTAAACTATCATTTTGCATAGAATGATTTTTTTTATTACATAGGAGACGACAGACGCACACGCACACACTAATAGTCTAATACCCATGCAACACCACACTCACACATCTATAAATGTGTGCGATAGATAATACATGCTCTAAAAGACAGAAACTAGTGGTGCATAGAATGATTTAACGGCTAAATAGCTGAATTATTTATGATAATTATTTGAGAGTACGTGTGAATGAATTAAATAGTATAAGGTTAAAATTTCGATTTAAAATAGATTACTTAAATAAATTTATGTAAATAAAGTTACACAGAAATTTATTTGCAACATTTACCTTTGGTTATCTGTTTCATTTCTACTCCAATTTTGATGTAAAAAAATATGCAAAGGGTTACTCGCATGCACAACACCGGAGCAGAGTGTGGTTTCGGCCCAACGACATTTTCACCGGCCCGGCCCAGCAAGCTCGAATACGTGGACCCACCGTAGCCACGACCTCTCCTGTCAAAAATACTACTTTTTATTTAAAAAATACTAAATATGGTAAAGAGAGAAGATGCAAGAAATGGGGAAAAGGCAAAAATAAAATCACGTTCACGAGGGGTGCACATGTGTGCAGGCAAAGATACAGTGCTGTTCCTGCTTGTAGCAGCTGCACCTCGCTGCACTGACTGACACCTTACAAAAAATTGCATGCTTAATTAAAAATTTTAAAGAGCCCAAAGTGACATAGAGTAGTGTTTATTTGTTTAATTATTCAGTTATAAGTCACTGTCAAGCTATGCTGTGCATCCACTCTTCAGTTCAGCATATGCTCAATCACCACTGGTCAATGGAAAGCATGCTATTTCCAGTTTCCACAAGAGGGAGAAATTAAAGACTTTTTTCCCCTTTTACTAACATTTTGTCTTGAGAGAATGGATGTTCGTAAGTTTGAGCAAACAAAATGGCCAATGTGAGAGCAGCAATATCTGCAGGACATGACAGAAGCAATACTCCCTCCGTCCCAAAAAAAAAAACAAACCGTAGTTTCCGTGCCCAACGTTTGACCGTTCGTCTTATTTAAAAAAATTATGAAAAAAATTAAAAAGACAAGTCACGCATAAAATATTAATTATGTTTTATCATCTAACAACAATGAAAATACGAATTATAAAAGAAATTCATATAAGACGAACAATCAAAATTAGACATGGAAACCCAGGGTTTATTTTTTTTTTTGGACGGAGGGAGTACTGAATTATACCGATGATGCAGTGGAGACCAGCAGCCCATCACAAGCTGTTTCCTGGGGATACTTTTGTCTTGATATTAGGTCCATATTTGGTTGCCCTCTACTCCTTTGCTTTGGAAACCTTTCATGCTTTGGAAGAGCATCACAGCAATTTCGAATGAGTACTCATATTCAGAATGCGTCAATTTCGTGGATTTTCAAGAATATCTGTGAGGCTTAAGGTAATTAAGATTATTTTCTTTATGGATGATTGATATTATATATTATAGTGATGAACAAATTAAATATTATACATACCATGAACAAATTGTCTAAGCAAATATCGATGTGGAGAGTTTTATTAAAAATAGTTTCAGAACAGTGGTACACATATATTTCATTTACATAGCCTGGAAGAACTGGTTCTAAGCAAGCTAGGACTAGAGTACTTGTTTAGAGATGCTGTCATCTTATCAAGGGCGACTTGGATGTACTTGTAGCCTCATTAATTCTTAATCCATATCAATCTTGGTCCTACCCTGTACTACAAAAGAGGCTGGATCTGGCTTAACTAAATAGTATATTGATCATAATGAGTTGATGACACTGCCATCAAGTAATCAACTACTCCTGCCCTGCTGCCATCTCCCTCGGTGCGATTAATCAAACTCTTCTCCCCATTTGATTCCATCTGAAGGAATCAAAGGAAAATGCCATCCTTTTCACCCAACTCACAAGATCTTGTGAACCATGTGGCTCCACATGTGCCTCCAATGCTAGTGTTCTATCCTTCTCTCTCTATAATCAATCTCTCTCTCCTACTTTGTGCTAAGCTTGTGTTTTACTGTTCCATTATCCATGCAGAAATGAGGGGCAGGAAAAAGGTGAGCAAGGAAAAAGAAAGGCAGGCAGTGTGGCTCCCTCTGCTTTTGTTGGTGAGCCAACAAGAGACAAAAACATGGCCACACTTTGGAGAGTTTGGGAGGGTGGTCTCTCACGGCATAAAGTCCTAAAAAAGGAGGGAATAGGAGGTGATACGGTTGGGTTTGACATCGGCTGGGCAGCCAAGAAGCAGCCACTAGTCCTCCCAGACCTGGCCAGGAGGGTCTTCATCAAGAGGTTGACCCTGCCACTTGGATGATGACACAATCAGTTCCAACATTTCGTTCATAGTTGATTATAAACTAAAATTCTTATTAGACATATAAATTAATTACAGGTAAAACTTTTATACATGTGTGTTCTTCGCAATCTAAAAGCAAATGCTGGAAAAAAAATTATGATAAAAAAAATATAAAAAGACAACTTAAAATATAAATTTTGATTGGGACGGATAAGTAAAAATAAACAATAGGGATAGATAATAATAGGACATAATGCTACACTAGTATTTCTTATGCAGTTTTATACAGAGTTAGATTTTAAAAGTAGAAATAGATTTGATGCGTAACCCTTACTCTCTTTATATACACAATTTATTTTCTATACAACATTATTGATCAACCTACATCATTACTAGATTTACCACGGCCAACGTGTGTATGTCTCTCTGATTTTTGTCAAGTAACATATGATGTTTTTATGCTTCTATAGTGAAAATGGGGGCTCTTTTTAGCGTGCTCTCTCTCTCTCTCTCTCTCCATAGTACATCATATATTGTGACTTGATTCCTGTTCTCTTTTTTTTTAAGTCGGTGATTATTCGCATCCGTCTTGGCATATAAAACCTGGCGTGTTAACACATTCCCATGTAGCAAGTGTCAGCAGCATGTGTTTTTGAGATATGTCAAATATGAATGGAATAAGTTCAATTTGGCATGCAAGATAATGCAATATGCATGTTTGAAGTCGGTATATGTTCGTCCTATATTATACAGCTTGTTTTGGAAAAAGTTGCCATGTTTATTTTTAGTTCGCTGTAGATCATATACTTTTTTACTCTGTTTTAGATGCACTTTCTTGTAGCAGTTAGAAAGCTTCATGTAAATTTTACATAGGTAGAAATTGTATTCGGATGTTGCCAAGCTAAGATCGAAGACCCTTGTATCATCCATGAACTAACGTTGACATGTTTGTTTGTTCGATAAACCCAATCTCCAAAGGTGCTTATAAGGATATGGAAAGATGTATTCAAGGGTAAGTGCGCTCGCGTATATATGAATGCCCGCACTTGTAATATATTTAGAAAATGTATTATTATGGGCATGTACTAAACAATAATTCTCTTTATGAATCTATTCTCGAGAATAGGCGTATCAAGAATCGTGTGCTCTAATATTGATAAAGTGATGAACCATATCCGAGGATGCTATTCCTCGAGAATCCAACGGCAGTAAAAGGTCCCCCAATGCATGGAGTCATGGAGTGTATGTGCGTTTGTACATAAAATGGCATAATTATCGTGATAAGGATCTCTTGATGGCATAAGGTATCTTTGATCAAACGAGAACGACCTCACCATGGATGAATGGATGAAGGTGTTGCAAGCAAGAAAAATCTTCTGAAGTTATCTGCAAGAACAGTGGATAATACCAATATACCATCTGCAGATTAGTGCCAAAGGATTTGTGAAATGTATGTGTCGCCATGAGCGCTTCATGATCTTCACGAGAACTTGGCCGTTTCTGGAACCTAATGTTCCCATTATTCCTACCGGTGGAAATTCCTCAATAATGCTCACATTTTGTTCGAATATACAGAAGGATCTATGCATTATTATCTGAAGCAGTCTATACCATTTATGTACTAATGTTCTGTGATATATTCCCCTGAGAATAATCTCCTGAATCCTGACAGCAATTGCAAATTTTTATGTCTTAGAAAGGTCCAAAGGAAGGTACTCTCAGCAGCCAATTACCAAAGTGATCGTGGTGCAGGAACACTATTCCTCTCGGTAGCTAAAATCACGTCACATTATTCTTTCATTGGGATAAGCTTCACATTATTGGCACCTTTGGTCAGGGCGTATCACTACAGTAGCATGAAAGGATGAAAAGACAACGATAACGGAATTATGTGTAAAGGTTGCATGGATATTTATTTTGCAAAAGGAATTCAATTAGTTAGTGTGGTGGTCTCAATATTTTGCTGTCCAAATACTAATATTTTCACAACCCGGTATCAGATTCTAACACCCACCTTAGATAATACTCCCTCCGCTCCATAATGGATGTTCTAGTTTTGTTCTAAGTCAAACTTATCTAACTTTAATTAAGTTAATAATAAAACATAACAACATTTACAGTATTAAATCAACATTTTAATATATATTTTTAAAAGACATATGTTTCGTGTTGGAAATGTTGCTATTTTTTTCTATAAACTTTGTTATACTTGAAGTTTGACTTTGGACAAACCAAAACATTTTACATTACGGAACAATGGGGGTATAATCTAATATTGTTTTTTTTTACATTCAAATAACCATTTTTTTCTCTCTTAATTACTTGGACGCTAGTGCATGGCTCTTGCACAAATTTAGTTAGGTGAAAGCCCTCTACTTCTTTGGGGGACAGGGAGGACTCCAATCTGATCTCTGATCTGAACTGAATGCCCACATAAACACATGAGAGTTAGACAACCAGCCCAGACCTGAGTAGCAGATGCCAAGTCCAGTTTTTATTGGCCTTTCAATGCACAAGAGGTGGTAGCTGCCCACGTAACTGCAGGGCCCCCGTACTGCATAGATGCGAGGGAAGTGAAGCCGGAGCCGTACGGGCAAACACCGGCCCGGGCAGGCAAGCATGGCGCAAGATTGAGATCGCCAGCCAGCACCAAGCTTCCCTCCCGGTTGACACAGCAGCATGTGGCTATAGGATCTAGCATTCTAGCACCAGTGCAAGCCCACCACCACGACGGCGACGAAGACGACGACGGTGGCTCAGGTGGGTAGGCCGGTGGCCGGACACCTCACAGCCTTGACCAAAGACGGCGTCGCCTTGTGGCCACCGGCCGGCTCACGCGGCAGGGAGGTTTGCAGGGTAAGCAAACTCAAGCTGCTTGCAGCCAGCCAGGGTGCATTGACAGATGCAGACAAGACATGCAAGTTTCTTTTTGACATGTACTACAAGGGAGGCTAGTGCAACCAAAATAGAAGAAGAGATGGATTCAGCGGTTGGAACTTGGAACATCGCAGCATTTTAAATTTGTTGAAGGTAGATTCTGGTTACATTTGGACAGCAAGCGTACTGGGAAAAGAAAGGGAAACAAAGGTTGGTTCAAAACTTACTGTTTGGAATCTGAGCTCCAAATGTTACAGCCTTGACCTTGGACCACCCTTTCCTGGTATCTGTAGAGCGTCATAATGGCCAAAACCATGAAAAAGAACTTGAATTGGATCTTCTTTCCCGTACTCCTGACCATATTCTGCGATTGCTATTAAACCACCAGCTTCCTTATCATACATGTACACAGTAATTGGCATCCTGGCCACATTGGTAACGGCATATTAGAGCTTTTGGTACTTCCCGTTTTCAGAGGGACAATACAACAAGACTACACATAAATGAAACTATACACTATTGCTGTTGAGTTGAGCTACATTAATAAACTACGGTCAAAAGACTAACAAAATGGCATATTAATGACTTTTGGGAGTTGTGTTTTGAAAAAAAAAAGGTGCTAAACAGTCATAACATGACAAAAACAAACAAACAAACAAACAAGAGAGTATAAGTGGACAAACTTATCCCAGGAATCCTAAAATGGATTAAAAGCAAACCAACTAACCATCAACCCTATATAAATATGACCAAGAGGGCATAAGTATTCTAACAGGTTACTGCACAAATGTATCCTGCACTTGAAATAGTGAGAGTAAAATAACTCCAAACAGCATGGCTAATTCTCACCGAAGAACATGCGAAGCCATTAACAGTTCTGGTTCACCTCCCCACACATGTGGCTTCCTAATCCGAGAGACATATGCATCGAAGTCCCCCTCAACAAACCTGTGAATTAATGTCATAGCGAAGCATAAGAATGCATAACTCAACAATATTTAGATGCAGAGTAACTAACAGAATAATGAGGACAGGTAGAACTAACCATTCAGTCTCTGCCCGTCTCTTGATAAATTCATCGGCGACCTAACAGTGACACCATTTAAATAGATCTTTTACATGATAAATTCACCAGAAATGGTTGTGTTGCTTCCAGAGCAACATTTAGTATTTAAGAACAGAATGGATCAACAGTAGCACATCAGCAGAACATTACAAGCATACCATTGCTCTTAAGTCATCAGCCATCTTTCTCTGGAGATCATCATCAGGTATGGGCTTACCTGACCTAATACATGCACCATGAGCCACAGATCGGAACAAGCACCTTCCATCTCCAGGAATGCCTGAGGGTTACCATGTGAATCAAACACAAGTGACCAGACGATGCATGTTTTAACCAAATGCATATTGTATAGTAATTAGAAACACACACACACACACTGTCTCACCAGTAACAGAATAATCCATGCAAACTTTTTTCCCATGAGCATAACTAGTGGACGATTCAATAGTTTGGGGGCTATCAGTATTATTGTCCTCAGGACCCTCAGCATTTGCCTTCGCAGGAACTGCAAAACCTAGGAAAAGTCCAGTGCCTGCAGCTCCAACTTTTTGTCCTATGCTTCTTGAATCCCAGAGAATACCATACAACTTCTGACGTGAGGGCTCATCAAGCTTTAGCTTTAGGATATTATCCCTCACAGGTCGTCTGCCGCACAACTGTTTCCCTGAACTGGCAAAACATGTTTGCGGTGATTTTATGTTCATCTTAGGAGGCAAACCAACTAATCTGGTCTTTACATGATAACCGACTGCTTGTGAACGAGAATACTTCCATAAGGCCATGCCCTGTGTCAGCCCTCCTTGTAACTGACAAGACTGAGAATACATGCTATAAGTACAGCGTTGTAAACAGACAGTAGGTGTGTAGATAGCCATCTGCTTCAGGCAGCACCGCACCACCAAGTATAAGCTGAAAAACATGTTTGGATGACCAAAATTAAGAGTTAGTGGAACATGAGATAATTCTTACGATAATCAAATAAAGCAAGCCACCACCACAATGAAGTAGAAGATCCACCATGACACAACGGACCTATGATAGATATGATTGATGTCAACATTAGTATCAATTGAAGAGGATTAAATTATTTTTCAGCACAAAAAATAGTTTCATCGTTGACATATCCAGGAAATAAATGTGTGGCAGGCAGTTATTAGTGAGCATAAAAGACTGAATGTCTCCAACCTCTAGCAATCGACCACTTTCTGCTGAGATTCGACAAAACAATGGGAAGGATGGGCATGCTAAATCATACGCGCACACTTGCTAGAACAAAAGCAATTTGTCCTCCCTTTCTTTGTAACATTAGTCAAACTTGCGTAGGGAATCCATATTATCCTCGTGAACTTCTCAGGATGTGCTACAGGGAGAAATTGCCCTCCCAAATCCCGAGCATTCGAGGGCATGGGCAGCAACGAATCACTAGAAAACTATTCTCATTAAGATTATTTAAGTTCCTGTCTTGGCCGCGAAGCCTAGATTTCGTGCTACCAAGCCATCTCATGCCCGAATTCACAAGACTACAACCCTAAGCTGGTGGAAAATAAAGCATTATATGCACAATTGAATTCAGCAAGTGCCAATGCACCCAAACCATTCCCCTCACCCGGAGGCCGGAGCAGATAAATTGGAAGACAGTAGTAACTCAAATTAGTCACAAGTTGCAGAGGATAATGAAGTAAAATCCGCACCTTAGCCTTCGGACTGTCCGAAGCGAGCGGAGCCGAGGAGAGACGCCTGCAAGAATGGAGCTGACGAAAGCGGAGGTTATTGGCGACGGGAGTGTGAGCCGAAGAGGAAGGGGTAGTGGCGGCGAGAGAGGCTTCAGGCCTCCGTTCCCGCGAGGGGATTCGCCGGTGCACGCCGCCGCCGGCGCAGAGTCAGTCACGGCCACGGGCGCGCCGCCGCCGCCGCACGCGAGGAGGAAGACGATGAGACGACGCCTAATCGATATCCACCGCGCATGGTAGATCGGACGGTTCGGGTGGACCCTTCGGATATGGTAGCGATCCTATTCCGAGGAGGCCCACACGGAGGCCCAACTTTGTTTGGTCTTTGGTGGCCCGAGAAGAGAAGAGGCCCGATTTTGTTCGACGGGGGAAAAAGTCTAATGTGAGTACTCATATACTCCATCCGTTTCACAATGTAAGTCATTCTAGCATTTTCCACATTCATATGATGTTAATGAATCTAGACATATATATCTATCTAAATCATTAATATCATATGAATATGAAAAATGCTAAAATGACTTACATTGTGAAACAAATGTATTACCTTTCAAGTGCAAAACTGGGTATATCTAGTTCTCTAGTACCACTTTAATTATTAAAATATTTTAAATAACCCCCTTGACTGTTTTGAGGATAGTTTTCAGTGATGTGGTATCTAATGGCAGCCTAGTCATAAGATGAACCAAAAATAGATAGAGGATTCAAGTGTAAGTGGTAGAAAAGAAAGTAAACAACTGTGGTGCCCATTTGTCATAGCCTACTCTTATTCTTCTCTCTTCTTCTTTCTTTTGCAGATAGCAGCAGGAACCCGACAAGCGGTGGAGACGACGTTGATGAGCCCAGCACCGATGCCATCTCCCTCACTTCCACACCCTCCTCTCTGCCTCATGGAGGGCCACCGCCTGCCTACCTCCTCTTCGTGTAGCTACCTCTACCTCTTCCGCATATCATCCCTCTTCTCTTATAGCGGTAGCGGCGGGACGGTAAGGTGGGATGTCAGAGTCGATGTAGGATCCCAAAGCTCTGCCACCCTTGTTGTTTGACCTCACCGGCCACCGCCTGTTGCCCACCAGAGCTCCACACCCACATCTCCTCAACATTGATGGTGATGCTCAGGGCATCGATGGAGGAGGGATGAGGTCCTCCAACCTTGCCGCTTCCAGGGCTCCGTTGTCTCTCCGGGAGGCCTCTTGCTAGGATGCGATGGTGACGATGAGGGCTCGATAAGGGCACCGACGATGAATTTTTACATTGCAACATGCTCGCCTGCTCCCATTGAGATGGCCTCCCGGATGTACCACAACGCCATATACTTCTCACCGCATCGAGCGTCTGCTCCGAAAGCACCTCAACATCCGCAAGCATCTCAAGGTTACCAATCACCGATCCTGCAAGTTGGGGAAAGAAAGAGGGGAGAAAGAAATAGAGGATTGTTGATAGGAGGGCAAAATCTCCAATTGATGAGGATTGTGCTGCTGGGAAGCTATTCACTCTTTTATTATAAGTTTTTCCCATATTGCTAAATAGTGTGTTTTTTTTTCAAACTATCTGTATTGACGTTTTTTTTTAATAAGTCAAATAAATCAATTTTTAAGTTCATAATATCACCCATTGTGTTTTCCGTCTCGGTGAGTTACTCCTTAAAAAAACTCATGCCATTCAAAGCACGGATGACTGGTCGTTTCACCCACGACTAGGCCTCCGTATCGAGCCAGCTCAGCTCGGCTCATTATCCTACAAGCCAAAAACCTGGCTCAGTTCGACCTGTTTGTTCAACTCGAGCTGGCTTGTTAAGCTCGTGAGCTAACAGGTCCGAACCAACTTCATTTCAAATTTACAAATGCTTGCATATGAATAAGTATTAAACCATCACAAATTTAGCAAATGCACCATTAATTTCATACTTCCATATAATCATCTAAAGTCGGTCTAAATATTTAGGCCTATGACCAAGCGGAGTGGTGTGACAATGAGTGGACGAGGGATGAGTTAAGTTAAGTTGAGCTTATGAGTAGGTTAAACTTTAGTTTCGACTTGTTAACAAACCCGAACAAAAAAGCTGTGCAAGCTAAAGCGTCATCATCCTTTTAACCCTGCCCTATCCACGACCCATCCAACCTATACAACTTTGGCACCGCATTCTCTGACACTAGAAAAACTACGTCAGAGAGTAGTAGCACATCGATCCACTATCCTCCGAGTATGGAACACTCCTAAAAAAAGCCCAATGCTGTCATCGTTCACAGTCACTATCGCGTTAGCTAGCGTGCGAGCAAGAGCAACATTGGGTTTTTCTTGGCAGCGTTCCATGCTTGAGAAACGGTCGATCGATGGGTTACTGACGTATTCCATCCGTTCTTAAAAAAAGATAATATTTATGTCTAAATTCGTTGTGGTACTAAGTTGATTTTTTTTTTACGGAGAGAGTAGTTTTCGTAACTTCAGATGATTTGGTTCCGTGCAACCGCGTGCCACAACTCTCAAACTTGTACAAGCAACCTAGAACACCATGATCTACATTATGAGATCGGGTAGTATGATTGATCCATGAATCCCATCATCCATCATCCCGAGTGAGAGTCCAACACGAAAGCTGCAGCTACACTCCAGCTTATCCATCTCATCATCCATTCCCCTCGCAACGAATTCCCCGCCTCTCGCTCCGATCGTCCGCGCCACGGCGGCGACACGATGAAACCCCGATCCAACTGACAAAATTCCCAAGCGAATCCTGTGCAGCTCGAGTAGAAGAGAGAGGAGAGTGATTCTTGGCGAGCGAGTCAACGTCACAATGGCGTCCCCGCTGCTGCTGCTGCTTCCGCTCGCCGTCTCGTCCCTTCTGCTGCCGTTCGCGGCGGCCGCGCGCGTCTTCTCCGTCGCGGACTACGGCGCGGCGGGCGACGGCGCGCGGTACGACACGGGGCCATCCAGGCGGCCGTCGACGCGTGCGCGGCGCGGGGGCGGGGGGGGCCCCGCGTCCTCCTCCCGGCGCCGGGGGACTACCTGACGGCGACCGTCCACCTCCGCTCGCGGGTGGTGCTCGAGGTCGCCCCCGGGGCGCGGCTGCTGGGCGGGACCAGGCAGGCGGACTACCCTCCCGAGTCCCGCCGCTGGTACGTCGTCCTCGCCGAGAACACCACCGGCGCCGGGGTCACCGGCGGCGGCGAGATCAACGGCCAGGGCGGGGCATTCGTGGTCACCCCCAACCCGCAGAAGAACATCATGGTGAGCTGGAACGCTACCGGCGACTGCGAGGGCGACGAGTGCCGCCCCCGGCTCGTCGGATTCATCGACTCCAAGGACGTCACGATCCACGACATCACCCTCAACCAGCCTGCCTACTGGTGGTGAGCATTTCTTGATACCCCAATTCATAGTAGAAGAACCAACATTTCCCTTAACATTTCTTGATACCTCAAATTCAATGCTCAATTCGTAGTAGAACAACCAAAACATGACGACATTCTTACATTCCCCTTGCCAATTCATCCTAAAGATGATAAATCAGGCTAATTTGTACTCCACTGCCCTAGATATCATCTGATGAGCAAAAATTACACTGCATTTGTGTAGTGATGAAGTATTCAGGGAAAGTTAACAGGCTATGTACACTTGCATTCCCTGCAGTCTGCATATTGTCAGGTGTGACAATACAATGATCCACAATGTGTCGATATATGGGGATTTTGACACTCCCAACAACGACGGCATCGACATTGAGGATTCAAACAACACGGCCATCACTCATTGCCACATAGACACCGGAGACGATGCGATATGCCCCAAATCAACCACAGGTCCTGTTTACAACTTGACGGCAACAAACTGCTGGATACGGACTAAATCTTGCGCTATCAAGTTTGGCAGCGCTAGCTTCTTTGATTTCAAGAAGCTGGTATTTGACAACATTACAATAGTTGATTCACATAGAGGACTTGGGATGCAGATTAGAGATGGAGGTACTGACCTGTACTTGCTGTTGTGTGTATTGCCATTCTGTGATATTAGGTAGTAGTACTTACTATTTTCTCTAGCAAGCTCTAAGATTTCCGCAGCAATTAAAATATATTAGATTGTTTTCACGGACATTTTTTTAGGAAAACTGAACCTTATGCTGCATTTGTACCCCGTGTTTATATAGAATTTATAAATTGCTTTAGCACCATGAAATTTTTATACAGCAGCGAACCTATCCTGTATGCTGAAATATTTCTATTGTGAATTTTCATCAAGTAAAAACTGCACTATTAAGGTCTTTGGTCTAGAAATGAGATTTGCTTTAAGTCTCTTCTAAACTGGAGTTTTCATTCCTGCAGGAAATGTGAGCGATGTGGTGTTCTCAAACATCAAAATGAGCACCAGGTACTACCATCCTTTATGGTGGGGGAGAGCTGAACCGATCTACATCACCACATGTCCAAGGCACCCAGATTCCAAAGAAGGCACCATTTCAGACATTCAGTTCATCAACATCTCATCGGTATCAGAAAACGGAGTATTCTTGGCTGGATCGAAGCACGGGCTGCTTCGCAACCTGAAGTTCAAGAATGTCGACCTAACCTACAAGAGATGGACAAACTACTCGGGAGGGCTGTATGATTACAGGCCTGGATGCCAAAAGATGGTGAAGCACCGAACCGGTGGTATGATGCTGGAGCACATCTCTGGCCTTGAGATCGACAATGTGAGGATGAGATGGTCAAGAGGAAGCCTCAAAGGCTGGGATGTTGATCCTCTCCTCTTCCAGCCATCGACAGTCGACAAGCTGTCATTCCATGACTGGCAATCGCTGGCTGTCAGTAGGTAATGGAAGAGCAAGCCTACTGAACATCACATTTGTACAAGTATCTGTATCACAATCTGAGTGGTGATTCTTTTCTGAAACGTGTAAATAAAGATCACATGAAAGGCAATGGTCTTACCATATTGATAAGCATCGCTTGAATGGCATAAGGTTCTTACCAGTCAATAAAATCCTCAAGTCCCAACTCTCTGTAAGCTTCAGCGAATGGGCGAGAATGGCTGCTGAATTGATTTCTGAGTACTGAACTGACTGAATTAGATACAATCAAATTCAATCTCAATTGTCTATAATAAACCTATGCTGTCATTCTGATCTGGATTTCGAATTTTAATGTTCTTGTCTGTTCATATTTCTGTTCCAACTTCTTGTTTGCCTGTTACCTTGCTTACTCCATAAAGCGATGTTGAGTTCAGTGAGTCAGCTGCGCTGTGCATTCTCCATGGTATTTTTTTGAAAAAAAAAAAAAACACACATCAAGTTCAATGGAGTTTCGTCGTTTTAGTTCCAGATCTTGGTCCCGCTGAACTGCAAATTTTCCCTAGAAAATAAAACAATTCTCCATAGCTGCTGTCAGGATGTCAAAAATTTCAAAAATCCTTTCGTTCCAAACAGTTCAAATTTTCTGAATTAGGACATAACTAGTAATTCTAACCTTGCATACAAAAAGATCTCATTGTTTCTCTTATGCTCATGCGGACCGCTTATTATAGTAATTTAAAAATAATTTGCGGAGTAAAAATTTTATATACGTGTTCTTCATAAGCAAATGTTGTAAAATAAACTACGATAAAGTTCTAAAATTCAAAATTTAGCTTATAAGAAAAAAACATAAGCGAAACAATGGAGCTTCAACATCGAAGAGAAGAGTCCAAACCTCCAAATCCGGCCCATATTGATTATTAACCCGACCTTTTCAGCCCAGCCCGGCCCAGTTTACTTGACCAAAGCACAGTCCATTTTGCAACCCCTCACCTCTGCCTCGTCTCCGCGTAGCTGAGCAACTCTTCCCCTTTCTCCCCCAAATCGGCGGCGACCTCTCTCCGATCTCCCCCCACCACCACCACCACCACGACGCGGGCGCGCGCACCAACCGGGGGGGCTTCGATGCGGGCGATCTCGTCGGCGGCGGGGGGATGCTGCGGGCGCGGCTGCGCGGCGGGGCGCGCGTCCGCGGCGGCGGCGGGCACGGGGAGGGGGGCGGGCGGTGGACGACCCCGGGGCACGAGGAGCAGCCCAAGGGCTACCTCTTCAACCGGCCGCCGCCGCCGGCGGGGGAGTCGCGGAAGTGGGAGGACTGGGAGCTGCCCTGCTACGTCACATCGTTCCTCACCGTCGTCATCCTCGGCGTCGGGCTCAACGCCAAGCCCGACCTCACCCTCGAGACCTGGGCGCACCAGAAGGCGCTCGAGCGCCTCCAGCAGCAGGAGCTGGCCTCCGGGGAGGCCCAGGCCGAGTGATCTGCGCGCCTCAGGTCACCTCGAACCCTAGAATACCGCATCTGTTTTACTCCCAATAAGATGTTTGAGATGTGCGGGATGAACACTGTGCTCTTGTTTCTGTTTTTGTTCTGTTTCCTCGTGGAATTTGTCCGATGATGGCGAATGCCCTGAACATTTTGAAATGCTTTGTAATTCTATTATTTTCTCTTCCTTTAGTTGTGCTGCTCTGGGAGTTTTCGTGAATTTCACCCGTTCCCAACTAACTCAGTTGCAGATCGCATGTTGGGGTTAGGTTGAGCAAATAGTTGAACGTTGCTTAAGCATTATCTTATTCTTGATGAATGCTGAATCCAAACTCTAAACACGAATAACTATCCCTCTTACCAGATACGTTGAGCATCATCGTGATGAATGCTGAATCCAAACTCTAAACACGAATAGCTATTCCTCTTACCGAATATGATGACTGTTACCTTGTTGCTAAACTGATCATGGCACTGTTAAGCTATCTCAAAATAACTTAGAAATATGCCACAATGAATGATTTTATACTGTAGCACCGGTGGCTGTTGCATATACTTACCTCTTGTTTAAGGTGCTTAAATTTCTCTCCAGTTCATTCGATGCCAAGTTGCCAACTAGTCTATCAATTTATTGAACACATCCATTTGCATACTATCACTTAACATGAAACATGAGTATATCAACGACATGCACTATAATATCATTAGTTCTAAAAGACACACTTTCACCATCGCCTGGTGAACCATGAAAGCATATCACATATTAAGGTCAGATAGCATGATATCGAGGGTCCTTAGCTACTACCCGTAGACCATGACCATAGTGCTTTGTTTTTGTTTTCCATTTTATTGGTATCTTGCTAAACACAACAATTGTAGACACGCATACAGAGAAATATTAGGGTTCCTTTGAGTAGGAAGATTTACATTGTCATTACTTCATTTGCCTAAAACTAACAATGAGGTTAGGGAAGATAAGAAAATATGCTCTCTTTTTTTTCAATTTTGAATATTTTAGCTGATCAGATTTGTTATCATGATGAATAATGCCCATGAATATAATGTCCGCCTTCCCAGCAAGGCTTCTGCTGTTTGAATGTTTTTCATGTATACATAACCAATATGGAGCTGATGATTCTTCAATGTCGAGTTCCAACCTTGTTCTTGCATGTTGTACGAGATGTAGAGTTCTTACAAAAATTGTCACATTCACATTTTTTGGGGGAAATAATTTAAAGCCCTGATTTATCTCCTATTGCCCATAGGAGCAATTCCATTTTACTGTTTTAACTGATCTCTGGGTTACGAAGTTTGATTGACTTTGTAGAAGCTTCAATCTTTTATGCAGCAATTTGGGAAAATAATCAGTTGTGTGCTGTACTCTATAAGGAATTAGTTGCTTGCTTCCTGCCATGTGTAACATGTTTGGCTAGTAATTTTACTTTATGAGCAAATAAATGGAGGGGAAAACACTGCCCTAGTGAAAGTTTCATAGACATCTGTTTAGGCCTACTTGCATTAGTTTGTTCCTTCCTACAATGGAGCATCCTGTAATTTATGCTTTATATTTGAACAAACCTTGTATCTTTTTAAGGGTACGCACTTCACTTTATGTTTTAGTGTCTTGGCCTGTGTAGACTGTAGACACTAAACACCAATCCACCACTGCAACTCTGTTACATATTTCTTTACAAAATGCAACCTGTGTTTTTCACATATGCCATGTATTGTAACTACTGTAAGCAAAAATATTGTCAAACTGTGTTAGCATTCTAACTTTTAGCAGACCATGGACTGCTAGATGAATTTGAGAACCGAAGGGGTGAACTGAAATTTTTGAGGTCTAACTAAGCAGATGAGTGAGATATAAATATGCCACTGAAATATGAAACCGGATTTCTAGTCTGATATAGTGCGCATGAGGAAGAGGCATATCTGCATATAGTATCTATTTTCTTCTTACATCAAAGCTAGTAACATAGAGAATCACACCGTAAGGACTATTTCTTGTTTCCTGGCGATTTCTTATGCTTTGAGCAGCCATCCTAGGCTCCTAGCCAGTCTCAGTACTGTAAGACTGTTAGTTACTGCTCAAAGTGGAATGTAGTTAATTGGAATTTGGGATCTACAAAACAAAGATGTTTTCTTTTCATGCTTTACCATTTATCTTACACTTTAGACCTGGATCGACAACCTATTCATCCTTTATGTCAATTTAGATTTATTCTGCTTTCTTTGTTCAGGACACATCTTTATGAGACCTCTTTCCTGAATTATTTGTACATACTCATAGCCTTCATCTGAGTACAGATGCTAACTTTTGCGTAAATCCAAAGCTATATATGTCTTTCATGAACTTTTGAACAGTTCTGCCATTCCTTTACTGGATTCCTTCGTATTTTGTTATGTCTGCCCTGCATTTTATTAATTTTTTCCTTGCCTTTTTGCGCGACACTAGCACATTCTTCTGTTTCTCAAATTTCCCTGTAGTTTAGATCTGCTGTGTGACCTCCATGCAGATGGTCCATAATTTGCAAGCACAGTATTTTTAACTCCGAACTTCAATTTCCGGTGAATTTTCTTATAAAGCCCCATTTGCAGTAATTTCCCTTGCCATGAAATTCCTACAGAATTTCTGGTGATTCAGATGGAGTAGTCTTCTCTGTGGTTCAATTACCATAGCCTGATTATTGTCATGTCCTAGAACTTTTTGGTGTGGTCCATTAGGTTTAATGTGCAGATGCGGAATAGGGAATAGCTGGCAAAGCTGTTAATGACTTAATGCTAACCAACCACTGCCCACCGTCCATTATCTGTGATGACAAATCTTTTCTGTATACTACTTGTACTTGTATCTCCTTTTCTTCTAGCAAGATTTCACCTTAAGCAGCTGGAGTATGCTACTATAGAGAGAATTGTTTGGAACTCCCTACTACTATATGCATTATATTAAAATGCATTAAGTCTTCACTGGAGACAAAATGCATTTGCTCGCCGTTGCACGGCTATCACACCGGCGGCGCATGACAACCGCGTGTAGCTTTGTTTAATCACCGGCTAAGAGCAAGTTTAACAGTATAGCCAACTACTAGCTCTAATTCATCTATAGCCAATCTAGTAGCTTATCCATACAATAGTTAGTAGTTACATGCTACACTATTGATATCTGATCCCACCTATCATACACACACTGCGTCTTGGAGTTCGTGCTACAGCTAGCAATAAATCTATAGCCTGCAGCTCTTCTCTCTCTTTATTTTTCTCTTTAAAATATATTTACAGCTGGTTTATAGTATGCTATTGTACTACTCTAATCCGATTATGTGACGCTGGTGGTGACCTACCAGGCTTACCACCACCGACAGCCTCTGCCTAGAATGACCAGGGTCGGGGATCCCCAGAGACCACTGACCAGTACGTTCCCCTCATGATCCAAGTGAATAATTTCTAATTCTTCATTTCCTATATTTTTCATTATCACTGCTTTTTTTTTTGAACGGTCATTATCACTGCTTTCATTGTTGCCTTGCAAGGGAATGTTCTGCTCTCTTATTGATCGTGAGCCCATTTTCTAAACTCATAAACGATATTACAACGTTTATTACTCAATTAATCATATCCTAATTACTTCCATCCGAAAGCTTAAAGCAATTTGCTTGTTTGAGTGCAGCTAAAATGCAAATTTTTAAATTTAATTTTAAATTATTATAGGTACTTTTCAATTTTAATTTCTGAACTTAATTTGAAATTACTAATAGTACAAATACAAAAGTCATATCCAAAATTATGTTTCGTTGCCGCTATTAGGCGAATCCAATAACGACACTATATATTCTGAAAATATCTTTAAATATACTACCTCTGTTTCAAATTGCAAGTCATTTTAACTTTTTTTTAAGTCAATCCTCTTTAGATTTGATTAAATTTATTAAATTTATAGATAATTATAGTAATGTTTTCAACCCAAAACAAAGAAACTATCAAATGCTAGACGTAATGAAACAAATTTAGTGTTGTATGTATTGTTATATGCTTTATAAACTTGATAAAATTTCAAACGACTTAACACATCCCAACTCACTTATTTAGACTTGTGTGGGTTCCTGTATGCTGGGGGCATTTAAGGCCTAGTTTGTTTGGTTTGAATATAGATGAATGGGTGATAGATTTTCTAATTTTGTGATGATGTTCGATAAAAAATCAATCTAGATGAGATGTGACGTTTCCTAGTACAATGAATATGGATAGGAACATGTCCAGATTCAATATACTAGAAAACATCACATCTTATCCTAAATTGATTTTTTATGGGACGGAGGGGATATAAGCGAATGGATTACCACCTATTACAAAGTTGGAGTTGTTTCAAAAAATAATACTTCAAGAAAATTATATATAGAATTCTCTTAAAAAAATATGTCGTTTAGGAGCCTGGGAAGCATATGCCATGGTAATTTGTTACAAGAGAACTCAACTGGCCTAGGTAAAACCGTGCCACAAACAGTGTCGGTAGAGCATGACATGCCGTCGCGGTGAGTAGTCGCAACGTCTGCATCGCTGCATGTCATCTTATCTTTCTCTGCCTCCGGCCATTCTTTTGGCCTAAAATTTCTTTGTTTGGCAGCTGTAATGGGCGAAGCAATGCTTTTAATCCGATAAAGCTGTAATGCGAGACAAATCTTCCTTTAGCATCAGAGTTCTTTGTCTCCAAGAACATTCCATTTCCACCGTCCAAGTGTCATGTAACGTCATCACATCACCCTCATACTGTCATACAGAAAACTTATATAATCACATTATTTTTTTACTGACATGTGGGGCCGGCCCCAAGAGGTCCCCGGACAATGGCAGCTGGACTATACTGAAGTCCTTGCAGCTTAAGGCCCCCTTTGATTCAAAGTAAATTCATAGGAATTTTAGAGGATTTCATTCATATAGAAATATTTCCTACAAAACTCTTTGAATCAAAGGAATGAACCCTATAGAATCCTATGAAATTCCTATGGAATGT
>CM020186.1:12519828-12540525 GCA_009805545.1 Oryza longistaminata | reverse complement strand
TCTGGCTGTTTCTCAAATTTCCCTGTGTAGCTCTTTAAGCATCTAGCTGAACATATCACTCTGTTGTGGTGCACCTCCATAGCAGGATGGCTACAACACCATATACAACCATTTGCAAGCACGGGATATTTCCCACATTATAAACTAGCCAGTACAACTTCAAATTTTCGCCCGCTGAGTTCCTGTTATGCTGGAGCGGCATTTAAGCCTCAGTTTGTTTGGTTTTTGAATATAGATGAATTGGGTCACCAGGAGATTTTCTTAATTTATGTGACGCATGGTTCGATAGAAAAATAAAACCAATCCACTACCAGATGAGATGTGACGGATTTTCTCCCTAAGTACAATGAATATGTGGATCAGGCCCCAACTAGTCATCAGATCCAATCACATCACTACACTCTAGAAAACACTATCACACATCTTATTCTCACAATTGATCTTTTTTTATGACGGAGGGGTACTAAGCACATGGAATTACCCTATTCAACACAAAGTTCGGAGTTGTTGTCAAAAATAAATATATATTAAGAAAATATATATGCATTCTCGTAAAAAAATATGTCAGTTTAGGAGCTTGGCACAAGACCCACACGATGCGCATGGTAATCACCCCGCACCAACCACTTGCTCTCACAACCCAGAACTCAAACTGCCTAGGTAGCACACACGAACCGGTAGCCACAAACGCATGTCGGTCAGCAGCCACACACATAAGAGCCGCAACGCCGCGCGGTGAGTAGTAGCAAATTACGTCGCATCGCTGCATGTCATCGATTATTCTTTCACATATGCACTTCCGGCCCCACCAATTGCTATTGGCCTAAGATTTCATTTCGTTAGGCAGCTGTAATGGGCGCGCAAGCTTTAATGCCCCACGACAATTACAAGGCGGACTGTAATGCGAGGACATTCTTCCTTTAGCATCAGAGTTCTGTTGCTCTCCAGAACATTGCCATATGTTCACACCGTTCCAAGTGTCATGTAAACAGTCATCACTCACCCCTCATAACAGAAACTTATTATAATTCACCATTAACCTTTTTTACTGACAGATTGGGGCCGGCTCCAAGAGGTCCCGGACAATGGCAAGCTGGACATATAGTGAAGTCCCTTGCAGGTGCTTAATTAATGCCTTGGCCCTCTTGTGTGAGCAGCTAACCATGGCACACGAAGCCTCCCTGTACTTCTAGAGCCATCCGGCGGCAGCCTACGTAAGTAGATCCATCTGCTCTTTGGATCAACCACTGGAATTGTACTAATGCCTGTCAATCATTTCGTGTAATTTCCAAAAAAAAAAAAAAAAAAAAACCTACTCATATACTGGTAAGGCATACGGGTATCAGTAGTACTACATCTCTTGAACATGAGCTTCATTGTTGTCTTGACTCTGAATATTTGACAGCGGGATAACTACGTGTATGGATTTGTTTTAGGGTGTTTTTTTAATAGCCTAATGATTTGTGATAATTATTCGAGGGTACAAAAGAATTGTTTAAACATAATTGAAACTAATTTCGTAAGAAATTCATATATACTAACAAATCACTGCTTACAAGTTCGGGGAGCGTGCCGTTAAATAGAATGGTTTCATTTTTTATAAAAGAACATCACCTTAGTGGGAATCAATCGGATGTAATTTACTCTGAAAAGTTTCATGGGCATTATTTTGTTGTTTGTGTGAATTTCACACAAACTCTACCACTCCATGGTGACATCGACAACAAATAACAATAGATCTATTTTTGCGGGGTTGTTGGAGAGCCCGTACAGCCAAAATGCAAAGCTACAAAAATGAAAGGCACAATGAGACAAAGACAAATAAAAAAAAGGTTCACAATTATACCATGATCAAACAGAGACCACAAATATAGATCAGAGGGACCGCATAAAACAAAGAGGAGACCTACTCAATTTATTCTAGCGCATGATAGTGTTTTTAAGCAAGGGAATTCAGTTGATATTTTTTGTTTAGTAAGATAAAGAAATAAATATTCCGACCACTAGATCTAACATTCTACGGTGTATCATGACCAATTTCGTAGCAATAGCACTGCCAGGTGGTTAGTGGTTAACCTGAGCTTTCTGCCGATTTTTTTCTAGTACTTCGGATTTTCATATTTTGTTTGCACTGTTTTGATCACTCGTCTTATTCAAAAAATTTGTGCAAATATAAAAAATAAAAAGTTATGCTTAAAGTACTTTGGATAATAAAGTAAGTAAACAAAATAATTCTAATTTTTTTTAAATAAGACGAATTATCAAACAGTGCAAGCAAAATGTTAAAATCTCTTATATTAGACGACGGAGGGAGTATACGCGTGTTAATTTGGAGTGTTCAGGGGCGTACAATGTGGAGCCCAGTGAGCAGCGATTGCTGCCATGGTGAGCTGGAGTGGTCACGTTGCCGCCGGCGGGCAACCGGCCGGCCACCGTGTGTCCTGTTTGGTGCTCACCGGTGCACGGCTATCACACCGGCGGCGCATGACAACCGCGTGTAGCTTTGTTTAATCACCGGCTAATCCGATTCTGTGACGCTGGTGGTGACCTACCAGGCTACCACCACCGACAGCCTCTGCCTACAACGACCAGGGTCGGGGATCCCCAGAGACCACTGACCAGTGACCAGTACGTTCACCTCATGATCCAAGTGAATAATTTCGAATTCTTCATTTCCTATCTTTTTCATTATCACTGCTTTGCTTTTTTTTTTTGAACGGTCATTATCACTGCTTTGATTGTTGCCTTGCAAGGGAATGGTCTGCTTTCTTATTTATCATGAGCACGTTTTCTAAACTCATAAACGATGCATATTTTAGAAAAAAAATATATATCAAGGTTTCTTGAAAAATAAATAAAATATTTTTCAAGTTTATAACAATTATTACTCAATTAATCATATCCTAGATATTTCCATCCAAAAGGCTAAAGCAATTTGCTTGTTGGAGTGCAGCATAAGTTAAAGCTAAAATTTAAATTTTTAAACTTAATTTTAAATTATTATAGGTACTTTTTAATTTTAATTTCTGAACTTAATTTGAAATTACTAATAGTAGAAAAACAAAAGTGGGATCCAAAATTATGTTTCGTTGCCGCTATCAGGCGAATCCAATAAAACACAACACTACATAGTCTGAAAATATCTTTAAATATACTACCTCTGTTTTATATTACAAGTCATATTTTAACTTTTTTTTTAAGTCAATCCTCTTTAGATTTGATTAAATTTATAGGAAATTATAGCAATGTTTTGAACCAAACTATTAAATGTTAGACGTAATGAAACAAATTTGGGACAATTGTGTTTTTACCCTTGTTTCTGAGTGCAATTGTGATTTTACCCTTACTTTTCAGACTTTGCGATTATGCTCTCACTTTTTTGAACTGAATAATCCGTTTACCCCTGGTTTGGACGTCTGTTCGGAGGTCCCAGATTAAATAAGGTAAAGAAAACAGAAAATTGACTAAGAAAATATGAAAATACTATTCTATCCCCACTTATTTAACCACATCCACTTCACTGCTCACCATCAATCCTCTCCTAACCATCGTCTTTGCGATCTCCTCCGAACCCGGCGGCGGCCCATGGTGGAGCGAGCGGCGATGGCGGAAGTGGCACGCGGGGACAAGGCGGAGCAGGCCGGAGAGAGGCACTTTACCTCTACCATCCCGTTCCCCCTCCAAAACCCTAACCAAGGGGCGGTGGCTGCGGGATGGGTCGGATTGGGGCGGCGGGCGCTGCTGTAGGGGGAGGGGCATGGGGCGACGGCGCTACAGCATGGGAGGATGGCAGCGACGGGGTGGCCAATTGGATGCTTCTTGCTGGCACTCAATCTCAGGAACAAGAGGATGCAGTGTCTGCTCCAGGAGCCTAGCTTCCATGAAGAAAAAACTTCCTGTTTCAATCTCTGTTTCTCCGCTCCTTTTTGTCATCTTTTTCCTTCCTGTTGATTAGGAGATTTGTAGCTGTCGGTGATATTGTTTTCACTTTGTTTTTTTTCCTTCCTGTTGATCTGTGGAGATTTGTAGTCACCGGTGGTGTTGTTTTCACTTTTTTTTCCTTCCTCATCCGGATGGACTTTACAACCTTCAGGTGATGTTGCGATTAATTAGTAGGCTGATGAATTCTGATGGTTGGTTATAGATCCTGGAACTGATTTGATTATTGTGGGGAATGTATCTAGCACATGATTGTCCTTACCAGGGGCAAATATGGGCATTTATGTATTTTTACCACGGAGTTAACACCGTTAGAATGACTTTAACAGAATAGGGGCAAACGTGAGCTTCATTTCAAAAAAGTGAGGGTAAAATCACAAGGTTTGAAAAAGAGGGGTAAAATCACAATTGCAATCGAGAATGAGGGTAAAAATGCAAATGCCCCATAAAATAAAGTTGTTACTCCCAGTATATTGCCAGCAACCATCTTTCTCTAAGCGCACACACACCTTTTATGTGCCTATAGGATTCAAAAGACCAAAACGTTGGGGGTTGCTATTTGGCGCTCACGTGCCAGCAATAGAGCCGGTATGCGCGCCATTTGGCGCCCCTCCCCCCCAAACGCACTTCTGATTTTTTTTTTTTTTTGTCCCCACCACCTCCGCCGTTCCGCTTCCCCGGCCCGAATCATCATCCCCCAATCTAGTTCGTGTGCGCTGTTGTGCGGTGTGGGATTTCGCGGTGTAGTATTGGATTCGAGATTGGGTTGGTTGGTTGGTTGGTTGGTCTGGCCTCGTTTTGCTGTTTTGATTGTTGATTTTTCTTCTCCTCGTAATAACTGCACGCGCGCTGATCGTTGCTGTACCTGCGACATGGATGGGATGTCCGCTTTTTTTTTTTTTGTTCGTAATTGGGGAGGGGAAGTCTAGCCGTGTAGCCGATTGTTAGTATGTTTTGATCCGCATTTGCGCATTGATCGGAGATGATAGTTTCTCCTGTCACCTTTCTGTTTTTTTTTCTTTACTTCTTTCGCGCATATGATTGGCTTGAATTCTCCTGCAGAAGCGGTTACCTGATAAAAAAATTTCTGCGCGTACGGAGCATCGGAATGTGAATTTTGGGGACCATTGGTGGCATCCGAAATTTATCAATATATATACACTAGTATGTGTTAATCTTGAACTTTTACATGGTGAATTGCTCTAGCCATTTGCTCGATCCATCCAAAGTAGTATCACTGCACTTGCCTAGTATTTAGCTGCTTCGTGTGGTGATTGGTGAATATGGGCAATGACTAGGAGGACTTGGGGTAATTTGGTATGGAATCCAGTACTGGATAGCTCACTGTCACTGGTGGCCAGTATGCATATTCATCATGGATTGTGGTTAGCTTTTTCCAAATCTGCGGCTTGTCAGATCTGCCTGTATTGTAGTTATTGTACAGCTTTATGTCTGGGGCTCTTTCTCCCCGTTGGGACCTCAAATTCTCCAATGCAATCCAAGTCGCATGATGGTCCAAGACCAGCGTGTCCCACTGCCATGTGCCTAACAACCACCTTCTCCCTGAGATCGACTAGACAAGGAGGCATAATTGTACTGAATTCTCATGTTATTACGTCGGTTTAAGGTGAAAAATCTTGCTTGAGATGCTTCTTTAAGGTGGAGATTCTGCTTAGCTGTACAGCTGTTGAGACAAGCTGGAGATCAGTTATTCATTTGGTGTCCTATCACTTGTTCAATGTTATGAAGTTATGAACATGGGCTTCTTAGCGTTTTACTCTGGGTGCAGTGGAAGTTATTTATCTTCTCTGAACTTGTACTGCACTTGTAGTACATTTTCTTGATCTCTTCAGTTAAAGCAATTTATGTACAAGCTGTTTTGTGCGTGACTTTTTCCTGTCATAATCATTATGTTGCAGGGTCGGACCACCCTTGAAAGCTCTTTTGCTATCTTGCTCATTGACCTGATCAAGTTGCTAGACCTTTGCTCTTGTTACTAACTTTCTTGGTGTTATATACAGGTATCAAGTTTCTAGTGCACTAAACAACCTTTGAGATGGGTACTGTAGAGAATACGGAAGAGAGAGAAGAGCGTTCGACTGATGTGGAACGGGATGGTAAACAAGGAAAAGAAGTTGAATCGGACTATGAACCAGCTAGAGACTCTGTTTCATCTCAGGGTGAGGCTAACAGCAATGAAGATACCAGAGCCAAAAGAGTCTCAAGGGTTCCAAAGAAGCTAGTGAAGAAAGATTCAAAGGAAAACAGCCCACGCTCAGGCAGAATTAATTCCAATCGCCAAGTGCAGACTAAGCTGCAATATATATCGTCAAACAATTTGCAGAGCAAATCTCCAAAGCCAAACAAAACATCTGATGGTGCTAAAACCATTGAGATAACAAAGCCAGAAACAGTGACAGTTCCTTCTTGTCCTTCATCTGAGGTGTCTGAGGAGATGGATGATAAACCCATTGAGAATATAGTGACGGATGATAAATCCATTGAGGATGTAGCTGATGATAAGGCCACTGAGGGCACGGCCTCTTATGATAAGGCCACTGAAGGAAAAGCTGCTGATGATACGACCGTTGAGGACAACACCACTGATGAAAGGAGCATTGAGAGTGGCACTGACGATAGGACCATTGCGGGTATAGCAGCTGATGTTAAATCTAGTGAAGAGGCAAAGGAGATTGATATATTGGATGAAGCCCCAAATTGTGATCAGAGTACTGGTACTGACGAGGAAATAGCTGATACTGAAGAAAGCATAGCTTATGATGGTAAATCAGCTGCATATGAAAAGAGTGAGGAATTAGAATCTAAATGTGAAAGGTTGGAGCAGGAACTTCGAGAAGTTGCTGCCCTTGAGATTTCTCTTTATTCAGTAGTGCCAGAGCACGGTTGTTCATCGCATAAATTGCACACACCAGCTCGGCGACTGTCCAGGCTATATGTTCATGCATCAAAGTTTTGGTCCTCTGATAAGAAAGCTTCTGTCACAAAGAACTTCGTTTCTGGGCTTGTCCTTGTTGCAAAGTCTTGTGGAAATGATGTTTCAAGGTAAAGTATCTGTAATTGGATATAGTATGTAACTCTGTGTAGCTTATATTTCCGCATACCATCATTTTTAAAATAAATCTTTATGTAGGTTGACATTCTGGCTATCAAACACCGTTGTCCTAAGAGAGATCATTGCACAAACATTTGGCATTTCACGCCAACCAAGTCTTGCTATGAAGGCTTTCAGCACAAATGTTAATGCAAAGATGCTCGGTAAGAACTCTTCACCAACGCGGCGGAAAAACAACTACAGTGGCAAGCATGCTAGACCTGCTATCTGGCCATTACCTGATGATTGGCGGGAAACTGGTACACTCGTGGCTGCACTGGAGAAGATTGAATCATGGATCTTTTCTCGGATTGTTGAGTCAGTGTGGTGGCAGGTAAAACCTTTCTTATGCTTTCTCGGCACTTTTTAGGAAATTGAGTACATTTTATTCTCTGTAAAACTAGGATAGCAGACAGCTTTTTCGATTCATTTTGTTGTCAATTTTCTGAAGGATGTTTCCTTTTCAGGCATTGACACCCCACATGCAAACACTGGTGGAAGATATATCAAGTCCAAAGGCTGGGAGTTTGTTGGGACCTGCTTTGGGTGATCAGCAACAAGGGAACTTCTCCATTCATCTTTGGAAAACTGCTTTCCAAGATGCCTTCAGCAGAATATGTCCTCTTCGTGCTGGTGGACATGAGTGTGGATGCTTACCAGTGTTGGCAAAACTGGTATGTTTAATCATTGATATTTAATTTGAGAAGAATAATCATTTTTGTGAAGTTTATGCATGAGTTGTTTTATTATTGTCAGGTGATGGAGCACTGTGTAGCTCGTTTAGACGTTGCTATGTTTAATGCAGTCCTGCGTGAATCTGCAAATGAAATACCATCTGATCCTATATCTGACCCAATTGTCGACTCAAGAGTTCTACCGATTCCAGCTGGTGACTTCAGCTTTGGATCAGGTGCACAGCTGAAGAACTCGGTATGCGCCCAAATTGCAAAACAACTACGTTCTTAGTTTAAAACCACTTACGTTGGAACGTTTCCTGTAACTGCATGAAGAACAAACCAGAACATGTGTTTTAAATCATCTCTTCCTTGCAAACAAAACCAAATGTTAATGGACCAAATGCTTCTTCAGATCGGAAATTGGTCCCGATGGTTGCAAGATAAGTTTGGCATGGTTGCTGCTGCCCCTGAGAAGCATGGTCAAGCAGGAGATGAGAGCGATGACAGAAGTGGTGCTGCTGATTTTTATTCTTTCAAGCTGCTCAACGAGTTAAGTGATCTTCTGATGCTCCCAAAGGACATGCTTCTTGAAAAGTCCATCAGGAAGGAGGTCAGTATTCATGCTTAGTCACTCCAACTCTTAAGTTGGAACATATATTCAGGTTCAGTGCTGCAGTTAAAATTTTGTCATTCTGTTTAGGTCTGCCCTTCTATTGGCATTCCACTGGTAACAAGGATACTCTGCAACTTCACTCCTGACGAGTTCTGTCCTGAACCTGTTCCTGGAATGGTTTTAGAGGAGCTGAATGCCGAGGTACGACGTCTATTTGCTAAATGATATTATTGCCTTGTAGCATTACAAAGTCCAAATACAATCTTGCTCACCATATGTAATGACTAACCAAGATACTTCTATAGTTTCACTCTACACCTTCTCAATCAGTGTTGGTTGCTAAATTTTCACACAGAGCTTGCTGGAGCGCTTCACGGAGAAAGACGTGATCACCACATTCCCCTGCGTCGCGGCTCCTGTTGTCTACTGCCCCCCTTCACCGGAGGATGTCGCGGAGAAAGTAGCAGACGCAGGCGGGAACGCGGAGCCGGACCTGAGGGCTTCCATGGTGCAGAGGAGAGGGTACACCAGCGACGACGACCTGGACGACCTGGGCAACCCCCTGGCGTCCCTGTACGACAGGAGCTCTCCACCCTCACCCTGCAACGGGGCCTCTCGTTCGACTACACGGCAAGGAGGCTCTATGTCGAATGCGAGATACGAGCTCCTGAGAGAAGTATGGTCGGAGAGGCCTGGTTTGAGTAACCAGTGAAAGTGTGGAACGGAAGACGAAAAGAGAGCCTCTTGGTCTTGGGTTGCAGATTTGCTGTCAGGTGAACAAAGGGTTGGAAATTGGTTTTGAAGGAACTGCTTTGCAACAGATGCTGAATGAACGAACAGGTCAGATGTTTGATTGGGTTGCCCTCTTGGATATCCTCACGGCAAAATGCTAGAGAGTTTAGAACCCATCCCCCCATTCTTCTCATGTATATTTGCATTTTGATTCTGTTGAAGTGATTGGTTCACTCTTGGCAAAAGGGGATAAATTTATTTGTCGGTACTCGGTAGTAGTGAGGAGAAATTTTAGTGAGTGGTCAGAGTGAGCGTGACTACTGCGTCAGCCATCGTTCGATGGGCCGCCTCACAAATATTGCTTGCGATCATAATAGAGAGGAATAAGTCTATTTCACCTCCCTCATCTTGTGGTGACAAGCGGCGGAAAGGAAGGGCTCAACATTGACGGTCCTAGCCAATTCGGCGGGCTGCCATGACCTGGAGCATACCTCTGCGAAGGGGCTCGCCGGCCACCCCTGCCCTGCCCGGCTTTGTTGCGAAGGGGCCCGCGCGGCTTCCGCTGCTGCAGCCGGTGGAGGAGTGGCCCGCGCATGTTTAAGCTCGGCCGGATCGAGAAGCTCTCACTGTCGGGCGCCCGCTCCGCGCCCCTCGTCGCCCGTAGGATCGCCCTGAACCGCCGCCGCTGTCCTTCTGCTACACCCAAACAACCACCCGGCATTACATCGAACACCTCAATCTGCATCCCACTACCAACCCGATCGGGATGACGACGACGACGACAAGGAGCCATTCAACCTCGTCCTTCACCGGTAAGAAGAAGAAGAAGAAGAAGAAGGGGCGGCGGCGGCGGGCGTGAGATCCTTCAGCGCCTTCGATGCCCTCGCGGCCGAGAAGAAAAAGAAGGGCGCATCAAGGGCTGAAATGAGGCGCGGGAGAGGGGGGTGCGCGCGCTTTGGCGAAGAGGTCGCCGCTGACCGCCTGCCGCCGCTCCGCAGCCGTACTGCCTCCCGCTCCTCGCTCGTACTCAGGCCCTCTATCCCGCGTTATCTTTTCTTTGTGTCTCTTGTGTCTGTCTTCCGCCTTGTTTTGTCTGTCTCTGTTGTTTTGTATGGAGGTGCTATACTTCATTATTCATCTGACTATGTACTGTGTGTTCGTGTGGAGGTAGTCTGTGTATGCTATTACGAGCGTCCGCTGGTCTCTCAGCCTCTGTCTGTCTTTGTCTCCTCTTCCACCGGCGCCGCCGCCCCGCCGGTCCTGCTCCGGCCGCGCGCCGCCGTGCGCTGCCGCTCCGCTTTCCACCGCCTGCCGCCGCCGCCAACGCTATGCAGCCTAGCTCGCCCGCCGACACCGCTCCTCCTCTAAAAACGAAAGAGAACAAGAGAAAAAGGAAAAGAGAGAAGATTGCTGACTAGGATTGTTGGCCCCACATTTTTGTGTCACTTACATGTGGGTCCCACATATTTATTTTTTAATTTTTTGCTGACTAGGATGCCACGTTAGTAAAACCGGGCAAAAATACTGCCGAGGGACCTCCGGTGAACGGTTTTAATGAGTTTAGGGGTGAACATTTCTGGTATTGTGGTTGAGGGACCTTCAAAAATCTCGCTGTTAAGTTAAAGGACATCCGGTGAACTTATTCCTGCAGCATATTGTGGCGGAGTCCCTTCCTCCGATCCGGCCGGCCCGACCTGTGATCCGACGCAGCTGAAGCACGCGGGCGCGCTGGCCGCCAAACCGGCGGTCCACGGGCCACAACGTCACGCGCGAGTACTCTCCGTGCAGCCCGCGATACGATCGATCCGATCGCCGAGCGCGCGCGCGATATCCCCCGAATCACCACCACTGGTGCTCTGCTCTCGCGTGGCGTGCCGCGTGCGCGCTGATCGATCCAACCGTTGCGGTGGTTTGCGGCCGGCAGCTTGCAGCGCCCTGCGCGGCGCGGGGGGGCTCTGCACACACAAACGCGCGCACATATGCATGCGACGCGCGGCGCGATCGGTATGATCATATCGCCGCCCGGCCGCCCGCCCCCGCAGTCAGGCTGGCATGCGCGTCGCCATCGGGGGGGTCGTAACTTTGCCCATCCTCGCGTAGGCAAACAACATGGCAAGCAAGCAGGACGTGTTTGTGAATCGGCTGGCAAAAACAAAAGCGCGCCACTTTACGTACTCCTCCAGCTGTTACGTAAAGGACGGACGCCGCGGTATCTCCGTGTACTGTTGTAAGGCCCTCTTTGATTTTGTAAAAAAAAAAAAAAACATAGTGATTTTTTTTTTTAAAAAAAAAGTTTGAGTCCTACTTTATTTTCTTATTTGGTCCTTCGAAATAAAATATTATTGTGATGCCAATATTAACCTATAAAATTCTTATGAAATGGCTCAAGAGAAATAAATGTTAGAGGAAAGTTAACATATGATATGGCTAACTTTATGGAAAATTTTCTTTGAGCTTTTTTCTCTCCTCCTAGTTTTTCTTTTGTTTCCTTGCGATCTATTGAAATGATACTTTATTTTTTTCTGTATTTAACAATTGCATTTATATTATAATCCTAACTTTTTCATGTCTGGTTTTTATCAATTCTACATTTTTAAAGGGGCCCACACTATCTCCGTGCATGTTTATTTCTCTCGTGTCTTTGGTCCCTTTTTTTTTTTCTCAACTTCCTCTACGCGCGACCACACAATAGATATGCAATCACACATGAACATGCACACCGCAGCGATGCAAAGGTTGTACTCCTGCAGTTTCCTGCAGTTGTCATTGTCCAAGCTTCTTTAATTTCCACACATGCATGCTTTAATTTGTTGCGCACTGCACTTACGAGTTACGACATCGTATGATCTATCTTGCACTGAGGTAATTAAACTCATTTCCAGTTGATTATTAACATATCTGAAGCTTTTAGTCCCCCTATATATGAAACTGATTATAATTGAGCCGTAATACTTATTAGCAACTTAAAAACTAATTTTCCACGGTTAAAATTTTATATATGTATTTTTTTTTGCTTAAAAGTCAACGCAGTAAAACAAACAATTAAAAACATCAAAATCAACTTTAAAACTAAGATTTAAAATTTGAATTAACTACTACTGATAAACCGAAGAGTGGAAGCTGTACTATGTAGTTTTGATGAACTCTCTCTATATAGCATAAATTACTCGCTAGCGTAAAAGAAAGCTACTTGCAGCATGCATGCACCCATGTGGCAACTACGTGTGCAAATTGAAGACAAAAACTTGAGTTGCTTAATTAGAAGCTAAGCTCTCAAACACATCACACGTGTGACATCATGTAGAGTAATTAAGTAGCTAGTGCGATGCACTTTCACGAATCAAACGAGTTGACACGGCTTGTTCGTCCAGTCTACTCAAATAATTGCCACATGTGCCAATGTCTTTTTTTTAACGGAAAACAGCACTAGAGTGCCTTTTCATTGAATAGAGCAGAAAAAAATACAAACCTCTAGGGGTAAAAAGAAAACGGAGAACCACTATGGCTGTACACTATACAGAGTGCGGGATTAACTCCAGTAGTACTAGTAATATATACAGAGCTGTACACTATACACATGTGCCAATGTCAAACCATGCACCAGTAGTACTAGTAATATATCCAAGTGGCTACATATTGGAGTTAGCTAGCTACCTGATGATCGACAGGAGATCGATGAAACAACTCAGGCATGCCATGATAAGATAATGATGCATATATATAAACACGTCGTATTCATTTGGGTAGATATGTGAGAGCTACCCCAGTAGTCATTAGTGGCACACATTTGGCTAGAAGATCGAGAGCTTACCGGCCTCCCCTCCCAATGGGGACTGTACGAGATAGGGTCTAACAGTTTCAAAAGGGTAATAATTAATTTTATACCTGTAATTAATTTGATGTAACATCAACTTAGAACAGGTACAATTTTGTATTTATGATACAATATATATCTTACATATAACTATTGTATACATATAACTATTGTATGAGCGAGCTATTAGGTTGGTTATTGGTGATATTTCAATTTTTGGAGTTAGTAGTTAGCTATATTATTAAACTTGCTTTTACGTTGATGAATTGTAGAATGTTTTTTATATGTAGGTGGAAAATAACCAAAGTGAGACAATACTTTTAGAATGGTTATTCAAGAGATATTTACAGGATTTCTTTTTTTTTTTGGAAAAAAAATACTATAGCTAGGTGCACGGGATTGGGATTAAATCCATGACCCGTTGAATGAAACATGCGTGGACTAACCAACGTAGCAAAGCGAACATTTTACATTAAACAGCATAGACGACAACCAAATATTTGGGTACTGAGCTAATATGTTGGTTAATTAAGGGGCGCTATGCTAGTTATCTGGAGACAAATCCTGCACTTTAAACACAACCATGGGGGAAAAAACCTGAATCAAATCACTGTTTTACGTCCAGACTCCAGATACTAGATCAACCATGGATAAGCTATGACCTCGAGAGATTGATGCGTCAATGAAGTAGTACAAAGTAAATTTTACGGTCTTTCTATAGTGTCATTTTAATCTTTTAAATTACTGAGTGTACTCATAAGTAGCTCTAACCTTTTGAACCGGGATTAAAAATAATTTTTAGTCCCAGTTTTTATTGCAATCGGAACTATTGTGAAATTTGATCGACTGACCAAAGATAATTTCTCTAGTAGTTAACTTAATATGCTATTCGAGTTAACTTTTGTTGCGAACGTGCAACTATCCGAGTTAACTAAATGGTATCGAGTTCAAATATTGATCAATGAAACTGAACAAGAAAAAATGGCTTACATCTCGGCTTACATCTCTGTTTCACTTGTTAAAGTAATCCATAGATGTAAGATATTTTTTCTTGTTCAGTTAGTCAGATATCTATCTAACAAAAGGTTCCTCCGACATAACTACACGATGCGATCAATGTGATCAATGATAGAGCCATCCATCCATAAGTCCATATGTTAATCATATGTTAATGAGACAATATCATGGCGATGTTACATCAGAGGATTATGATACGTGACATGGCTTATAATCTGTCATTAGAGTCACTAGTACAGAGGGTATGTTCGGCAGGCCAACTACAGCTGTTATGCAGGGCGGATGCTGCTGCGGTTATGGTAAAAATTGTATGATGCTACTGTAGCTGTTGACTGCCATCTAGTCACACCGAACATGTCCATAATTCCTCCATCCCAGAGTAATTTTACTCATATATATTAGGTAGTAGCTAAAAAAAATTAAAGTTTTCCTCGTTAATAAAAAAGTAATATTGATAGGTGGATATGTGTAAGGGTTGATGAGGGTTATTAGGGGAATCAACTCATCGATTTGCGGACTGATAGAGGATAGAAAATAAAATTATCTTGGGATAAACGATAGAGGCTAAAAATTAACTTATTTTGATATAGAGGGAAAGTACCACGTTATTTTGAAAAACACAGAGGTTACCGGAAGAGAGTTTTCTCACCTGGATTTTCATTGGCCAAGGCCGGGATGCGTCAAGGCGGCGTACGTACAAAGCGTAAGTCGTTACACTGAAAATTTACGTTAGTGCTGTAGCTGCTAGTTGAGGCCAAGTTAAGCTTTGCATATGCAAGGGTACGTAGCTAGCCGTGCTGGAGAACGTGCAGGCGCGCGTACGATCGAATTAACAGCAGCAAGGGGCCTCGCTCTCCGGTGTCTTTTCTTGCCGGACAAAGTAGGTCGCCACACCTCTCGCGACGTGCATGCGTGCATCCATGCATACGCATGTCGTGAGCTAGCTAGCTCCATCTATATATCGTCCTTGACGTGCATCGCGGCATCTAGTACGTACCGTTGCCTTGCCTTGCCTGGACGAACGGAAGCAACAGCAACGCATATGAGATCTCTCCGGCCATGCATGAATGCGGCCCATCCTTGTGCCAATTGTCGGCCGATCGTGTACCTAGAAACCCAAACGGCGTGTGGGAGAAGCATCACCGGATTTACCATTGTTGTCAGTCTCCTTTTAAGCATCTGCTCTCTGATCTCACTGTTAAAAAATAATAATTCTAATTTTTAAGATGAGTCTGAACATATATGTCAGGCTCTAAACACTTCAAGCAGTAGTAGTACGAGTTTGTAAGCTAGTACTCTCTACGTCTCATTTTAAATGTAACCATGATTTTCCGTGTCCAACTTTTACCGTCCGTCTTATTTAAAAAAAATTAAAAAAATTTGAAACATAAGTCACGTATAAAGTACTATTCATGCTTTGTCATCTTATAACAATAAAGATACTAATTATAAAAAAAATCAAATAAAACGAACGATCAAAGTTAGGCACGAAAACTCATGGTTGCACTTAAAATAGGACGAAGGGAATAGTTGTGTTGTGCCTGCGCATGTGCACGTTGGTTATTACTCCCTCCATCCCAAAATATAGCAAACCTTTGAGGGAGTAATGATTATAAAGGATTGATGACTGATCTTGAAGATAATATATATGCACACACATATGTATATGGCGTGTTTAGCTGGGCCCTGTTTGGAAGATTAGCCCAGGGCTAATTTTAAGAGCTAATGTTTAGTCATGAATTGGCAGGCTAAACATTAGCCTAGGGTGGCATGTTTGGATCCATGGGCTAATTCAAGACTAAAAGATGGAGAGAGAGTAGAAAGAGAGGAGAGAGAAGGAGAGAGAGATGTTTTTTTATGGTCCCCACACAAAATTAGCCTCATTAGCACCCCTTGGAGGGGCTAATGTTTTGAGGAGGGCTAATTCATATTAGCTTAAAATTAGCCCACCTGTTTAGATTATTGAGGGCTAATTTGAGACTAAAAGGTGAGGGCTAAACATTAGCCCATGGAACCAGACAGGGCCCTGCATGGTACAACCGCTGTGTAGCGCAGCACAGCGTATCCGTTATTACAGCCACACAAATCACTGTTGAGGTTGTTGGTTGCGTTGTGGAACATGCCCATAGCCATTTAATTACGGTAGTGGTTTTGTATAAAGCTATATACAGCTATATTATCATGCTAAGAATGGTTTCTTTATGTGGTTTTCGTAAATGGCAAACTATTGGCTTACATAATAGTTGTGAAAATGCAGTAGGTACAGTGGCAAAGCTAGGTGTGATGCACTTGATAGGGCAGTAACAAGAGATGTATGATTTTAACCATAAGATCTCATATTTAATCCGTAACACACTCGTATTTTTTTTCTTAAAATATGTTGGAGGGACGTCTCTTCCTTTAAATCTTGAAAAATGCTATAGTTAGTTATAGGCTGTTCTCAGCTTTCGCTGGTTTATTCAAATGTCATAGTCCAGATTTTAAAATACATGTGGACAGCAGTGGAGGTAGCATATACAGTAGTATTTCGTTTTTTTTTTGTCAGAATAGTAAGCACTACGAGCCTGCAAATGACTGAAGCTGTGTGTATACTGTATAGTGCATAGCTATGTGTAACCTAGCTAAAGCCTGAATGTTTCAGCTCTTTCATAGTCTGAAGGTTTATAGAAAAGCAGAGAGTACTGCACATATCTGAAATTTAATCTCAGCCCCGTCGTAAATAGAACTTTGCATGCATTGGAAAATATTGACATGTACTCCCTCCGTCTCAAAATAAGTGCAGTTTTACACTATTCATGTTCAACGTTTGACCGTCCGTCTTATTTGAAATTTTTTTATGATTAGTATTTTTATTGCTATTAGATGATAAAACATGAATAGTACTTTATGTGTGACTAAATGTTTTTAATTTTTTTCACAAATTTTTCAAATAAGACGGACGGTCAAACGTTGAACGTGAATAGTGTAAAACTGCACTTATTTTGGGACGGAGGTTAGTAAGTTTAAAATAGGTACTACTTTTAGGGGTGATAAAATATAACATACGTAATTACGCACTCTGAACTACATAACCCTGCTACATTTTCCCAACGAAAGGGACCCTGTGATTTTTTTTTTTAGTGCAGCGCAAAGTTTGTATTTTTTGTTGAAAATGTAGAGGATAATGTGACTTGAAAAGTGTTGTGTGTTTGTATGTGGACAGGTTGATGTGATGCGAAGGGAACTACTCGCGATTCAACCACGGGTCAGCGACAGCTGGGTGACAGTGACGTGGATGCGACCTGAATCGGCGCAGCACGGGTCGGACTCGGGACATGAATGAGATGAGAAGAGCCCCGCGCTGTCACGGGGCACGTGGGCGGTGCACACGCAAACCGTCCACAGCTCGAGCAAACGCGACGCGGCGCGCGTGGGGCGGAGGAACCGGGAGCTTCGGGCGCGCGGCCGCCCTGCTCGCGCGGCTGCGATTGCTCAGATCGCGCCGCTCGCCGCCGCGGCCACGACCGGGAATGCCGGTCGTCGGGGGCGGTTGCACGGCCGCGCGGCTGCAGGCTCGCGGGTCGCGTGCGGGGTGTTCGTCCACCTATCTGCCGTCGGCGGGCGGGGTCGCGGTGGGAGGTGGTGGGGATGGGCGGTGGCGGAGGCGGGCGCCTGCGAGTTCTCGTCGCTCGCGGAGGCAAGCTCTACAGCTTTTCAGCCTGTCGTCGCGACGACGGGCGGCGACCGGCACGGGCGGTCCTAGCGAGGACGGTACTAGCTTAGCCGCCGCCCCCGCACCGCGCGGGTTTGTCACCGTCACCGCTTGTTTTGCTCCTTTTTTGGGCTTCCCATCGAGATGGGAATTTGGGTGGTTCGGGGGGGGGGGGGGGGGGGGGGGGGGGGGGGGGGGGGGGGGGGTGGTGTGTCCTCGTGCTCCTCAGAAATCCGGGGAATCGTGCGGCGTGCCCGACCGTGCTTGGCGAAAGTGCTGCGCGTGTGTGTTTGGCATCATTGGCTGTTGGTTTCAGTTCGTTGCTTGTCGAGTTGAAGTATCAGTGATGGTTATAGTAGTACTCTGCCGGGATTAAGTTATACACGATAAAAGCTGACCTTGGTGGAGAGCAAGATGTCTAAATAACAAATCTATCTGCATTTGAGTGTGTGGGCATTGTGTTTGTGGTGTGTGTGTGTGTGTCAGCAATCAACTAACTCATTTTGTGTTTCAGTGTTTTTAACAAGGTGGATGTGAATTAATTAGTGCTGCTGGTTCCAGGTTGGTTTTACCGAGGCTTTGCTTTTCTGTGTGACCGTCTTTTTTCTATCCTGTAGCTTCTACAATGCATGTTTACGCTTGATTGGCTTAAATACAACTTACAAGTAAAGAACACTCTCAGATTTGATATGGACCATTCGGGTTTCCCTGCAAGGGGGAAAGACTTTGGGTATCATGTCTTCTGCATGCAAGAATTGTTTTATTTCTTCTGTGTGTGCAGGGCTGTGGCGATCAGATGATATTCAATTTGACCCCGCGAGTTTGTCTTAACTGATTGAGGTACTGCTCCTTTTTATTTTACCATCATATAACCTAACTGCAACACCTTTGGAAATGATATGCAGAATATTTTGCTGGATTGTAGCAATATTAATGAAACACATAATTCTGCATGCTTTCGTGCTATTTTCTTTGTTGCATGTTGAATTATATTGGGTTAGGTTTCCTTCATGGGCAGAGCATGCTGTTAATGCATAAAAGTATCCGGTTGTTTAATAAACTTATAATTGCATCAATGTTATTGCTGTCCATCATACATATACATTTAATTTGTGTTTCATCTATCGTGCCAGCAAACACCCTGCTGTTGACTATTGCAGAAGAACTGCCCATTTACTGTATTGCCATGGACTCCAATCGTTTATAATTATCTCACTATAAAGCGCACTGCGGCCTTGGATGTCAAGAGGTGCATATTTTGCTGGCTTATTTAAATAGTCCAGTTAACATCAAGGCACTACAAGAACTGGGCGGCATTGATGTGTTAGACCAATGGGTTAGCTGGCTCGAACGAGATTAAGTTTACCTATGTGAGGGTTCTTTACATTCATTCGTTTTATCTTCCAGATATACAGTCAATTGTTTATTAATATACGTTATGGTTTTAATCCATTTCTTTACTGAACTAAGGACTGTGGTGGTCCACAAAGGTGTTGGTAATCACTGGCAGTGCCTTTGTGTCAAATAACCGTGAGGGTTTGCTTTTTTTCTCTCAATGGATATAATCATCAATTATTCCTATTATCCTTTTGTCCATGGTATCAGGGAATAAACAGCACTGGCCGAACAGAAATGTGTAGTGTTTCACAATGAATTTCAGCGGTTTCAAACTAAAGGTTGCAATTGGTTTGTATTTATTGTGGCAAATATTGGTGTTCAGCATTTTTTTGTTTCTGTAGATATGAATGTTTGCACAACTAATCGAGATTATTAAATCTATATATCTTAATTGGTAAAGGACAATTATTTAATAAATCTTTCACAAATATCCATTTTGGGACAAAACTTAGCATATTTTCTTGGAAAATCATGATGGAATTAGAATCCTCAGAATGGTGTTGGTGTCAAGATTTCTATCAAAGTGCTCTATTTTCTGTTAATCTATTGTGAATTCAACTGTAGCCATGTAAGTTGGATTGTTCCTTCTCATATATAGTTTCTTCAGGTTCATATTTCCTATTTAACAGTCACTATTGGCATTCCTTATTTTACTGTGGGTGCTTTTAATTTTTCCTTTCTTTATAGGTATGGATCAATTTGTACATCAGGAAGTTGTGATAATGGTAGGTCTACTAAACTTTCATGGTGCTGTATGTGTTAAAAGATTTTTATCCTAAATGTTACATGGACTGTTGGTGTTCTATAGGCTACAAACACTTAAGGCATCCTTCGGTGTGCGCATCCATGTTGCTTCTGGAAAATGGATGGGGGTGGCTTAGCTGCATTCATTGTAACGTATGTCTTTTTGGTTGTATTTAAAGTTACTTTGACAATCACATTGATGATCTGGTTTTGAGTTCTGACTTGGGCAGATGTTTTTAAGTAAAAACCTTTTTTGCAGAATGTGCTGTGCGCTTATCGCGAGGATACTTTTGATTTGGTGTTCAGATCTGATACGAAATATTATTTCCGTTGGCATTCATTCTGTAGAGGTAGAGCAGTCCTTCCTGGAACTTAATATTATTACAGGTAAATGATATAGTTTGTGACATTGTCCTGATTAGTATTTTAGAACAAATGAAACATCTTTGTGACATTGTTTTTAGAGAACTCATGCTAATTCTCTGTTGTTTTTTTTCTTGGAGAGACTAGTTGGACTCTCCAAAATGTTTTTCCCCCCCTGTTTGGTATACTTTGAATTTCTGTTTGCTTGTGTTTTTTTTTTAAGCTGGTCCACTTCATGAATAAATTACTTTTGACAATCAATCACTGCAGGTTATTTCATTTCGTAGATGTCTTCAAGTACGGTGTTTCTGGCAATTTATAGGAAAAAATATTCATCTGTCGTGCCAAAATTTGGGATCTGATGGTTGTTTAAAACCCTGAACAAGTTTATTATTTGGAATCTTGTGTGCTTTTCAGCGACACATTCTATTAATATTTCTGCTTGAAAATCTGTTGGCCTATATAGTATTGACCAAAATAGTTCAACAGTGGCTGAGGTAGATCGACATAGGGTTACATAAATTTCTGTTGGAGTGGAGGGTAGATAAACAGATCAAGTTAAAAAGACCAAACAAGTTACGTAAAAACATGGATAAG
>CM020186.1:12496910-12519803 GCA_009805545.1 Oryza longistaminata | reverse complement strand
AGTATAAAGGACCCCCGGGAGGATCTAAGGCATCGAATCTTACCGCCAACAACCCATCACAGCCTACGAAGCCGGAGCCTACAGGAGCCAAGTCGCCGGGTGATTATAGTCGAACACTCGACTACGATCTACGATCTTGCGTGTATCGCCGAGTTCCATTATTATCTTTGTAATCTGTGGTTTCCATTCATTATAATCCCATACCAACTGGATTAGGGCTATACCTTCCAAGGGGTCTGAACCAAGTATAAATCATTTGTTTTCTGTCTGCTTGATGTCGTATTACGTAGATCCTCATACCAGCGTACCCCCAATACCCTCTATATCCGATCTACGGGTATCCCCGTCGACAAGTTTCAATCTAGATGAAACCATGTCCAAACTGTTCAATATATTGTGTCTTGCATGTATTACCTATGAAACAACAAAAATAAAACCATGTATTTTTCAATTATCAATTACATGACTTGTTGCTTATATGGCACCTTCGAAAATATAAAATTGGTAGTATATTTCACTGGGAACAACTATCAAATACTCCTACCTTTGTTCAAATGTTCTCGTAACTATAGAGTAATCGCGTTTATCGGGAAGAAGAAAAACCGTGCGGTATTCGTGACCGAGCCGTTTTTTGAAACCCTAGCCAGTATATGCTCCGAGAATCGTCTCTTTGACAGAACCGATGAGAATTGAGAAAACGCCAAAGCTGTGCCGGAGACAACAATAGTTAGTATAAATCTGTGAAGTTGGTTGCCTGTTTTCGCCCAGTTGTGTTCTACAATAAAGGTCTTCTATGCGCAACCCGTCCTAAACCCATTAGTACCAAAAAACACCACAAGCTAATCGTAGGCATCGCCACGCTGTGTGCTGCGCGGTTCCTCCTCTGCCTCAGACATACCTCACCATAAGTAATCTCTTCCGAGCGATCGTACAGCGACTAACACATCCGCGTACCTGAACCTAGCACACAAGCACAGATTCCGCCGTATTCTTTCTGCTGGACGTGCGCATCCGCACACAGTCCAAGCAGCGCGCTCCGCACACCCATGTACTCCAAGACCGCCTTTCGCCGTCCGCTACTCGCCTCAGAACAACCGCGCCTCTCATTCCGCAGACCCACCGTTGTGCTGTCCTCTGTGCGCCTGCTCGTTGCGCCAAGGCTAACGTCCCGACTACCGGACGTGCGCGCGGTGCCTGTTGCATACTCGAGCAGAAGGCGAGCTACCTAGCTCTGGTTCGCACGTGTCGACAATCTTATCGTTCGATGCGTCGGTACGCTCTGCCGCCGCGACGTCGGCGACCAATGCGCCAGAACGCCGCTGCAACGCCGCCACTGCGTGTCGCCGCCAGATCCTTACCAGCTCTGGATTCCAACTCCCCACCATCTACTCTTCTCCTCAAATCGGTGCTGATACGGAGTCGTCACGTGTCTCTCGGTTCCAGGGACGCTCGCGCGCACCCCCGTCGACAGCCTCTGCCTGCTCGCTGCTCGGGCCGCCCGCCGAGACGGGCGACCTCGCTGGCGTGGGCAAAACGCGCACCTTGCGTGGTACTGCCATGGCGGAGGAGGCGTGTTTTCTTATCATCTCTGCTGAGTACGCGTATCCCGCGCGAGCGGTTCCCGCATGGCCTCCGCGACCAGTCTTGAATTCTCTTCTCGCCTCCTTTCATATGGCTACGATGGCCACCGCCATCATCTGTATCTGACTATTCGCCGATAGTATTGCCTCCTGTGACTAACCTCCCGACATGATCCCACGTGCCTTGCGTCGCGCCTACACATGCTGTCTCTCTATTCGCGCTCGTCGTCATACCGCGACCTTCACTTTAGCCACTCGATACTCTTTCTCTTTTTCCTTCCTGTCTCGCTCGGCTATCGCTGACGCTCTCGCTACACCCCTCTTGATTGGCGACGCAAGCTACGTGTCCACCGGGTCTGGACTACGCGAATCCCGGCGGCGTGGAGCTCGCGAGCGCGGAGCGAGCTCGGCGACGTAGAACCTGATGGCCGCGGGGGAGAAGACGCGGTCGGGCTGCGCGTGGCGGAGCCGTTGAGGTCCCCGCCATGGCAGTACGGCACGGCCCACGCCACGGTGCGCCCGTCTCGGCGCGCCGAGCAGCGACGGGAGGTGCGGGTGCGCGAGCCGGACAGCACCGACACCTCCCACCTCGCCGCCGCGGCCGCGCGTCCCCTGCCTGGCCGCTCGACGCCGACGCGACGACGGACCTCTTGTCGAAGACCTTGAGCGTAGTAGCACGCCCCGCCGCCGGCGTCGTCCGCCGCGCCCGGCCGCGGCGACGAGGAACACGGTGCCCATGGCGCCGCGGCCGAGCACGCGCGACGTGCGCGCCGGCGTCGAGGTCAATGTCCGCCATGCGCGCGCTGCTGCTGCTGCATGTGGCGCGCGCGCGCGCGCGCTCTGTGTGTGTGCTTGGGAGTGTGTCGCGTTGCGAGCGGCGACGACGTGGAGGCGAGATATAATAAGCTGGTAGTAGGGGGCCGGGCTAAACCCGCGAGACGGTTGCCTAATTACTTTGTTGTTTTTGTCTTGTTTAACCTGCAGAGATTAATGAAAACAAAGTGGCAACGCCACTTCAAGATTTATACTAACTATTGTTGTCTCCGGCACAGCTTTGGCGTTTTCTCAATTCTCATCGGTTCTGTCAAAGAGACGATCTTCGGAGCATATACTGGCCTAGGGTTTCAAAAACGGCTCGGTCATCGAATACCGCACGGTTTTTCTTCTTCCCGATAAACGCGATTACTCTATAGTTACCGAGAACATTTGAACAAAGGTAGGAGTATTTGATAGTTGTTCCCAGTGAAATATACTACCATTTATATATTTTCGAAGGTGCCATATAAGCAACAAGTCATGTAATTGATAATTGAAAAATACATGGTTTTATTTTTGTTGTTTCATAGGTAATACATGCAAGACACAATATATTAGAAAACAGTTTGGACATGGTTTCATCTAGATGAAACTTGTCGACGGGGGATACCCGTAGACCGGATATAGAGGGTTTTGGGGTACGCTGGTACGAGGATCTACGTAATATGACATCAAGCAGATAGAAAACAAGGATTATACTGGTTCAGGCCCCTTGGAAGGTAATAGCACTAATCCAGTTGATATGGGATTATATGATGGAAACCACAGATTACAAAGAGAATAATGGAACTCGGCGATACCGACGAGATCATAGTCGAGTTGGTTTGACTATATCACCCGGCGACTTGGCTCCTGTAGGCTCCGGCTTCGTAGGCTGTGGTGGGTGTGTTGGCGGTAAGATTCGATGCCTTAGATCCTCCCGGGGGGTCCCTTTTATACAGCGGGTCAGTTGATCTCCAAGTAGAACTCGGAGATATCAGACCCCACACGATATGGTAACGACCCAATTTTATCCGAGTAGGACTCCTTTCATCGGTGGACTCCGTTTCTATCACGTGATAGATTTCCTTAACGTATACATGAATTACCCGTATATGCGCAGGTATACCGTATCGGTATACAACGTATATCCAAAGGTAGAGGGTATACCTTATCCGTAACCCTGACAAAACTCATTTCATCTCTCACTTCATTATATTTCTTACCATATCATTAAAAAAAATACTAACATAACACCCTATTTAATTAGAATGAAACCCTTATTAGGATGGGCCTTATCTTAATCTCAATCATCTCCTCTGCTCTAAGGCTAGAAAATCGTCTTCAAGATTCAGCCAAAAAGAGAGCAGGAGATATGGAGAAGACTGTCTGACTCCCCGACAACTACAACGTTGTCGCTAGAGCCGTGAGGTTGGAGGAGGGTAGTGCATGAGTCGACGGTAGAGGAATTAGATTAGAGCGGTTAAGAGGCAAGGGCGGTAGGGGAACTAATAGGAGCACCTTGCCGCCTCCTATATTGGGTAGGAGGAGAGGCGGGGAGGGAAGGGAGAGGACAATTGGCAAGTCTCGTTGGCATGCTGAGGGTAGGGATGTGGCAACATAAGTAGGGTTGACCAACAAGTCACCCACGGGATAAAGATTAGGTGGAGCTGAAGGCCACTTTGAAAGGCCTTCCAAGGAGACCAGTGGCCATATAACAGTATAAGTCTAACCTATGAAGACCAAATAACCTAAATAGGTAGTAGAAGGGGGAGGAAAACCCTCGTAAATGTTTCTATCAAGGGGTTATGCATGTAAAAGTTTGTGTAAATAAAATCCTACGGTTAGTCAGCAAGGTTATAATCCTACAAATAGATTCTAAGGATAAGTGTTTAACTTTTAACAACCATAGCTATAAATAAGATGGCCCCTTGAACAAACTATACTAAACTTTTGAATCCTTTGAACTAGACCAGTTTACTAAGGCTGTGTTCGCTAGAATGGGTTGGGAACCCATCTCCAGCGCACGGAAACACAGAGCGGTCCATTAGCACGTGATTAATTAAGTATTAGCTATTTTTTTTCCAAAAATGGATCAATATGATTTTTTAAGAAACTTTCGTATAGAAACTTTTTTAAAAAAACGCACCGTTTAGCAGTTTGGGAAGAGTGCGCGTGGAAAACCAGGCGAAGGGAGTTGGGAACTAGGACTTACGAACAGAGCCATACTCAATACTTAAGGGAATATATCCTATGCACACAAGTTTCCCGTGCACACCAATTAGCAAATGTCACGAAAAATTCTACAAAAAGTTAGACATTTACTTATAATACTATTGAAAGTATGTGTCTAATATTTTCTAGAATTTTCTGTGACATTTGCTAGTTGGTATGCACGAGACTCTTATGTGCATAGGATATTTCCCAATACTTAATTCTTATGCGCTCGACAAGATTGATGATAACTACAATAATTGAAGTAGTGGACATTTGTCGTCGCATTTGTCAACCATACTCCTGGCTTGGGTTTTACTCCCTCCGTCCCAAAATATAAGCATTTTTTTATCTTAATACGGTCTCCGAGATGCTACTTTAACCAATAATATCTATAGAAGTAAGATGTTTTAAATAAAAAGAGTTGTATATTATGATAGTTTATTTAATAATAAATCCAGTAACATTAATTTTACATGATTGATCTTTTTTATTTTTTTCCTATTAATAGTCAAAGTTACAAATGTTTGACTTGTCACTATGCTAAAAATGTTTATCTTTTGGGACGGATGGAGTATCACTTCTAGGATATTATATCCGAGGAAAAAAAATGTGTAATTGTTTCTCTCCTCCTCTAGTCAAGAAAATACATTATTTGAAGATATCTTAAAATAAACCTTTCCATATTTACATGAAAATCATATGGTGGATTTAAATAAAAAGCAGTTTAATTAGTACTATCATGTAGAGTTGTTTATTTGTGGAACATTTGAAAACTAGCTTTATCACTTCAGCATGCAGTAAGTGGGTGGTGGATGCCGTTGGTCCACTCACTAATACGTGTGCATGATAAGCTAAATTATGTCAATTTTGTGCTGCTTACAAGAGAGATCATTTGGCGTGGAGCTCAAGGTGAGAAAGGTGAGCTTTACACGTGTGCACAGTATCAGCAACCGAAGAAAAAATATTTTTTACAGTGACTCTACAAACAGGCACTTCACATAGTAATATTCAAAACAAAATTAAAACTGCTGGTCATCAATCATATGATGCAACGGAACGGGCATATTCCAAATCGGATATCGTACGGGATTATCGAGAGACTTTGTGTTGAGATTGTACATGACAAAAGATTATGATACCGATAGGACGAACCGTACCATTATATTGTGCTTGGGATGCTGCTCATGAGTCGTAGCTTGTGTTAATTTTGCATATTTGTACGATGTACCTAACGAATTTTGAATGCAAATTTACGAGCTAAATTAACTGGCCAGAGCAGAAACCGTCCTTCAGCACGTCGCCAAGATTGACTTCGAGTCAAAATTTGATAGTACGAATTCGGTTTGATTAATGAGACAAAATAGAGTGCGATTGATGCTTACCTCCTAACATGATAATATTTTGTTTAATTCTGAAATCAAGAAAGTGAAGGTCAAAACATATCTTTTCGTGAATCAGCCTTGTCTGTTGTTTAGTTCATATGGTTAGCTTTACCTTTTGAAAGTGCTACTATCTTTTTTGGTGAAGTTCGCTCCCATGGTGAGCTGCATGCATGTGACAGAAAAATCAGAATTGAAGTTGACATTGTGCTTACTGCTTACGTGCCACCAAATTACAGTGCTTAAATTCGGTTATAATTTAGAATAATCAGGGATCATATTGGCTTGCTTCAAACATGTCCAACAGAGAATTGAGCTTGAGTACTTGAACTGTAGTTTTTGTTTTTTTTATTTTATTTTCATACAGATATTTATAGATTTCTTCAGTTAGTTCTTTCAAATGTGCAATACGAGGAGCAGTATACCATCAGTATGGCAGTTATCAACTGGTGAGCTTGTATGGCAGAAATGGGTCCTTATAAATTGAATTACTAATTAATTTTAGCTGCAGTAGTGCCAGGGTACCACCTGGTCCACCAGTCTACCAGGAACACTGTTCGTCCGTAAACATGTGTGTGATAAAGAAGATACTCAGAGCCGTATTTATTTCAGTATGGCACAGGAGCCATCCAAAATGGCCTAAAATCCAGCGTCAAGTTGCAAACAAAAAGTATATATATTCAACTAAGTTTGCTGACAAAAACCAACATAACCATCAGGGAACATAAGTTTATATGTTAAAGGGTGGGTGGTTCGTACTACAAAGACGGTGTACTTCTATGAAGAAAATCTTCATGGAGTCATGTTTAAGTTGAGTGTGTTAGCTACTTTTGTTCTCTTTTGAGAGGAGGTTTGATTGCTAAGTGGCAGCAATACTAATTGCTCCAATTCTGTCGTTTCTGAATATATATAATTCTTCGTGGAGCCCGGAGCCTGAATTTGAGGGTTACCTTACATAAGCACATTATTGAATAACCAAGAAACCTGTCCCATGGTCAACAATTTGTATATCGACACTTCAACCAACAGCCATAAACTCCAACAGTGCTAAGTTCAAAACGAGATAATGGGTAAATGGAGAGCAGAGTTTCTGAAACACTACCTGATTACCTGCTATAAAATGGAATAGTCACTCCTAGTTCCTAGTGTTGCCTAACTCTAGATAATCTTCATCTGCCCGTCGATCGAGACAGGGACGGATGAAGCAATTTCACAGGAATTAAACTATCTCCTATGAAATTCCTGCAAAATTTCTACGTTTTAAAGGAACCATGAGTGTGTGGACGGAGGACACCCGGCAGTTTCTGTTGTAGATCATCCCCTGAGTCGGGATGTGAGAAACATCACGTGGCATAGGCAAACCATCCTATCCAACACCATCTGCGCGGCACATGTATGATGAAATTATCAACAGTGAATCAGTGTGATGGTTTGGATGATGCTCTGAACTTGAGCCGTGGAGGAGAGGGACCAGTTCTGGATGATCACTTCTTGATCAGGCGCCGGTCCGGTCAAGGCCTCGATCGCTCGTTTCGTTTGGTGGTTGTCTACCACTCATTACCAAAGCTCTGGGACGAGACCGAAAACTTCTTTGTTTTCTCCTGAAACAATGATTACCTGAAAGCAAGATTAGCTATAACAAACGTAACGTGGCTCCCTGGCTAATCAAAGCATATGGCGTCTTGTGCCGTTGTTGCTTCATGCCACTGTGCACGCAAAGGCCATTCCTTCCTGCCAAGGGATACCCAGCTGGGAATGTCTCTGACAGAAGAGAACCAAAATGGAGACGTGAATTCAGACGTAGTATCCGAACATGGAGAAGAATTGTGGATTTTGGTGTGTCTCTGCAGATGCAGAGACCGACAGATACACATATATACGTATAGGGATATGCTCAGTGTTCAGTGTTGTTGCCACCTGCCAATCCGTCAGGTTAACGATCCTTTTGGAAATTCCACCCGTGCATTCTTGTGTGACAGTGTGCGCGAATCATGCTCTGCTCCATTATTGGAGCTGAGCTTGGCGTTTGGCATCTTCCTGTTTATCTGGTTAACTTCGTCGTCACCTACTGGCTACTCACTCCCCCTAGTCTTTAACAAGTCGTAAAGCTGAATAGTTGCTAACATGTTAGCCCACACTGATGCAGGGGGTTAAGAGTATTCAAATCGGAGCTTGTCACCCATTTAACAATAGGTGTCTAACTTGGTCGGCCATTACACGGGAGTATTCTAGATCAAAGTGAGGTAATCAGCACTAAGTAATTTCATCAACACAAGAACAGATGCATCAACACAACAACACATAGGGACATAGGATAGGAGGCTTCTTTTTTTTGCAGCTCCTGGGTGCGTGATGAACCGATGATTAGTGAAAGCTCAATTAGTAGCTCCTTGACCTTTGCCGCCAACGAACGCAGATTCAGGCATCGTTTCAGCCATAAGAGCCACTAAACTGAACAATACCGCTTTTGTTCATATGGGAAGTTTCACCCCTGTGTGCGATCACATCAGAGAAGTGAAGTCACGTCACGTTGGATTGTGGCGCAGATTGCTTTATGCAAAAGCGTCTCACTCTCTCACACAAAAGGGGGTCAAGGCCGACGCTAGCTGTTCAACTCTTGGTGAAGCTTCAGATCAGATCAGATCAGATCAAGATCAGAACTACCGCGATGAACTGCTCTGCAACAACCGACAACCGCGGTTAATGTCCACAAGTTGTGTGAGCACTGTTCGGCGACGAAGCAGAAACGAACAACGATCCGTGCAGAGAGACGAGCGACGACACCACCGGCGCCGCGTGAATTCGCGGTAGCCGAGCCGGGGAAGCCGTGAGGCGCGACGAATCCGCGGGGGATGTGATCAGCCGACCGCCACCGATGGGCCGTGCGAAACGGCCGAGGCCGCGCGGGACGGGCCAGCGCTCGGTGGAGTTCGTGGAATTCGCGGGATTTAACGGGGAATTTGGCCCGCGTGCGTGTGGGTTTACGAGGCCAGCCAGCCCACCGTGGAAAAGCTACTGGCTGGCTGGGTTGATAGCCTTGATGGGTTATAACGGTTGTTGGGTTTGGATTCTAGAATCAGGAGGACGTGTCACTCCGTGTCCAGTTCTACTACTTTTTTCTCTTTGGAAGCGCAAGGTGCAAAGCATGTGTACTCTATCGTTCATGTCGTGACGCTATACAGGTCAAACATGGAGAATTGGAGATAAGAGATTATGGTGTTCTGACAGTACTTTTGTAGTCCATCTGCTCCCTGTTTGTTGATGGTGATTGTTGGTAAAGGTGATCTGGGTATACAGAAAATGATTCAGAAAAAGAAACACACACTAAAAGTTGCTGCTATGTTTCTTTTTTCCCTTCAGTTACTACCAACAACAGCTAAAAACACTTGCTAAAAAAAAACTGAAATTGAATTTGGCATCTAGATGATATTTAAAATTAAAATGTTCATTTTGAACTATGTGGATAATCTCAAGGAAATACTGATCTAACGGTGGAACAATTAACATTTTTTTTTGCAAGGAACAATGAACATGATTGCCTGATTGGGAGGGAGTAAGAAAAGATAACATTGAACTTTCCTCACCAAAGACCTCGATGAGAATACCATGTGCTCATCCATTTTGCCCGTTCTCCGTACTTCCACATGAAGCACGCTAAACTCCATTTCAACAACATAAAATAATTAAGTAATGTAAACCTCAAGGGATCAGTTTCGGCACAAACAATAGAAAAGCCCAACTGGCAAAGCCAAATTAACGAGAAGAGAGAACTATATCACGAGAACTCTTGACTATTGATTGCGCATCACATCGAGCAGCCTAAGGAATCCTAATCATCATCATCTACAAGAACACAATTCGCCTACCATCACGTATACTCTATTGCTAACAGTTCGTGTTAGACCAAATAAAAAAATATAATCAGAAGTAATCAAAGACGAGTGAAGAACAGGTCGGAGTGAGACCACAACACTTGCGAGAAAGAAGACGACTGGCCATCACGAGCAGAGGATGTGGACGTGGCCATGTGAAGAGTCAGGCCGTGTGGCCTCCACGACAGCAACCCGTGTTCATGCACAAATCGCGCCGTATCTTTTACTACTCGCACATAATTTCTCCGCACAAAATGACTTATCTTTTTGTTGAGAAAAATGAAAAGTTTATGCTACTTGGGTCGTAGCATTACTATGTTGGCTGATCTTTTTTTTTCCTCCCTTTTTAGCGGTTCATGAGAGTTGCTTGGTTGGATGAATAATTTGCAGTTTACAAAGTGTGGAGAAAGGTTCCAGTTTGAGATGAACACGGAATGTGTCGGAATTGGAATTGGATGGATTGTTTATAGGGCAGCTACCAGCTAACAAGTGATTGCTAATCAAGCTACTCAATTCCATTCCTTTCATTTCAATGATTGAGCAATAACCATATGCCGAATAATTTTGTAAAAATGGAGCAGAAAGTGCGAGACAAATACACACCCAATCCATTTGTTCTTCGATTCTTTTTCCCTCAACCACCTCACATCACCATTATTGTTACACTATTCCTTTTCCACCACTTTTCCTCCCGTTTGCAATTAAAAAGAATAAAAAGGGAAAAACAATTGCGAGAAGAGAACAGCATAATAATAACATCCACACCTTCAATTCCCAATTTTTTTCTCCATTTCTTGCTAAAAACAGTAGATTTTTTTTTAATCTTTTTTGCCTCTCAGAACCTAACGATCTTGGCCGCGCGCACCACCGGGTTGTCCCTGGCGATGGCGTCCCTCGCCGCCGACTTGTAGTCGTAGCTGCAGCCGTGGCGGTCGGAGTACCGGTGCTCGCCGCAGAACAGGTGGCCGCACCGGCACCGGAACCCGGTGAGGCCGACACGCTTCCGGCACCTGGAGCACCGGTTCACCGCCGACGTCTTGGCGACGGGCGCCGGCGCCGTCGCGAGCGCGGAGGCCATCTCCTCCACAGGCGGCGGGAGAGGAGCCTGAGGCTCTACCAGCGGCGCCGCCGGCCTCGGCGGCTGCTTGTCGAGCACCGGTGACGACAAAGAAGACGGCGACGAGGTGGACGCCGTGGCCGCCAGGAAGCAGTTCTGGCAGAGGTTCTGCGTGGCCGGGTTGCCCGGGAATCCGCAGCTGTTGGCGCACAGCGCGATCTCCGGCGCCCTGAGCTCCGTCGGCTCCTGATCCTTCTTGTCGCGCTGCGCCATCGTCAATAACCAAAAAAGAATCCCCCTCTTGGTCTCAGCAGCTGAGGATTCCGCTCGCGGTTTGGGTTTGCTGTGATGAGGATTGCAGGAGAGATCGAGGAGAGGATTTGATCGGGAATGGCGGCGAGGCGAAGGGGCTTTTTATGGACGCGGGGGCGCAGCGTGTGTGGGGGGTAGGGATGGCAAACGGGTGGCATACGGGTGCATACCCATCGGGTTCTCTTGCCCTATACCCACACCCGCGACGTCTAAATATTCCCACTTAAATACCCACACCTATCACGGTAGAAAATCTTCCCCATACCCACACCCGTGCGGGTAACGGGTATCCAATGGGTACCCATACCCATATATGTTGACTTGATAGCATTATAGTTTTGTACTATAATTAGCCTATTAGAGTTGTAAACCATCAATATTTTCTCTAGCAACAATCTATTAACATTAGCGTTCAAATGTAAGTAAAAAATTATACAACCACATTACGTAATCAAGAAATCAGTAATAATTTCATATAACTAGAATGGAACATTGCTTAAGATGTGAAAAGAGTTTCATACTATGATTTAGTAGTCGTTGAAACTTATATTACTTATAGTTTTAGGCTCAATCAACGGGTTTTTTTCACTCACGGGTTTGGTGGTATGGGTGGGTAAAGAACGGACCCATACCCATGTACCCAATGGGTAAGAGTTTTGCCCATTAGTAAATCCATGGGTACAAGTTGAAACAATTAGATCCTAATAGAATAAAAACCCGTCGGGTTGGGTTATGGGCTCCATTGCATCTCTAGTGGGGGGTGTGGGGCAGCGACCTGCCCCCGCCGCCGCGAGGGCGCGTGTTATTTCCGGTATTGGCCTCGTTGGCGGGGCGGGGGTGGGTGGGGTTGCGCGGCGGCGGCGGCCCTCGGTTTCACGGTGGATTCCGCAGCCAAAAAGCGGTAAACGGCGTGCACGGCCGTTGGGTCGGTCGCCTCGCCTCTCCCACGGGCGTAGTACTACGGTAGAATCGTCACGGCGGAACGTGACATGCCGCCACTCGTGGCTCGCTGCCGGCCACAGTTTGGCGCTGGGAGTGGAGGAGCTGGATCCAGATGGGTAGCCGTGGCTCCTGGCCCCTGTGACCGTGTACTGGATGAGTAGTACAGTGGAGCTATCGTCTCACTTATTCCGTGGATAAACGAAACAATATATTTACAAACAAAAATAATTTATGAATAAAACTTTTATATATGTGTTATTAGGATCCAAAAACAAAAGATAAAAGGTAAATTTTGATGAAAAATAAAAATCAGCTTTAAATTTAAATTAAAAATATAAATTTAAATTAATAAGTATAATTATAAACGAAAAGACGAGGGTTAATGTGTGAAGGCCCTAAGCCTGTGGAGGCGTGGAGCGTGTGGTGGAACGGTCTTTTTCCCCGTAAGATATGTGGTGTTTTTAGGACACGGGACCCGGGCAAGTAGCCAAGTAGCCCGGCCCGCGGGGAGAAGATATGCGCGACCGAAAGAGAGGGGGGGGTGGAAAACGGGAAGCGAAGAACCGGGGCAAAGCGGTAAACCAAACCATCGGCAAGCCGCATCGCCGTCTCGGGTCGGCTAAAGCAAAGCTCTTGCTCTAGCTGGGAATTGGAAGTTGGAACCCGTCGTCGTCCTCGGCCTCTCGACCCGTCGCGTGGGCGTGGCGTGGCGCGGCGTGCGGCGTGCCCCCGTTCACCGCACGTTCTCGTTCTGCTCTGCCTGACGCCGCGATGAGAAAAATTGAGGAAAAGATCCCCCTTTCTGCTGCTGCTGCCGTGGAGCTCTCCTCGCGTCGCTTTCCGCCCCGCTGAGCTGTCTGGATTAGCATGGCCATTCCTTTCCTTCCGGCCGGCCTCCCCCCCTCTTTTCTCCCCCCTCCCTCCCTATGTAGACCGTGCCCATGTCCACTATCACACATACGTACGTACACACTCAAAAGCCAAATTGCAATCCGAGAATTGAGAATACTAAATCACGGCCTCTCTCTCTGTATATGATATGCATCGGCTGTACGCATGTCGACATGGAGAAGGACGATTCGTGGACCGGTTTTGGTCCAGCTACGTACGCAATACATTGCCCCGTACATACGCCCCGCGCGCAGCCACGCGCTGATGGCGTTTTCGTGTGAAATCACGGCTTATCAGCTGTTGCCCGATTTACAGGGAAACTCACCGGCCTCGCTGAGCTTAACTCGTCCCGGAATTACAAAGTACAAGGCGGCCAACCACGAGGGGACACGCGAACCGGAGCGCACGAAAGAATCCCCGATAAGTGGATTCCCTTTGCCCCAGAGAGGACGGAAAAGACGCCGGAACAGCACGCGCGACGCCACGCGAGAGACGGAGCGAACCGAAACTTTCCCCACATGAGTACATGACAATTCGGCAACCGATCGATGATCGATCACCTCACCCGGATCGAATCGAATTGGGGTAAGGAGAGCGAGGAAAATATGCCGGAATGCGCGAAATATCTCTTGCCCTTGGATAGGTAGCAGCAATAGCAGGAATGGATGGATGGATGATCCGTCGGGTACTTTTGGATTGAGCATTGGAGCTAACTTGCAGAGGTTGGAAGATGCATGGTCGTGATCATATGATCAATTGATCATTCAGGGGAAAGCTTAATTGCGCACGCTGCGCCGACAACGGGTCGACCGGCAGCCGGCCGGCCGGCCGCCCAATCGATCGACCGGCAACCAACTCGACCAATGATTTGTCCGCCGATATATATACACGTAATTGTTCGGCTAATCATGAGCTACGAACGAACCGGGCTGTTGACGAACACATGTTATATATACCTACATCATAATTCGATGTTAATTGAGCTTAATTCGGTCCCTCAAAAATAACCTAAGATGCTTAATCGCTAATCTTCATGGTTTCCATTGAATTAGCTGTTCCCTGGAAAATTGAAGTCGGCGTGGAATAATATCCATGATATAAAGGCATCGAAAGGCTGGACCATTGCTCAAAAGGATGAGGTCAGTACCGCTCAAGTGACTGACAGGTCAATGAGCTAGTACCAGATAACTAGCTGCAGGTATAACTTTTGAAAGCCGCCTTGGCTGGCTGTACCAATCCTTTACCGAAAGCACGAGAACCAGGAAAACCACATCCAACCGAAGATATCAACATGACTGTTACTGTATATTACTGCCGCAACACGTCACCGTCTTGCAAGCAACAGAGAGCGTCGGTGTGTCCGGTCCAGTTTTGCAGACCGACTTGATATTTGGATTGCTATCCCTAGACCATAGAATCACCTTTGCCAAGTGCTCCTTTTTCGCTCATAAGTTCCAGTTCAGGATGATGCTATAGTGGCTTTGCACTTCAGGAGTTTACTCATAATTGTTTGTGGAGTTTAGACGTGGCGATTGTGGGTGGATGGCCGGCAGCTGGTGTGATATCCTCCGTCGAACGGCGGCGGCTGTGATCGAACCCGGCGCGGACGCTGCGCTTCACACGTGTGTGACGCTCGCCACGCCGTGTCTCCCGGCCACTGAGCACGAGCGCCAGCCCAGCACGGGACAGTTCAGGGTCGCACACGCGTCGAGCCGTCAACCTTCGTTTACTCGCTTCCCGGGGCCGATGTCCGCTTCCGGACGACGCCGGTTTGACCGCACCTTCCGGCTTCCAGGAGTGTCGCGGTGATGCCCGCGTGCGCGTTTTGCAGATTGGGCCGCGTATGGGACACGCAGAAAACTGGGCTGCCTTTTTTGGTCCAACGTGAAATGGGTGGTATCATGATGGGCTGTTCGATCTGTCGATATTTATGGGCTGAATTAGGCTTACAGGCTTAGGACAAGCCGAATTTCGTGGGCTATTATGGCAGCTTTTCTCGTGCACAAATATGGACCTTTGGGCTCGGTTCAGATGGCAAAATTTTTTGTTTTGGGTGCCACATCGAATATACGGATACACATTTAAAGTATTAAACATTGTCTAATAACAAAACAAATTATAGATTTCGTCAGGAAACTGCGAGACGAATTTATTAAGACTAATTAATCCATCATTAGCAAATGTTTATTGTAGCACCACATTGTCAAATTATGCTTAAAAGATTCGTCTCGCAATTTACACGTAAATTGTGTAATTGGTTTTCTTTATTCACGTTTAATACTACCTGAATGCGTCTAAACATTCGATGTGATGGGTGAAAATTTTTTATTTTTGGGAACAAGAGGCCTTATTTGGCCCACCGCGACCCCACGGCATAACGAAACAGGCAGAGCCCCTGGAAAGATTTCAGCAATACCTGTTCAGACGACGACGTCTGCTCTGTTGTTCGATTTCCGTCCGCATATTCGTCGTGTGATCGTGTCCACGCCTGGAGTTTTCTGGCACAGGCCGAGCTCTTCTCACCTCAGCCTCAGGACTCAGGTGATCGTGTCAACGTCCGGAGCTCTCAGGCGATCGTGTCTCACTTCACAGGTTGACAGGTCGGCGCATTCGATGCCGTTCCAAACGCAGAAAATTTAGAGAAACATCTCGGGACAGAGCGGCGCTCCCACGCGTGGAATCCCGCAGATGTAAAACTTCGTTACAATTTACAGTGTTCGCAACATCAAGAAACGACATTTTTTCATTCGAAAATGCTGCAAATCTGCAACTGGCAATCTCTAGACAAATCCTTTCCCTTTCGATGCCGAAGCAGAATTGAAGTTTGAGAATGTTCTTCGTCTAGACCGAGCAGTCAGTGATCTGCAAGCGCGAGGCGTTCACAGATCGTCTCGACGACCTCCCTCCCCTGGGACGCGTTCTGCCTGAACCTCTCCGCGCACCGCCGCTCCACCATCTCGGCCGCCCAGGCCGCCACGGCGGCGAGCGGCGGCGCCACCGGATGCTCGTCTCCTGCCGGAACAGCGTCCACTCGTCGGGCCGCTCCGGTGCGGGCGGTAGCTGCAGGTCTCCTCGACGTGCACCAGCGCCCGGAGGTTGGCGTTGCGGGAGACCACCCGCATGGCCCGCGCGGGCCCGTCCACGGTGGTGTGCTCGACGCAGAGCACCACGTCGGCGGTGGCGGCGACGAGGCCGCGGAGGAGGAGCGGGAGCGGCGGCGCCCGCCCGCGATGGCGCGCACGGCGTCGATGCGCCCCGATCCGGCGTCGACGCGGCGGGACAGCGTGTGCACCTCGAGGATGTGCGACAGCGGCGCCGCCCGGCGCGTCCGCGTCCGTGAACTTGCGCCACGCCGCCGCGGTCACCCGGTGCCACGGGTGGCGGTACACGTGCTCCTGCGTGTACGAGACCACCATGCCGGCCGCACGGCCGGCCGCCGCTTGCCTGTGCGCGCGCGCGTCGCGTTGCGCCGAGATCGAGCGAGGCTAGCGAGAGCGATTTCGACAGCAACTGCAGCAAAATAATGGGAATATGAGTGTGTGTGGACTCCGGACTCCGGAGGAAGAGAGGAATATTCGAGTTCCACGGGGAATTAAACCCATTATTTTGGGCTCAATTTGCTTGGACTGCAAAGCTACCAGACCTGCAGCCCAGCGCATCTACAGATGGGCCAAATTTTGACATACTTCTTAGTGGGCCTAAGAATTCATGAATTGGGGCCGGCCTAAGGCCAGCAGCCCAGTGAGTCATCACCTCGCGACCTAATGTCTCGATCCAACGGCGGAGATCAAAACCCTAACCTGCGCCATCGTCGACTATATTAAAAGCCCACTCCTCCCCGCGCCGCCGCCCTTCTCTCGAGCAAGCACCCAAACCCTCCCCTCTACCCCGCCGCCGCCGCCGCCGCCGCCGCCGAGGAAGGGGCAAGAGGAAGCCGGCGAAGATGAAGACCATCCTGGCGTCCGAGACGATGGAGATCCCGGAGGGGGTGACGGTGCAGGTCGCCGCGAAGGTGGTGACGGTGGAGGGCCCCCGCGGGAAGCTGACCCGCAACTTCAAGCACCTCAACCTCGACTTCCAGCTGCTGGAGGGCGTTCGGAAGCTGCAGGTGGACGCGTGGTTCGGCACCCGCCGCACCATGGCCGCCATCCGCACCGCCATCTCCCACGTCCAGAACCTCATCACCGGCGTCACCAAGGGCTACCGCTACAAGATGCGCTTCGTCTACGCTCACTTCCCCATCAACGCCTCCATCACCAACTCCAACACCGCCATCGAGATCAGGAACTTCTTGGGCGAGAAGAAGGTAAGAAACCCACCTTTGGATCACTTCCATTTGCCCGCTGTTCGTGGATCATCCTAGATCTCCCCCACAGATCTCTCAAATCTGATGCGTCTTTCTGTATGCTTTGTGTTTCAGGTGAGGAAGGTTGACATGCTCGAGGGGGTGACCATCTTGCGGTCGGAGAAGGTGAAGGACGAGCTCGTCCTCGACGGCAACGACATCGAGCTCGTCTCTCGCTCAGCAGCCCTCATCAACCAGGTGAATGATACGATCCCGTTTCTTCTCCCTATAGGGTGGAGATTTCCTGGTCTTCTAAGACTGATATGATGCAATATAACCTAATTTAGTCCTGATCTTTGCATGTGTTATGTACTCATGTTGCCATGGTTGTAGGAATTAGTTCTCTTTTCTCCAATGATATATCTAGGGCTGTAATTGTTTAACAAGTCATGCCTGCCTGCTTGTTTCCGTTGTTTGCTGCTTAAGGTTATATGTTGAAACTGCTAAGGTGGCATGATGTTCTATGTCCTTAGTTTGATCATTGGCAGTTGGGAATGTCATTATTTACAGTGCTCTACTTAGGTTTTAGTAACCATTTCACCATCTGTCTGTTAACTAGTTATGTCTAGTACTGAAGTTACGTTAACACATTTGTGACGAACAAATCCATTTCTTGAACAACCAAGATCCCTTTTGTAGTTGGGCTAATTGGCATTGCTAAGTTCTTGGTTTGGAAACCATGAGTGGTGTCGATGCTCAGGGTACAGTTTGTTATCCACTGTCTGATCCCTATTTGAATTTAGCGTCTGCACAACACCATGATTATACATCAAACCTTTTTGCCAATGTGATTTATCTTCTATATTTCGGTTCGTCTAGCACTCTTTGTTCCATGCTTTCAGTGAAACAAGATATTTTATCAATTATCGTGTGTTTTGCTCTTGTTGATTTGTTTGTGCACTTGTTGTGTTGTTGACCAAAATTCCCTTTGCTTGTAAACAGAAATGCCACGTGAAGAACAAGGATATCAGGAAGTTCTTGGATGGTATCTACGTGAGCGACAAGGGCACCATCACAGAGGATGCGTAAACTCCTATCTTCACCTAGTATCAAGAAGTGCTGTTTCTGTCTCCCGTGTTTGACCATCCTCTGAGTTGCAATTTTCTGAGAGACTGAATTTTGTAATGGTGGGTTATTTAGGATGTAATGGAGCATGGTATCTTATCCTACATATCCGTTCTGTTTGCGATTATGAAGTCTATTTATCATCCCCTAAAGACAGTTTACTGGAAGCATTCGTGGTTAGATAAACGGCATAATGCTACTTAAAAGTGTGAGCTGACGGTCTGACCGGCAGCACAAGCCCGGTCTGACCGGTCCACATATAATCACAGCAGTACCTGTATATCCACCTGTGAAATCCAATCATCTCCAAAACCACTTCGTGAATAAAGTCCAAATAACAAAACCAATAATCTCCAATGCCCAATTGTTCATCACAGAATAATAATCAAAAACACCTTTGATTTTACACAATTAACTTTTTGCCACTGGGCCCACATGTCATAGACACATGTGGACCCACATGTCATTGAGATAGGGGTGGCAAATAATTATTTGACAAATCTAAAAGTGGCAAATAGTTAAAAGCCCCGCCCATGAAGTGCACGTTACACCAACCCTCCATCTATCGATCCGTCGTGTAGATGAAGCTAAGACCCTGTTTTGGGTTGAAAGTTTTGAGAAGTATAAGTCATAATCAATTGGCAATGGGTCGATGATTACGAGAATTACGAAAGTTGGTTTTTTAGCACCGGACCCAGCAAAAGAGAAATCGCCATATACTATAGCATTATTTAGATATAGGTGGAGCCCAAGAATATCGGAGAGGGTCTAACACCCTACTATATATTCGGTTTATAATTACCTAATTAATTAGCTGGTTCTATTATAAAAAAAGAAATCATTTGAGGGAGTTTTGCCACCATCCATTCCCCCCTGTCTCCGCCATCGCCTAGTGAGTCGTCAGCTAGTGGGAGTCCGTCAAAACTAGATTTCCCAACTTCTTGCTGCTAGCGGGGTTCATTCTGAATCCTATAGCTATTGATTCTTATAGTCTAGACAAGTATATGGACTACTCCCTCCGTTTTAAAATGTAAAAATTTTTAGGTTTACACAAATACTAAGGTTAGGTCAAAATTCAAGATTCCCTGTAAGTAACTTTAGTTGTCAATTTTGAATTGCTTAGTTTTTTTTTTCAAGCATTTGATTGTCTTAGGAATCAATAGAATGACAGGAGTCATGGGAATAATTGCAGGAATCCTTATAGTATGATGTAAAATTTGAATCATAGAAATACTTACTCTCTCCATCTCAAAATAAATCAACTTTTTTACGAGAATATAGACATAGACTATATCTAGATTAATTAATGTATAAAATTTTATATTTTATAGGATAAAGGGTTTATATTTTAAATTGGATGGAGCATTTAGAAGAGGTGGTGATTCTGTAAGAAGCTGTAACCGTCAGAAGCTAGAATTAAGGGCATGATCATTTCAACAACTCAGGTGCGATTTCTCATGGCATGAAAACAAAAATCATTAACGAGTGATTAATTGACTGTTAATTATATAAACTTAAAAATGGATTAATTTTATTTTTAAGAAACATTTACATATAATTTTTTAGCAAAATGTACTGTTAAAATAGTTTGAGAAGTATATCCACGGAGGATGAGGGAGTTGCTTACCCGAGTTGCAGATCGAAACGAACGGAACCCCAGCACAACTCGTAAGGTAGGCAATCGCTACAGTGTGTCGTCCCGGCCTGCCTGGCAGAAGAGCAACTTCCTCCATGCCTGACTAGCGGCAGGCCCTTTATAGTGCAAGACACGCTACGCCGTGTCTCTGCTCGTCTGAACCTGTTTTGTCATTGTCAGAGCTACGAGCTCCACAACGCAAGCACCTGAGAATCACGTCTTTAATACGGCGCGAGGGGATGGCAACGAGCCTCACAGCGCACGCGTCTCTGTGTTTTTTGACATGCGCAGTTAAATCACGAGACGAAGAACGCGTCTCCCTGTTTAGGAACGAGAAGCTCAGCAAGGACACGCATTTTATTGACACGTAGATGAATATCCTAGCTTGCGGCACGAAGGAACTTGCCACGTCCTTGCAGGAACTTGCCACGAAGGGCCTTAATAATATTCCAGGTCCCCCCATTGATTCCCTCTCATGTATCTTTCCCTTTCAATCCAAGAGATGCATGAGAAAAGCTCATCATTTGACATGAACATCTCATGGTATTTGTGTGTGCAGCAGCAGCAGCAGCAGCAGGTAGCAAGCATGTACATCTGATGTTCCATCCATCCATCAACCTTGCCTAGACATACTTTTGTCGGCCATTCCGTGGTGAGCCTTCAAGTGCGCCCAAAAAGTTGATCTCCATCTACACACATATCTCCTCTCCTCGTGAAAAGAAGATCCCCAAGCTATTGTTCTCTCTCACTTACACACAGTGACACACATATACTACTCATCTCTGTGCTTTGTTTCCCTCTCTCTCTCTCTCTTGTTTCTTTTACAGTACATGCAATGCACAGGTAGGTCAAAGCTCCATGCAATTGTAGGATAGGAGTATAAATGTTTGGGCAAGGAAACATCTTTGTTTTTGGAAGTATCTCCAGCTACGATACCCCATTGCTCCCTTTTTTCCCTTTTCTAGGGCAAACAAACAACTGGACATGTCTCTCACAGCCTTTCTGCAGGGGAGGTTCGGATGCTTGCACAGGAAATAACACATAGCAATAGTAGAAGCTTGACCGATACAGGGTTGGGAGGTTATTGTTTTCCAGATGTAGACGAAGAGATGGTGATAAAATTGGCCCCATCCCAAACGCATAGCGTTAGCTTTAGCTAGCAAACCTGGCGTTGTTTGAACCGACAGGTTCAGTTGAAATTAAAAAAGAGAGCTATATGGCAAAATTATCCACTCCTAGCTTGAATTTGCTGCCACGAGTTAATTAATACTAGTACTAGCTGGTATCTAAAATCTCAAAAATCTTGGGGGAGGATCCATTTATTAATTAACTTTTTTTCCTAGAAACCCCTTTAGGACTCATTTGCAATGTAAACATTTTCTAGGGTTTTGATAGGATGCTAGCTCAATTTCCTCTAGCTAGTACAAATCCATCAGTATTCCTTCATTTTCAAAAGAAGGCCATGATTTTTCAATTAATGGGCGAAGATTACAAAATTCCAGATCTTACAACACAACGCTAAATTTGAAACAAAAAATAAAATTCCCATGGAGAGGACCTAGCAAGAAAAATTGACCCCATTCAGTGCCACGCGCAACTTCTTTTACCTCCATTCGCCCAAATCCTCATTTTCCCTTCTCTCCTTTCGCTTGCCCTGTCTCCGGCCTCTTGTGATCCTTCACCATTGTTGCCTCCAAGTAATTGGTATCCTCCCTCATGATGCACAATATCTCCTATTTGACTGGTGTCATCCGCCACTCCTCGACTGCTCTTATGACGTTTGCTCTGCTACCCTTTCACCTACTCTAGTTTGATATACCTATGACGGTTTGTGCGCTTTCGACCTATGTTACGTTATCTACCGCTCATTAGTTTCCATCTCAAGCACATTATCAAGGGCCACTTTCCATGCATGCCCAGGTGATGGTACATTCTTGGTGGTTGCTTTTGTCCAGACATAAAATGCCAATGAGAACACTGTTTTGGCAAACACATGGAACCCACAGAAACACACATGCCACATGTATACACATTAGCTAGTGACACGAGCCATGTCCCCTTAAGGCCTTAACTAACACCCTCAAGGTCTCAACAGACAATGTCCATGAACAAATCCACTAATCTCATAAAATTCCTCAATTGTACTATATCACATATTTATAAACGTGGGCACCCAGGACCTGACCGTATATACCAAATACGTGTTTTGCCTATGGTAGTATATGGAAACAACATGCAAATGAAAAACAGTATGTACAAGCTTGAGCCAAACTCTGTACAAACATTTCGTCTGAATGTGTATAGTATGATGGACAAACAAGAATAAAAACACCATTATTTTCAATTTGCGTTAGTCAATTTGCGTCAGTCAATTTTCCATGTGTATAGTAAGCAAATTGACTGACGCACACATCGCGTTCTTGTAACGCAGCATCTCATATTCTAGATGAACGAAAGTACATACCACTGTACGAGGTGATCGAAACAAATCGATCGAGAATTAATATCAGACGCCGCTGGCGAATACGTACACACATTGCATTCACAGGGCAATATATGCAGCTTACAGACCACTCCACGCTACAGCACCCAACCAATTCTCTCTTCTCTCTTCTCTACAAACACAAAAACAGAAAAAATCTTAGACACATCGATCACAACATCGATTCCGATGATCAGCGAACAAAGCTATGGGTCGCGAGCACGAATTTGATATCTATCCCCTCAAGCAAAATTAAAAAGCTAGCCTGCCTACTATTTAACCCAGGATTTTTTCCCACGGGAGGGGTTTTTGGCAAATTT
>CM020186.1:12472039-12488869 GCA_009805545.1 Oryza longistaminata | reverse complement strand
CATGATTAGCCATAAGTGCTACAGTAACCCACATGTACTAATGACGGCTTAAGTAGGCTCAAAAGATTCGTCTCGCGGTTTCCAGGCGAGTTCTGAAATTAGTTTTTTCATTCGTGTCCGAAAACCCCTTCCGACATCCGGTCAAACGTCTGATGTGACACCCAAAAATTTCCTTTTCCCCAACTAAACACACCCTAAGCATCATTCAGAAAACTCTGAAGAAACTGCGATTAGTTACAGCTCGCCGACGACGACGGGCGAGCTTCCGTCCGTCCGGCCGCGGTCGCAGAGCAGAGCAGGGAGGGAAGCTGCTGACTTCGCCGCGCTGCGTCGCGTTCGGTTCTTGCCTGCCTTCCCGAGTGGGTTCCTGTCAGCTTTTTCCTCGCGGCCTCTGAGCCTCTCCGTCATCATCCTTCAGCTCCTGCGGCTTTGCTGACTGGAGTTGCTCCAACTGTTTGTTTACAGTTTTGACTCTTGGTCTCCACATTTACATCGGCGGCTAGAACACGCACATTTTACTCTCTCAATCTTCAGCAGCGTCCTTGGATGGTCGACAGAGAGTAATGGCAACATTTAGGGTGTGTTTAGTTCACGCTAAAATTAAAAGTTTAGTTGAAATTGGAACGATGTGACGGAAAAGTTGGAAGTTTGTGTATATAGAAAAGTTTTATTGTGATGGAAAAGTTGGAAGTTTGAAGAAAAAGTTTGGAACTAAACTCGGCCTTATCCCAAACAAAAACTTTTCACGCTATCAAATCAAATGTTTGGACACATGCATGGAGTATTAACTATAGATAAAAAACTAATTACACATATTACATGTAAATGCGAGACGAATCTTTTAAGCCTAATTGCTCCATGATTTGACAATGTGGTGCTACAGTAAACATTTGCTAATGACGGTTTAAGTAGGCTTAATAAATTCGTCTCGTAGTTTATAGGCAGAATCTGTAATTTGTTTTGTTATTAATGTGTGTCCATATATTCGATGTGACACGCCAAAACATTTCATCTTGCGAACTAAGGCCCTGTTTACTTCCAGGGGTGAAAAGTTTTAGCGTGTAACAGTGGTTAAAGAACCAAACTCTGAAACTCGTAGTACCTAACATCTTTGTGGCCTCAAAATAGAAGAACAGAACTGTGGCGAATGCACTATACCAAAACACTTGGGTCAGGGATCTGAACACACTAAAGATAACCACGGAGGACCATCTGTGACAATTCATCGATCTTTGGATGAAAATTCAGAACATAGACCCTCGTCGTTTGGGAGCTATTATGCGAGCAGAACACTAGAACCTTTTAACACATCGCCAACCCCAACCTCCGTGATTGCAAAATCAAATAGGAGGCTAGGGCTTTTGGGTCAAAGTAGGAGCGTCCAAGCTCCAAGAGTTCCTATTTGGAGGGAGATTACGTACTTTGACCTTTTAAGTCGGGCGAGGACTTTCACATGTCCATGTACATACTTTTATTTTATTTACTCCGTCACTATAAATATATGCAAGATGTAGCTTTTGCCTTCTTTAAAAAATTTAGATCAGGAAGAAGGTGAAAGAGAGGAGAAAACTAATGAAGTGACATGTCGGACTCGCCCTCATCTTTTATTTTCTCAAAAGATCCTCTTTTTTAATGATTGGAGTCATATAGGCCAAATTAGGCCGGTTCGAGCAAGGGATATAACTTAAACAGTTTGAAAAGTTAAAGAGGCACAATATATGATTTGCATATTTATGATTGATGTTAGTGTTCCATGGAATTTTAGGGTGCCGTTTTACACATGCAGTTGATTTTGCTTATTTTGTTCCTACAAAAATATTTTCTACCGGTGAATTTTGCATAGCGTAGCTGGTTAGATTTCATTTCGTGAAACCTATAAACTATGGTTGAAATCTTATATTTGGCATGGGTACCAGCATTTATGGTTAATTTTTCCAGGTGTAGGTGATGTACATGTCGATAGCAAGGTGCTCGTGATGATTTCATCAATCTCAAGGTACATGTCGATTGTGGAGTGCTTGTAGTGACTTCGTATGCCTTAAGGTATATGTCGATAGCGAAACGTCGGTGATGACTTCATCAATCCTAAGATATATCGGTTGCTCATAGAGAAAAGATGTGTATGTATATGTTCACAAGGTCAACTGTGTGCGCGTGTTTATAAGCATTTGTGTATGTAATGTGTTTCAAAAATATATATTCCCTTAGTCCCAAAATAAGCACAGCCATGAGTTTTCGTGTCCAACTTTAATTGTTCATCTTATTTATTTTTTTTTAAAAAACTAAAAAATATAAGTCACGCATAAAGTAATATTCGTGCTTTATAGTCTAATAACTATAAAAATACTAATCATGAAAAAATTTCAAACAAGACGGACGATTAAAGTTGGACACCGAAATTTATGGTTGCACTTATTTTGGGATAGAGCGAGGATAAAATAGCCAGCTCTATGCTTTTTTTTTTTTAAAAAAAAGAAAGATGTTTTTATGTGTTGAAGGAAAATTACTGGGCGCGGGAGGGCCGGCCTGGTCAGCCAGCCAGGCCAGCGGTAGCGGTAGGTTGTACTTTGGGGCACCGGCATATCCAACTTTTCAGTAATAATATTCCAGGTCCCCCCATTGATTCCCTCTGATGTATCTTTCCCTTTCAATCCAAGAGATGCATGAGAAAAGCTCATCATTTGACATGAACATCTCATGGTATTTGTGTGTGCAGCAGCAGCAGCAGCAGCAGGTAGCAAGCATGTACATCTGATGTTCCATCCATCCATCAACCTTGCCTAGACATACTTTTGTCGGCCATTCCGTGGTGAGCCTTCAAGTGCGCCCAAAAAGTTGATCTCCATCTACACACATATCTCCTCTCCTCGTGAAAAGAAGATCCCCAAGCTATTGTTCTCTCTCACTTACACACAGTGACACACATATACTACTCATCTCTGTGCTTTGTTTCCCTCTCTCTCTCTCTCTTGTTTCTTTTACAGTACATGCAATGCACAGGTAGGTCAAAGCTCCATGCAATTGTAGGATAGGAGTATAAATGTTTGGGCAAGGAAACATCTTTGTTTTTGGAAGTATCTCCAGCTACGATACCCCATTGCTCCCTTTTTTCCCTTTTCTAGGGCAAACAAACAACTGGACATGTCTCTCACAGCCTTTCTGCAGGGGAGGTTCGGATGCTTGCACAGGAAATAACACATAGCAATAGTAGAAGCTTGACCGATACAGGGTTGGGAGGTTATTGTTTTCCAGATGTAGACGAAGAGATGGTGATAAAATTGGCCCCATCCCAAACGCATAGCGTTAGCTTTAGCTAGCAAACCTGGCGTTGTTTGAACCGACAGGTTCAGTTGAAATTAAAAAAGAGAGCTATATGGCAAAATTATCCACTCCTAGCTTGAATTTGCTGCTACCAGTTAAATACTAGTACTAGATGGTACCTAAAATCTCAAAAATCTCGGGGGAGGATCCATTTACTAATTAACTTTTTTCCTAGAAACCCCTTTAGGTCTCATTTGCAATGTAAACATTTTCTAGGGTTTTGATAGGATGCTAGCTCAATTTCATCTAGCTAGTACAAATCCATCAGTATTCCTTCATTTTCAAAAGAAGGCCATGATTTTTCAATTAATGGGCGAAGATTACAAAATTCCAGATCTTACAACACAACGCTAAATTTGAAACAAAAAATAAAATTCCCATGGAGAGGACCTAGCAAGAAAAATTGACCCCATTCAGTGCCACGCGCAACTTCTTTTACCTCCATTCGCCCAAATCCTCATTTTCCCTTCTCTCCTTTCGCTTGCCCTGTCTCCGGCCTCTTGTGATCCTTCACCATTGTTGCCTCCAAGTAATTGGTATCCTCCCTCATGATGCACAATATCTCCTATTTGACTGGTGTCATCCGCCACTCCTCGACTGCTCTTATGACGTTTGCTCTGCTACCCTTTCACCTACTCTAGTTTGATATACCTATGACGGTTTGTGCGCTTTCGACCTATGTTACGTTATCTACCGCTCATTAGTTTCCATCTCAAGCACATTATCAAGGGCCACTTTCCATGCATGCCCAGGTGATGGTACATTCTTGGTGGTTGCTTTTGTCCAGACATAAAATGCCAATGAGAACACTGTTTTGGCAAACACATGGAACCCACAGAAACACACATGCCACATGTATACACATTAGCTAGTGACACGAGCCATGTCCCCTTAAGGCCTTAACTAACACCCTCAAGGTCTCAACAGACAATGTCCATGAACAAATCCACTAATCTCATAAAATTCCTCAATTGTACTATATCACATATTTATAAACGTGGGCACCCAGGACCTGACCGTATATACCAAATACGTGTTTTGCCTATGGTAGTATATGGAAACAACATGCAAATGAAAAACAGTATGTACAAGCTTGAGCCAAACTCTGTACAAACATTTCGTCTGAATGTGTATAGTATATATGATGGACAAACAAGAATAAAAACACCATTATTTTCAATTTGCGTTAGTCAATTTGCGTCAGTCAATTTTCCATGTGTATAGTAAGCAAATTGACTGACGCACACATCGCGTTCTTGTAACGCAGCATCTCATATTCTAGATGAACGAAAGTACATACCACTGTACGAGGTGATCGAAACAAATCGATCGAGAATTAATATCAGACGCCGCTGGCGAATACGTACACACATTGCATTCACAGGGCAATATATGCAGCTTACAGACCACTCCACGCTACAGCACCCAACCAATTAAACAAGAAAGATGATAATAACAAAACAAAACAGAAAAAATCTAGACACGATCGATCGATCGATTCCTTGATCGCGACAAAGCTATGGGCGCGCGATCAGTTTGAGATATCGCCCTAGCAAAATTAAAGCTAGCCTCCTACTATACCAGATCACGGAGTTGCACTAATAATCAACAAGAGAACAAGGCGCGTACGTCCCACCAGATGGCGACACCACCACCATCATCAACAGTGTGTACGCCGTACTACGTACCATGAAGAAGAAGAAGAAGAAGAAGACAATCACCAACAGCGAGCGAAACCGATGAGCAAACTCGTATACATCCACCGTAGTAGTAGACTAGTAATTCATAGTAGTAGTGTTGTTACAACGAAGAGATTCACTCCGGTCCAATAAAAAAATACCTCGAGGTTACCGATAACTTACGGTACCAAATCGTTTCCGATCGCTGGATCCAAGATCAGAAATAATTTAGTACTGTGAGTACTTCGAGATACTTTTTGCTGGACCAGAGTAGCAAGTCTCTGAGATTAGAGGGATCGGGCGGCGGGGGCGGTGGAGGAGGAGTCGTGGTCGAGGTCGGAGACGGCGCCGTCGTCGTCGTCGTCGAGGGCGGCGGCGCCGCCGAGGGCGCCGTGGCCGTGGCCGAAGGCGCGGGCGTGGTCCTTGAGGGAGCGCTTGTGCTTGAACTCGGAGCCGCAGAGGCAGTACCAGAGCTTGCCGCAGTTCTTCTCGTGGGTGCGCCAGTCGCCCTTGACGGCGAAGGCCTTGCCGCACTTGCGGCAGAGGAAGGGCTTGAGGCCGTGCTTGCGCTTGTAGTGCGTCTGCAGCGTGCGGAAGTCCTTGAGCGGCCGCGCCCGCGGGTGGTCGATGTTGTTCCGGCCCCCCGCCGCGCAGCAGTAGCACGGCAGCCGCAGCATCGCCGTCGGCTGCACCCCGCGCAGCGACTCCGGCCCCTTCCTGTACTGCGACCCATGCCCCCACATATGCATCTGCATCCATGCATTTTTTCAACAAGTTTCATTTCCATTTCATATTTCTTTTTTCTGACATCAAAATGTATATATTCACCAAATTAATACCCCCTCTATACCATAATATAAGGGATTTTTGGGTGGATTTAACACATTCTAGTACAGTATATCTAGGCAGGCTGCCTGTCCAGATTCATTATACTAGGATGTGTTACATCCATCCAAAATCTCTTATATTATGGGACGGAGGGAGTAGTATATACAATGTAATAAAAACAAATTCAGAAGTTTTTTTTGTAACTAGCTTCATGCATATGGGATGTGTCGATCGTCCTATCCAGGTATGAGAACACTTCCCTAGCTATCATATCATCGTATGCTCAATGTTTCCTAATTTATATGCTACGTTCATTTCAAATGCATCACCTTTTTATGCTGGATTTGCAGGCTGGGTTCAGGAAATGGTGGTTTCCATGTGAACATGCAGACTTGTACTGTTACTGCTGCTGTTCATTTCAGTGTGGTACTAGGACACCGTATACTGGCTTTCTTTTTAATGCGTTTGCTTATCTAGAGATATTTGCAGACATCTAGTACGGATGATCAGAAGGGAGTCGATCTGGCTGGACCTGGCCGGCTCATGCATCAATCTTTCCGGCTTTCCCCATGCATGCAGCTGTGATAAACCGGAGAAGCCGCATGAGCGCAGAAGAAACGCCGGCCTTTTGAAAGTGAGGGCTAGTATATATGTAGCTCTTCAGATCAGACAAGGCTATGGCTTTAGCTAGTAGTAGGAGTAGACCATTGCTTGTGTGTTTGTGACTGTTGCTTGTGAGATGAGAGAGTGTGTGGCGTGCTTGTGCCTGAGGAGCACAGTGTGTGCGTCAGGGACAGTGGAGCTAAGCTACAGCAAGAACACTGCACATCTCTTGCAGTTCTTGGGAGAGGTAAACGGCAGCTGTAGCAAAACCACTAGCTCTTGACAAGTGAGAAACGAAGGAAGAAAAGGTTAATGTGGCTTGATCAAACATCCAACCTAAGCTAGCTAGCTTGGCAAAAAAGCTTCATCATCTGAAAGCTAGAGAGATCAGTGTCATATGGTAGTGGACTGCATGCTGGCTGCTGTGAGATACTACCACACACACTTCACACCATTGGAGTAGAAGAAAGTGGCTAGCACCAGGAACACCTGGCCCCTGCCCTGCCTGCCTGTGCATGCAGCTGAGCTGAGCAAAGCTAGCTTTTTCATCAGAGATATCATCAGACACACACACTATATAGCTAGCTGCTGCATGCATGCTAATGAGATCTCTTTCCATCCATCAATAGATACACCAGCACTCATCTAATCTACTTATTCATGCAGATCATGCAAAGGTGAAGTCTGGAGAAGAGATCTTCACTGGGATCTCTGCTAGCTCTGACGAACCACCACTCTAATAATGCGCGCATTTCTAAAGAGAGCCCCCTGTAAAAAGCAAGAGCGCCCCCAGAAAAGCATAAAAGTGGCATGCATGTATGACTGCATTCGCATTTGCATGGCATGGCTGCCCCGGCCTGGCCATATCTGTCTTGTTCAATCACACGAAAAGGCGGCCACTGTGCGTGCACAACTGCAACCCTCTCCTCCTCTCCTCATCTCAGCTCAGCTCAATCTCCGGTGATCTCAGAGACCAGACCAGACACCAGCACGTGTAGCTTGTATCCACTACTTCTCTCATAAGATTTGCTCTAACTCAAGGTACCGGTACCTCACGGTATTAAATCATTTCCGATCGTCGGATCGGATATAGCTGGGCAGGATGGGTATTGTTAGATCTAACGATCCGAAACGATTTGGTACCACAGGGTACCAGTATCTTGAGGTACTGTTTTTTTGGACCGGAGCAAATCTCCTTCTCTTATAGCTTGCTTGCTAGCAGTTGCTAGTACTCGTCGTCTTTCAACGATAAGCTAAACAAAAAGGTACGAGCTAGCACTAGCAGCCATGGAATCGAAGGAGAACTGAACTGCTCTCTAGCTTTCATGTTCCCTCCGTTTCAAACTAGATGGCTTTGAAAATAGGTCGCCCATTTCAAAATATAGCTATCTCATTGAATGGATTTTTTTTTCCGAATGGAAAAAAAAATAGCTATCTCTGTAGTTCAAATTATATGGCTTTGGAAATAGGAGCTTCATACTTTGTCGTTCATTAAAAATATGGTGTGCGTGTATGCGTTCATATGGATGAATGTACACGTGTTATGAGTGATTACGTTTATACTGTGTTTCTAAAAAAATTGGCTTTGGAATAGGAGCTTCATGCTTCATCGTTCATTGGTCTGACAGATCGAGGAAAAGAACAAATTAATTTTCAGAGAAAGAAAAGACGGGATTCATGTTCTTAAGCTAGCTAGCCCGGCTATGGAGTGGCAAGACACACTTGATAATCGAGATTTACTAGTGTACGATAATTCCAAGATCAGCTGCATGTTGTGTGGGACGTTTTTTGTCAAGAATTTCTCAGATAATATGTAGGTTTAGCAGCTAGCAGAGTACCTATAATGCAAAGAGAGGTTGGTGAATATATGGATATTTTTACATAGATACATATGTATATCACTTAATTAATCACTGTAAACAGATAACTCTTAAGTAATTAATTAGGTTCAGGCTTTCTTCTTACCAATCCTAATAAAATTCGGTCGGCCTAATTCTTTCAGTCAACCCGGCAAAAATAAAATTCAGTTTTTTGTTTTTATATAAAGGTAGTGCAGGTTTTCGTTCGCATGCTGATCGAGGCTGAGTAACTAGCTAAGTATAAGAAGCATACGTTAATGGGATCAAGAGGTATATATAGAACGAGTGAGACGCATTGTCAAACATTATTCCGACAAAAGAACTAGCAAGTAATTACACCCAGCTAGATATGCAGCGTTCGTTCAAGAGCCATAAAGCTTTCCTGAACTACTACTGTAGAAATTTTCATAGCCAGATGCCCAGATCTTATAAAGAAAAGGTAAAATTTGCGTTGCCTACTGTCGGTATCATTTATTTGTTAGGTGATTGCAATTAGGATATGCTTAAAAGAAAAAAAAATCAGTTCTAGCTAGATCGGATTTATTCTAGCCTAAGAAAAGGGATTTATCTATCTACATGAAGAAGACATATGCTTTGTCATACCATGACGACAAAAACGGGGGAAGACGAACAAGAGGACCACTAGTGGTACAGTTTGGGGATCACGCATGATGCTATGTCTAATTCTAAGTAAATTAATCACTTATTAGTCTTGAATTGCGACAAAACTGAACAGCAATAACCCACAAAGAATCGCAAAAAAGAATAAAATTAAATGGAGCAGCGATAATCTAGAGCAAGCAAGAACAGTAGCAGCTAGCAGAATTAAGCTGTGAAGAGAAATGAAGAAATTGCTGGCTGACCTGCATGTTGTTGTATCGGTTGAAGGTTTTGAAGCAGACGGGGCAGGAGAACTGCGTGGGGCCGATGAGGATCTGCGACGGCGTCGGGATCCAGTACTGGCCCTTGTTCAGACGCCCGATCGGCGTCGACGCGAACCCTAGCGGCGCCGCGGCGTCGGCGGAGTCGCCGTCGTCCCTGCTCGCGCCGCCGGCTTCCTCCGCCTCGTCCTCTTCCTCGTCACGACGCGCGGTGGAGGATCTTCTCCCGGCCGCCGCTGACGAGAGCCCCGAGATGAGGTCGGCGGCGGCGGTCGGGCTCGGCAGGCCGATGTGGAGCGCGACCGTGACGTCCGCGTCGTCGTCCTCCCCCGCCGCGGGCGGCTTCGGCGGCGCAGCAGCCGGAGCCGGAGCCCTCCACGTCCATCGGGTCTCCCGCCGCGCCTTGGTGTTCAGGTCGGCGAAGAGCCGCCCGCGCGGCGACGACGGAGCTGGTGGTGTCTATCGCCGCCTCCACCGCCGCCGCCGCCGGCGTCGAGCCCGGCACGTCCTCCTCGTCCGCCCCCTCCTCCTCCGCGCCGTCGTCGTCGTCGGTGCAGTCCTCCTCCCCCGCTGCGCGCCGCTCCGCCCGTCGTTGCCGCCCTCGTGCCGCCGCGCGAGGCGGGGGTGAGGGACAGTAGCGGCAAGGCCTCCCGGAGCGGAGGCGACGGCGGGGCAGTCGTCGTCGGCGGCGTCGCGGCCGTCGTCGACGTCACCCCCGCCGTCGGAAAGAACGGGAAGGAGGAGGAGGAGTAAGCGCCAGCCGGCGACGGCGACGGCGACGGCGGGGTGGAGAAGCAGTAGCGGCGGTGGTGATTCTTGAGGAAGCTCGCGTAGTAGGGGTTCTCCATGGCTGGCAAGGTAGCTTGCGCCTCTTGCTATGGAGAGATCGACACAGCTCGTGTGCGCGTGTGGTGGCGTGGGGGTGGTAGTTGGCGAGGGGTTATTATAGGGCGTGTGAGTGTGAGAGGGAAGGCCCCCGAAGGGGATTGGGAATGAGTATATTTACTATTTACTGTGGAGGTTAATTAGCTAATGTGTGCATGGGAGGACGTGGTACGCACGTACGATGTACCGGGAGATAACTCTTGTTTTTTCGGATTACAAGATGGACGCACGCGCGCACACCATTATACACTCTCCAAGAGTCGGAAACCAACAACGCATATCTGATCTCAGTAAAATCTTGTTGGAAGCCCGAGTGCATGTGCGTAGTATTCTTGGACATCAGGATTTAAACCCTGGTGGGGTGAAATCATGTGCATACGACTTCAGCACCGGATTTTCTACTTCAGCACCGCACCAGTGGTGCTTCCCCTCTTGGTTTTTTTTTCTTTCTTGTAAGGAGGGACATGTTCTTTCTGCAGAGTAAGGCTTCACAAACTCGATGAATTTTGATCGGATTTCGGGAATTTGGATCATCTCGAGTTATCATGTTTGGAGTTTATGGAAATTCATTCGAAATGTGTCGATTTTTCTAGATTGGCGAAAAATCGATGTCTCACTGGGCTCGAATTTCACTGGCCAATCAATACCTTGTGACTTTATCACTTAAATTTTGTATTTTATATATTCATTAAAAGGTTCATGAATAGAATCAAAATATAGATAAGAAATATATGCCCTCTTTACGGGGCTTCTAGCAGCCATAGATACTCCAAGAATCTCGGCTAGCTCCCCAAACAATCCAAATGTTTACTCAAGATTGTGACACTTAGTAAAGCTAAAAATCCAGGAATTAATTAGTGCTATAAGCTAGGGGATTATATATATACTTCTCTATATTCTCACCAGCTCGCCAGATATATTATAAGAAATGTTCTTTTTATGGGAAAAAAAGATTTGTAGTCAAATTTCCATTGATCGATTCATTTTTCCATATGTCCTTATTTGAAACGAAAACCCATTTATTGTGTGTGCCCATAGTTACAAGCTAGTGATGGTACATGTACTATTATTATGTGTTTGGTTTATAAAATTTTGATGGAGAAATCTTGTCCGGATGGGTTTTCTTTCTTTCGGCCCGGTACTGTTGTTCCTTATATATACACATTATTAGCATTTTGTTATAGGTCAATTTGTTTTGTCCGGGGCCACAATTCACGGATTATTGATGCTGCTATTTAAAGATGAGCAATAGCTTGTGTCAAAAGACAACTAAGAACATCATCACCGGTCTTGACCAAACTACAAACGTGCAACTTTACGAGTTCTTACATTAATTTCCGAAATATTGTAATAATGGAAAAAAGATGTTTTCTGAATTGGTTAAAAAACGAATAAAATTAACTAAATTCAGGATGTATGAAGCACCTAGAATATGAATATATATGGGATGAGGGATCCTAAAGGACAAATATAGGAATCGAAACTAGAGATCCGAGGATGATATGGGAGCCTAGAGACACATATATATATAGGACCTAAGATGATAAATATATATGGCACTTTAGAAGAAAACTAAGAGGACAAATATGGGACTTTAAAGGGAAGGCTCAAGGGACGAATTGAATAAGAAATCCGGAGGAAGATTCTAGGGTTAAGGCGTTGTTAGTAGGGAAAATTTTTGGGTTTGTTTGTCACATCGAACATACGGACACACATTTGAAGTATTAAACGCAGTCTAATAACAAAACAAATTACATATTCCGCCGGAAACTACGAGACAATTTATTAAGCCTAATTAATCGTCATTAGACAAATTTACTGTAGCACCACATTATTAAATCATGGCGCAATTAGGCTTAAAAGATTCGTCTCGCAATTTACACGCAAACTGTGTAATTGTTTTTTTTGTTCCACGTTTAATACTCCATGTATGTGTCCAACATTCGATGTAATGGGTGAAAATTTTTGTTTTGGGAACTAAACAACCCCCTATATGAATGGTGGCTACAGAATAACACAGATATTAATTCTTACAATTTTTTTTCGATATGCATCTTTGGAGCAAAACTTTTATTACATATGTACACTTGTCATATAAATTGAATATATAGCAAAATTATAATCTATAAAATATTTTTGTAGAGGAAGATCCGCATATACTGTTCTTGAATGACTAATCTAAACATTTAAAATATCCCATAGTAAAAATGTCCCACATCACATTTTCTGTACATTAGCTATGTTTTAGTGTGGAATTTGCGCTCGTCGTTCCGAAATGATCACAACTTTGCCCTTTCGAGGGAAGGTGTTGGGTTCCAGTCCATCGATTCAGCTAGTATCTTCTTAATGGCAACATATTCAATTTTGCTTGCTTGAAATTATGAAATGTTATATAGCATATAATATAATTACCGTTTCAAGTACCAAATGTTGAGAGGCTGATTAAATATTCTTTCCGAACTTCAAAACTTTGGATATTACAATGCGAAACTGCCCTATATAAACACTAGTATATTGTAGAATATGAAAAGGGTGTAAAATGTGACATCAATATAGTATTTGTATTTTTTGGAGAATCCATTTTGCTATTGTTAATTAGAGTCTAGACGTCATAACACTCGGTGAGAAAAAAACCGAAGTATATATTGATGCCTTAGACCTCTTTCTTGATGGCATTTCCAAGTAATTTGATTTCATTTACTATATAAACATAATGTAATATTCTCCTTTTATTTTTAACATGGCTCTTGATGCAGTTACTAGTACTTTTGTTCTTAGAGGATGATTTGGTTGGACATTGACACCAGTCTCCAATACATTTATCATTACTATATCAAACTATATAATTATAAAAATAAATTATGAAAGGTTTTTCATGACACAAGTATGTCACATTTTTCATATTTTGAATCATGATACCTTTGAATTAATTATTAATAACTTAAGATTTTGAGGTTTGACTGCTACATATTTTAGGACGTTTCTAAGAATGGGACATATAATAAGTATAAACAGGGATATATATATATATATACAATAATGTAAATTCTCCTTTTGTTTTAACATCGCGGTGGAGATACCTGCTAATTGAGGGAGCTGAGAGTAACCTGATCCCGCTTATAAAAAGAGCTAGCTAGACTAAAAACAAATTAACTACTGTTAGCATGATTAACCGGCAGAATTAGAAACATTATTCTCGATGGAAATTTATTTACCTTAATTAATTTGGCTACGGTACGTAGAGATGTAGAGAGAACATGTAGCAAGATTTTAGCTAAGGGAGAATGAATCAGCAAGGGACCAACACTGAATTAATGTGGTTTTCGTCTTTTCGCCATCTGAAAGCAAACGGCGTACGTGGTTCTTATACCGGGACCATTTGTGAATTGTGATCGTAGTAAATATATGGTCGAGGCGAATGTTTCGCACTTTCGCTGGCTGCACCACAGAAATCATTGGATTATAAGGCACATGCAGGGATAGTGTTTTTTGCTTACAAATTGAGAAAAAATAATGGAAATTAATCTTTTTGGCCATCAAGTTGTACAATTCCAACCTGATCGTAGACATTCTTTGGTACCTAAGTAGGAGTAAGATATATTTACAAAAAAAAAACTATATTCCTTACGATTACACAACCAACACTCTTAATTCCAACATGCATTGAGGGCAGGTCATTACTCCATTTTATTAAGATAATGAAAATGGACTATAATGCTATGACAGATTACTACATATACATCGCTTAAACAAATTATAGACTTACAATTCACCTATTAAAGTTATTCGGTGGTGGTCTTTATTAATAGGTTTTCTTTCTCTCATCCTTAGCTTGGAGAGAGGTATATATTTCCTTATATTTGAGATTTACCTCTTTGTGAAAGGAGGCATCATAATTAATCTTATAGATTGGAGTTAGAATAAGATTGAAAACTCATATTTATATACTCCCTCCATTTCAAAATGAAGCTATTTCTACCACTCGATCTTTGATAAAGCTATTTATTCACCTATCTCCTCTCAACCGATCACAATCATTCTCTATTCAATTTCTTCTACTTTCTCTTATCAGCTAATCTTAACATTCCCCAAATTATTTCCACCTATTTTCTTAATAATTGTATCCATAATTGCTTAATTGTTTTAGACAAAGGCAATATGTTTTTAATGTTTTCTTCTGTTTTTGAGAGGTATACTACGAGTATTTGTGTTATTAAGGAGAAATATACCTTCGGGGTAAAGGTATATAACACTGACTAGGTTGTGTTCTTTTGGAGGGATTGGGAACCCCTCCCCTCCACATGCAAAACAAAACGATAGATTAACATATGATTAATTAAGTATTACCTAATAAAAAACTTGAAAATGAATTAATATGTTTTTTAAAGCAACTTTCCTATAAAAACTTTTTGCAAAACACGCACCGTTTAGTAGTTTGAAAAGTGTGCACATGGAAAACAATGGAGATGAGTTGGGAACTCAGGGGAATGAACTCAGCCTAAGAGCAGGTGCAATAGCAGACTATAAGCCAGCTATAAACACATTTCGAGGAGATAGGGGATGAGAGAGAAGAGCAGCGGGCTACAGATTTGTAGCTAGCCAGCTGCAGCACGGACACCAAGATACATGTGTGTATAGTGTGTATAACAGGTGGGATAAACTATAAATCGTGTAATATATGTTTATAGGTAACTATTGTATGAATCGGCTATTAAATTGACTATAAATAATTTGGAGCCAGTAGTTGGCTATACTATTAAACTTGCTCTAACACTGGTTTATCTATACCTCTTTATACCTCTCGGAACAATAATAAAAGTCTCGTCATTGTCAATTGTAGACTTGTCTTATAATTAGTTCAACCAGTTTATATTTTTTTTTTACCCTCTTAAACAATAAGATGGTTGCACCGTTGCACTATAGATTTCATTTATATATAGCCTAATTTCCTCTGCCCAATTGTCTGTAAGATCCAGAATCATATATGATTGGCCTTTTCTGGCCACAACTATGCATACATTTAACACCTGAAAAGAAGAATAAATTTAAAGGCCATTATTAATTACACGTGGAATAGGATATATTCAAACCAGCATTCAAGGAGCGAACAGTATTACTATAGATATAGGCGGCCTTACCAGCAAGTTACTGTTCAATTAGCTAGTGGCCCGTGCAATTCCTGTAGATGATCGATGTGAGATTGCGAGTGAGAGCTAATCCCAAGCCAGGCAATAAATCGGGGAGCATGGACAGATCCAGTACCATTCATGTTCAATAATTATACATGCATTGATTGCAAATTAGAGGAATTAATCTTAATTATTGTTCAGGCTAACCTGAATTCAATTAATTAGCATAGCTAACTAGTGGAGTATTGAGCAGTACAATAATACTAATAACAAAAGATGCTCACTTGGAAACTTGCTAGTATATAGAACAAACAGAAACTTGATAGAACTAATATAGTTAATTAATGAAATAATTTCAAATTAATCGGGAAAAATCATTAGCTCAAGAGTCAAAACCTAGTTGTTGCAGAGGACCACCACTGATTATATTGACTAGTCAACCCATTCCGTGTTAGTCTTCCTCTAGAAATAGCTCCATTAATATATTACACTTGCCATACAATGTTATTATTATTGTTACATTTCAAATATACAAATATGTTCCATCCTAAATACTAGGCACAACCACCACTAACACAAGGACCAAGAAATAACTATTATCAATTATTTATCTAGATCACTCTAGTAAATACAATCCAGGTATCCAATGGGCTTAGAGATTTTAACAGTGCAGAATTTAAAAATAAAATAAAAGGAGGGAGATGTTCTAGCTAACTGCATGCATGCAATGCGCCCCTTGTAATGAAAATGGTTACACTTTTTATTTTAGGATGGAGGAGTATTGTGTAAGCGTACATGGTATTACCTCCCTCCCAAAATAATTGTATTATAAAAAAATAGATATATTAGCAGTACATATAAATAACCACAATAACCCTACGTGCATAGAATAAAAAAAAGGTCGAGGCAGATGCGAATGGAAAGATGAGAAGGTAGAAGGCGGGATACCTCCGTCTAACCAATTGGATGTGTTTCAACTTATTATAAATATATTTTTTAGACAAAATTAATTTGATAGTTAATTACAGATCTACTGTATTAGGATGGACATAATTACGCCTTGTATGACTCGTCCAGTTAATTCGACTAGCTGTATATAAACAGCTCACAAAGACTTAATTAAATACATTGTCCACGATTAACTATCTGTCATATATATGTATGCAAAAACCACCCATAAATCATTTGAAGTTTGACATCTACCCCTAAGTTATTTTGTTGCAAATGTACACCCACCTACTAATTTTTTATGTGGGGTGGTTTTTACAATTTTCCCATATATGTAGGGTGTGTTTAGTTCACGCTAAAATTGGAAGTTTGGTTGAAATTGGAACAATGTGACGGAAACGTTGGAAGTTTATGTGTGTAGAAAAGTTTTAATGTGATAGAAAAGTTTAAAGTTTAAAGAAAAAATTTGGAACTAAACTCGGCCGTAGTATTGGTTTCTCCTATTCTGCCATAATGAAGTACTACCTCCGTCCCAAAATAAGTGCAGTTTTGTACTATTCACGTTCAACGTTTGACCGTCCGTCTTATTTGAAAAATTTGTGAAAAAATTAAAAATATTTAGTCACACATAAAGTACTATTCATGTTTTATCATCTAATAGCAATAAAAATACTAATCATAAAAAAATTTCAAATAA
>CM020186.1:12430850-12472014 GCA_009805545.1 Oryza longistaminata | reverse complement strand
AGAACGGGCAACCAGTAAAAGCAAACGTCATATAGAGAGCCAGAAATAATCTATATACAAATAATGTAATTCTCCTTTTGTTTTAAATCGCGGTGGGTAGATACCTGCTAATTGGGGCCGAGCTGAGAGTTAACCTGATCCGCTTATTAAAAACAGAGCTAGCTAGACTAAAACAAATAACATACTGTTTAGCATGATATTAACCGGCGAATTTAAAAACATTATTCTCAGATGGAAACTTTATTACCTTAATAATTTGCTACGGTAACGAGAGAATGTTAGAGAGAAACATGTACAAGATTTTTAGCTAAGGACGAGAATGAATCAGCAAGGGACCCAACACTGAATTAATGTGGATTTCTCTTTTCGCCCATCAAAGCAAACACGGCGTACGTGGTTCTTATACGCCGGGACCAGAATTGTGCAATTGTGCATCGTAGTCCAACATATATGGTCGAGGCAATGTTCGCACTTTCGCCTGGCTGCACCACAGAAATCAATTGGATTAACAGCGCACATGCGGAGACAGATAGTGTTTTTGCTTACAATTGAGAAAAAAATAATGGAAATTAATCTTTTTGCCATCAAGTTGTACAATCCAACCTGATCATAGACATTCCTTGGTACCTAAAGTAGGAGCTAAGTGATATACATTTACAAAAAAAAAAAACTATACTTCCTACGATTACCACAACCAACACTTCTTAATTCCCAACATGCTTGAGGGCAGCGTCATTACTTCCATTTTAATTAAGATATCGAAAATCGGACTTATAATGCGGCTATGACACAGATTACTACACTATACATCGTCTTAAAACAAATTATAACTTACAATTCAACCTATTAAAGTTATTGCGGTGGCTCGGTCTTATCTTATAGGTTTTCTTTTCTCTTCATCCTTAGCTTGGAGCAGAGCGTAATATTATTTCCTCTATATTTTGATCATTAACTACCCTCTTTGTGAAAGGACCAGGTATCATAATTTAATCTATAGATTGGACGTAGAATACAGATTTGAAAACTCATATTTAATACCCACTCCGTCTTTAAAATGAAGCATTTCTACCACTCGATCTTTGGGGGATTTTAAGCTTTTCTTCAACCTTCTCCTTCATCTCAAGGATTACAAATCATTTCTCTATTCAATTTCTTCATTACTTTCTCTTAATCAAGCTAATCTTACTCCCAAAATTATTCTCACTACTTCTTAATATCGTACTAGACTCTGCGTTAATTGTTTCTAAAGACACAAGGCAATAATGCCTCTTTTTATGTTTTCCTTCTGTTTTTGAGTGGCATCCGGTATACTACAAGTATTGATCAGTCTATCTCTGACGAATATACTTGGTAGGTAAGTTATACTAACACTGACTCGGCTGTTGTTCTTTTGGAGGGATTGCGAACCCTTCCTCCCACGCAAAAGAGGCAACAATTAGACACCATGACTTTAATTAAGTACTTAACTAATAAAAACTTGAAATGGATTATAATGATTTTCTAAAACAACTTTCCTATAAAACCTTTTTGCAAAACACGACGCACCGTTTAGTAATTTAAAAAGCGTCTCGCATCGGCAAAACAAGGGAGATGAGTTTGGGAACGTCAAGGGACATAGAACTCAAGCCTAAGAGCAGGGCAATAGCAGACTCATAGCCTGCTATACAACACATTTCGAGGAGATAAGGGAGGAGAGATCAAGCAGGCAGCCGGCTACAAGATTTGTAGCCAGCCTGCCAGCAACGGACTCTAAGATACATGTGTGTATTGGTGGGACAAACTATAAATCATGTAATATATGGTTTATCATGGTACATTATATGAACTCGCTATTAAATGGACCTATAGATAACTTTGGAGCATAGTAGTTGCGCTTACTATTAAACTTGCCTCTACCACTGGTTTAATCTATACCTCTTATTACCAGTTCTCGGACACAAATAATCAAAAGTCTCGTCATTGCGTCAATTGTTAGCACTTTGTCTTAAATTCAGCTTCAAGCCAGTTTTATATTTTTTTTTTACCCTCTTAAACAATAACGCATGGTTTGCACCGTTGCACTATTCAGACTTTCATTTATATATAGCCTAATTCTCCTCTGCCCAATTGTCTGTAAGATCCAGAATCTATATGATTTGGCCTTTTCTGGCCAACTATGCATCACATTTAACCACCTTGAAAAGAAGAATAAATTTAAAGGCCATTATTAATTACACGCTGGAATAGGATATATTCAAACCGCATTCAAGGAGCCGAACAGTATTCACTATAGATATAGGCGGCGCCTTACCACAGCAAGTTACTGTTCAATTAGCTAGTGGCCCGCTGCAATTCCCGTGTAGATGATCGATGTGAGACTTGCGAGTGAGAGCTAATCCAAGCCAGGCAATAATCCGGGGCAGATGAACAGATCCAGCTACCATTCATGCTTCAATAATTATACATGCACTTGATCTGCAAATTAAGGAATTAAATCTTAATTATTGTTCAGGCTAACCTGAACTCAATTAATTAGCATAGCTAACTAGTGGGGTATTGAGCAGTACAATAATACTAAATAACAAAGAATGCTCACTTGGAAACTTGCCAGTATATAGAACAAACAGAAACTGATGAACTAATATAGTTAATTAATGAAATAATTTCAAATTAATCGGGAAAATCATTAGCTCAAGAAGTCAAAACCTAGTTTGTTGCGAGGACCACCACTGATTATAATTGGACTAGTCAACCCCATTCCGTGTTAGTCTTCCTCTAGAACTAGCTCCTTAATATATTACACTTGCCCATACAATGTTATTATGTATTATGTTACATTTCCAAATATACAAATATGTTCCATCCTAAATACATAACAGGACCAAGAATAACTATTATAATTATTTCTAGATCACTCTAGTAAATACACTCAGGTAGTTCCACTAGGGCCTTAGAGATTTTAAAGGGTGCAGAGTTTAAAAAATAAAATAAAAGGAGGGAGATGTTATAGCTAATTGCATGCATGCAATGCGCCCTTTGTAATGAAAATGGTTACACCCTTTCTATTTTAGGATGCGAGGAGTATTGTGTACAGCGTCATGGTATTACCTCCCTCCCTAAAATAATTGTATTATACGAAAAAATGAATATTCAGTACAATAAATAACCCAATAACCCTAACTGCATAGAATAAAAAAAGGTCGAGGCAGATGCCGAATGGAAAGATGAGAAGGTAGAAGGCGGGATACCTCGTCTACCAATTGGATGTGTTTTCAACTTTAATTATAACTATATTTTTAGACAAATTAATTTGACTAGTTAATAACAGATCTACTGTATTAGCGATGGACTCAATTCGCCTTGTATGACTCGTCCAGTTAATTCGACTAGCTGTATATAAACAGCTCACAAAGACTTAATTAAATACATTGTCACAGATTAACTATCTGATATAGGTAGCAAAAACCACCCATAAATCATTTGAAGTTTGACATTTACCTAAGTTATTTTGTTGCAAATGTACACCCACCGTACTAATTTTTTTATGTGGGGTGTGGTTTTTACAATTTTCCCTATATGTAGGGTGTGTGTTTACAGTTCACGCTAAAATTGGAAGTTTGGTTGAAATTGGAAACATGTGACGGAAACGTGAGAAGTTTATGTTGTAGAAAAGTTTTGATGTGATAGAAAAGTTTAAAGTTTAAGAAAAAATTTGGAAACTAAACTCGGCCGTAGTATTGGGTTTCTCCTATTCTGCCAATATGAAGTAACTAATTGCATGCATGTACTTTATAGCCACCCTGCTTGAACATTTGATCACTCGAGATCGCAAAGCAAATAATTGGTTAAGAGATTATTATTGCATTGGGCTATATAATTAAGAAGCTATGAGACGATCGAATTGCCGGGGAGGGAGAATTGAAACGCGGTGCCCACACACAGTGTGTGCATAGGTGGCCTAGCTCGACGGCTGCCGTCTACTGTCCAATTAATTAGGCAGCTGGTGCGATCTCTGTACATAGCCGGTGGGGATTTAAGAGGTAATTGATCTGATCCATGCAGCTAGCCTGAGGAAACACATGCGTCTTAATACATTTGTGTGCCGGGTCCACTGGACCAAAACGAGATGCCGCCGTGTGTTATCAATTGGTTTTGGGCATCATTCATACGCTTGCACACGTTGCCAGCCCTGCGACTGCGACCTCTTCGATTTTTGCCGGTATATATGTTTTTTCTTTCTTCAAATTTTGAGCCGGAAAAAGTCAGGAGAAGTGGTTATATTGCTCTGAGTAATTTGCTTGAGCTTTACTCAACTAAATGTGTAGTGCTCCTCTATAGGTTCTGGACGCATCAGCGATTTCTTTGTTGGCTAAGCGACGGCCGGTTTAGTGCTCCACCTCTCTTACCGTATTTTGTGTTGGACTGTTGTCTGTGTATTTTTCTTTGTGTGTGTGTATGTGGGGGGGGGGGCTATTTTTTCTTCGTTTCCTGGTTACGATCTCCTAGAGTTGTAATCGTGTAATTTTTTCTTGCTCTACCAATATAAACTTCACGCTGTCTGGTGTGAGTCGTTCAAAAAAACATTGTAGGGCTCCCTGTAGCCAAATATATTTGATATGGAGAGAACTAAATTCTATTCTCCCAACGTTAAATAAATTAGCCCAGAAGCAGCTAGAACTGCTGTATGGCCAACAAGATAAGTTTTAGTAGTAATTAGAGCCCACCGATGGGCGATGGTCTGTATTGCAGTGACTTAAAAACGATGTGGAGCCACTAAATTTCTGACAGACAACATATGTTTGTAAAGAAGGAATTGTTGTGGGTTGATAGGTCGCCAAACAGTTATAGTGACATATAGTTTGTCAGTATAATAGATTTTCTCTGACCAATGACATATGGTAATTCTTGGTCATGGTGTAGTGTTTGAACTCTGTATTTGTACGGTCTTACATAATTTGTATTAGCGATAGGGTTATTATCACTTTTCTTATGTAGTACTATTATGGAGTACGTCCTATTCCACAAACATAATTATTAGCTACCCTCTTCTTCAAAAAGTTGAAATGAGACAGTCTGCTTTAAGTATATATATTTATTTTGATTTAAGCATGGCATCCAATGGGCATGCTCCATATATGCAATGCATTAGGTTTGAGAGGTAGAAGATCCCAGCAGACAGAGTGGGTTCAAGGTATAAGCAATAAAGGACCCAACAGTGGTGGCATTGAATTGGAAATAGTGGCCAGAGAACAAGGGGTGTGGTGGTGTGATGCGTACAATAGTGATGTGGTTGCACGGTAGGGCAAATGGGTGTGTGCATTTAATCAAAGGACATGGAAAAGGAGAGGGGAGACCATCGATCACAATCCCCTTCCCCGGCCGTCGCCATCCAGGCAAATTTCTTCTCCGTTTCTCTCCGGCCTTTTCTCCCTTTTTTTCTGCATGCTAGCTACCAATACCTGCCTGCAAATCGGTTTCTCATGTGAATTGAATCAATTGGGTTATCATCGGTTGCCCTAGCCTTGAGGGTTATCTGGAGGTTTGTGCTTTGCATTAGCCAGGTATGCCGATATATACAAATCTTGTCGGTGTCGAGACAGCTTCATATATGACCTAACTGTAGAATTCGCTGGCTAGCATGCATGCATGGAGATGGTATTTTTAGGGTTAATTTGGTGACGGCCGACTAGATAGAAATCGACGTATTTGGCGTGACATGTAGTCTAAGACTTCATTCGTGTGTGGGGTTTGGCTGAAATTTTTGGTGACACGAAAAACGAGAAAGGACATTGTTGTATGATTAATTAAGTGTTCACTGTTACAAACTTGAAAATAGATATATTTTTTTAACATACCCTGTCGATAAACAACAATCCTATTCCATTATTGCCCATGCCATTGCCCATAACGGCTTCGGCTTCCATCCAGCAGCGAGCTAGCTAGCACGGCATGTGATGCATATGCCTGCATATGCTCCTCTCGATCTGCTCTATATGCCTCCTCTATCACATCTGTCAGTCAGTTACTCGCCATAGTCTGCATCACCAAACGGTTTGATCGAGTCTGCCGCTGCATGCTTCTACTCGTCTTCTACTCCTGAACACCCCCCTCCCCCCGGGCCTCAGAAAACGGGTTTCATCCCATTCGAAAACGGGATTCCGTTATATAGCAGCCCCTTTATATAAGGAAACCAAGCGTACACATCGGCTAGTACACAGATACACCGATGGATGGATCGGTGAGGAAAGGAAGACTGTGTTTAGATCTAAAGTTTGGATCCAAACTTCGGTCCTTTTCCATCACATCAACCTGTCATACACACACAACTTTTCAGTCACATCATCTCCAATTTCAAACAAAATCCAAACTTTGCGCTGAACTAAACACAGCCGAAGCATGCAAGCAGGCAGCAGCAGCAGCATCTGCTGACTGCAATGGCCATGGCCGATGGCTCTGCATGTCCTGTGCCCTACAACACCCTGCATCTGCATGCTAGCTAGCTGCACACGCGCGTCGTTGTGTGCACACACACGCTATGAATGCGTTGGTGTTGCATGGCGTACGTGTTAATTTTATCCGGAGTCCCCACAGACAGGCACATCAATTATATAGGATCTACAGTGTATCGATCGATCGATCAGCAGACAAAAGGAACAAATTAAGTACGCGGGGGAGAGAGTAGGTGGCTAGAGAGGGGCTTCGCCTTCGCTCCTCCCCTTCGCATGTACTAGTATACGTACACACATGCCGTCTCGCCTCCTCAATTATGAGCTGCAGGCGTGTACGTGCGTACTCTGCTGTTTGCTGTGGACTCTGTACGTGGTGGAAGGCCCACAGACAAGCTCGGCAACCAATTGACGTTTACATGTACGTATCTATAGTTGATCAGTCCAGATCTCCATGTCGATCTGGAAGATATAATTAGCCCTGGTTTTGTTCCTAAATTTTTTTTCCCAAAAACATCACATCGAATCTTTAAACACATGTATATAACATTAAATATAGATTAAAAAAACTAATTACACAGTTTGTATGGAAATCGCGAGACAAATCTTTTAAGCCTAATTAGTTCATTATTAGCCATAAGTGTTACAATAACCCACATGTGCTAATGCCGGCTTAATTAGGCTCAAAAGGTTCGTCTCGCGGTTTCCAGGCGAGTTATGAAATTAGTTTTTCCATTCGTATCCGAAAACCCCTTCCGACATCCGATCAAACATCCGATGTGACACCCAAAAATTTTCTTTTCGCGAACTAAACAGGGCCTTAGTTGAGTAGTTTGCATAGGTGTTCAGCGATGTGGAGATTACGGGTACCCCATACCCACACGGCATGGTTATCCTACTAATTTTAGGAGATAACTTATATCTATGAAATATGTAACGGATCATGACTTGAGTATTACATTTTCTTGTATATTACGGAACGGCCTAAAGTTTTGGTTTGATGATAGATTTAGGAAACCGATACCATATTGGTTATATTTTTTATCTTGTAATCCTACCCTCCATTCTATATAAGACGGGCAGGAGGCCCTCTAGGGCAAGATGATTCACAACTGATCATCAGATCAATACTACACCTGGCGGATTCAAATCCCAAACAGGAGTAGTGTATTACCTCTTATTGAGAGGGCCTGAACCTGTCTAAATCCTTATCTCCGCATCCATCCACTTTTAGGTCTCATGCGCTACCCCTTTATATTGTCGAAATCTTGTTTCGACAAGCGAGACGAAGACGGAGAAGACACAATTATCTGAGCAAGTATTAAAAAGTTGCCGCAAGTTTTTCGATTATATAAAATATTTTTAAATATAACTATAGTATAATTAAAGTGTAGTTATATTCTAACTGTATTGTAACTACTTTTTTTTATACTAGAAGAACATGAGTTCCCCGTATCCATTGAAAGAAATGCAGAGTTTACAATTGTATTGTAACTATAGTATAACTGCATTGAAACTACGCTCTAACTACATTGTAACTACGACCTATATTCAACTATGGTTTAGTTGTCTAGCACAGAGATTGATGTGATGTTCACAAGGGGTTTTTTTTTACATACATACATACATACATACATACATACATATGTATATGTATATGTGTGTGTGCGCGCCTTGGGCTAGGTATTTTTGGAGGCTCATATTTTTGTAGTCAATAGAAAGAGGCAGTCCTCGCGCCCTCTTAATGAGAAAGTAATCCAGCCAAGAAGTTTAGAATCCGGCCTTAGCTAGCTAGAATGAACATACCACGAACGAGTTCAGGGGCAAAACGCCACATCAAGCACGTAAAACATGCTTCCTTGCAACATTCCAAGAGGAAAAAAAACTCGTTTAATTTACTGCATGTGCCAGAATTGGAGGATGGAAAATTGACCCCTTTTAAGCTAGTAGCCGCCATGATCTATTCACGGTTTTTACTTTCTTCCAGGACCATTCAATTCCCTTTTCTACGTTTGCTGGAGATCGTTGATATCTGCATTTTTAAGGGGCAGTTATTTACAGATGGCTCTAGGAGTGTGTTTAGTTCACGCTAAAATTGAAAGTTTGATTGAAATTGGAACGATGTGATGGAAAAGTTGGAAGTTTGTGTATAGGAAAGTTTTGATGTGATGAAAAGGTTGGAAGTTTGAAGAAAAAGTTGATAACTAAACCAGCATAGGTAGAGATATATGCATTTGACACTTTGACTGAAGAGTAGATGAGTCTGCCCGCAGAAGGGCACATCAGAGGAACATGCTCTCCAGGAGCATTCCGGAAAGAGAAAGGATTACTCCTATTACTGTACTGTAGCAAAAGTATACTTCAGTGCTTTAATAGTTAGCCGCCACCATCTATTCACGGTTTTCCCCCTTATTCCAGGAGTATTTCCTTCGAAGTTTTTAGTAGTTAGAGCATCATATTCATCGTGAAGTGTGGATGATACAGATGCAGAACACTATGTATTCTTTCAGTATTAAAAGATATCAACCTGAACTTGCTAACCAATGATAATCAAAGCATGGTCCTCGCTTTGATGTAATCCAATTTGATTGTAAATGCTCCTCTTTGTTCCCTTGGCATGTTAAATTTATTTATTTTTACTCTGAAACTCTATTTTTTTTGCAAGGAAATAGGGACTATATTACTGAAAGGAAGCTTCGGCACAAACAAGGTGCGCGATAGCATTACAGCTATTGTCTGGCCAGAAGTGAGTTATCTCCTCACATCGAGCCTTATTTGCTAGAACATGACTAACACGATTTTGAGTTTTACACCCCTTAAAAAATCTAATTTCCCTATTTCCTCTATATTACTGAAAGGAAGCTTCAGCACAAACAAGGTGCGCGATAGCATTACAGCTATTGTCTGGCCAGAAGTGAGTTATCTCCTCACATCGAGCCTTATTTGCTAGAACATGACTAACACGATTTTGAGTTTTACACCCCTTAAAAAATCTAATTTCCCTATTTCCTCTATATTACTGAAAGGAAGCTTCAGCACAAACAAGGTGCGCGATAGCATTACAGCTATTGTCTGGCCAGAAGTGAGTTATCTCCTCACATCGAGCCTTATTTGCTAGAACATGACTAACACGATTTTGAGTTTTACACCCCTTAAAAAATCTAATTTCCCTATTTCCTCTATATTACTGAAAGGAAGCTTCAGCACAAACAAGGTGCGCGATAGCATTACAGCTATTGTCTGGCCAGAAGTGAGTTATCTCCTCACATCGAGCCTTATTTGCTAGAACATGACTAACACGATTTTGAGTTTTACACCCCTTAAAAAATCTAATTTCCCTATTTCCTCTATATTACTGAAAGGAAGCTTCAGCACAAACAAGGTGCGCGATAGCATTACAGCTATTGTCTGGCCAGAAGTGAGTTATCTCCTCACATCGAGCCTTATTTGCTAGAACATGACTAACACGATTTTGAGTTTTACACCCCTTAACAAATCTAATTTCCCTATTTCCTTTAATGAGGTCCTGGACCTCTTGTAAAGTAAAGGCCAGGTCTGAGCGGTTCTTCTTTTGGGACGCAACCAAGTTCAGTAGCTCCTGGCAGTCCGATTCGATGACTATTGGTAGAAGCGTCCATTGGAAGGCCATAGCTAAACCTTCCCAGCACGCTAAAATTTCCGCTTCAAGTGCCCCTGAACAACGCTGAAGAAAGCCGCAAGCTGCAAATATGACTTCACCTTGAAAGTTCCTGAGCACCACCCCAATTCCTCCTTTCCCAACACTATCAAGGAAGGAACCGTCAGTATTCAGTTTCATCCAACCCTTCTCAGGCGGTCTCCAACGGTGCATAGCGCCGTCACCCAGTTTAACATGTTAAAAATAATTATATTCATCAGTAGTAACTTCCGAATAGTAAAAATAATTGTTCCCTTAACATGTTAAATTTATTTAAAGGTGGATTTTGTTTTATAAAGGATTGTGAATTATGTCCTCTATTACTTAAAAGCGCACTTGTTTTGTCCTCCCCTCACATGCAGCGTGCACTCACATAACAAAAGAAAATTCCTAGATAAAAAACGGTTGTTTACTATTTAAAAGTGGAGTCGTTGGTTCCTTCCTCCCCTATTTCCCCTCGTGCGCAGCACACTCTCTCGGATAATAAAAGAAAATTCCCAGATAAAAAAGGGTTGGTTAACAACAAAAAATGTGATTTAGGTTCGATCCGCACCTAGATCATTCCTAATGGTATAGGTCGGTTGCAATGTATGAACATATTACTACTATATGTAAAAATGAATCTCCGCTATTTTTCTTCTTTTTTCTTATGATGGTTCTCTAGTTCTTTCAGCACTTGTTTTTACAATTAAATATCAATTGCTAGCTAACTTAAGATACATAATTAAGATTAAAAAATATCTAATAAATTCGATATGTAGAGTTAGAATAGCTGCTCTACATCTAAAATTACATCTAACAGAATGATGAAAAAAAAATCTAGGCAATAATCTTCAAGCCTCAAGTTCTGCATAATTCTGATACTAACACACCAAACTTGCCCAATACATATATGTAATCAGCAATAATCATGCCTCCTCCCCCTTTTTTTACTTTTAAGTAAACAAGTGTATTCATGGATGGCACGATGCACAGTCACTCCGTCCGGACGCAGCGAACGGTAGGAGGAGCACAATCCGATCGAAATGAACAAACATACCCCCTCGATAAACAACAATCCTATTCCATTATTGCCCATGCCATTGCCCATAACGGCTTCGGCTTCCATCCAGCAGCGAGCTAGCTAGCACGGCATGTGATGCATATGCCTGCATATGCTCCTCTCGATCTGCTCTATATGCCTCCTCTATCACATCTGTCAGTCAGTTACTCGCCATAGTCTGCATCACCAAACGGTTTGATCGAGTCTGCCGCTGCATGCTTCTACTCGTCTTCTACTCCTGAACACCCCCCTCCCCCCGGGCCTCAGAACGGGTAGTTAGCTCGTTCATTCCGTTCGAAAATGGGATTCCGTTATATAGCAGCCCCTTTATATAAGGAAACCAAGCGTACACACCGGCTAGTACACAGATACACCGATGGATGGATCGGTGAGGAAAGGAAGACTGTGTTTAGATCTAAAGTTTGGATCCAAACTTCGGTCCTTTTCCATCACATCAACCTGTCATACACACACAACTTTTCAGTCACATCATCTCCAATTTCAAACAAAATCCAAACTTTGCGCTGAACTAAACACAGCCGAAGCATGCAAGCAGGCAGCAGCAGCAGCATCTGCTGACTGCAATGGCCATGGCCGATGGCTCTGCATGTCCTGTGCCCTACAACACCCTGCATCTGCATGCTAGCTAGCTGCACACGCGCGTCGTTGTGTGCACACACACGCTATGAATGCGTTGGTGTTGCATGGCGTACGTGTTAATTTTATCCGGAGTCCCCACAGACAGGCACATCAATTATATAGGATCTACAGTGTATCGATCGATCGATCAGCAGACAAAAGGAACAAATTAAGTACGCGGGGGAGAGAGTAGGTGGCTAGAGAGGGGCTTCGCCTTCGCTCCTCCCCTTCGCATGTACTAGTATACGTACACACATGCCGTCTCGCCTCCTCAATTATGAGCTGCAGGCGTGTACGTGCGTACTCTGCTGTTTGCTGTGGACTCTGTACGTGGTGGAAGGCCCACAGACAAGCTCGGCAACCAATTAACGTTTACATGTACGTATCTATGTCTGTGTCTAGTTCAGCGCAAAGTTTGGATTTTGTTTGAAATTGGAGATGATGTGACTGAAAAGTTGTGTGTGTATGACAGGTTGATGTGATGGAAAACATACATACATACATACATACATACATACATACATACATACATACATACATACATACATACATACATACATACATACATACATACATACATACATACATACATACATACATACATACATACATACATACATACATACATACATACATACATACATACATACATACATACATACATACATACATACATACATACATACATACATACATACATACATACATACATACATACATACATACATACATACATACATACATACATACATACATACATACATACATACATACATACATACATACATACATACATACATACATACATACATACATACATACATACATACATACATACATACATACATACATACATACATACATACATACATACATACATACATACATACATACATACATACATACATACATACATACATACATACATACATACATACATACATACATACATACATACATACATACATACATACATACATACATACATACATACATACATACATACATACATACATACATACATACATACATACATACATACATACATACATACATACATACATACATACATACATACATACATACATACATACATACATACATACATACATACATACATATGTATATGTATATGTGTGTGTGCGCGCCTTGGGCTAGGTATTTTTGGAGGCTCATATTTTTGTAGTCAATAGAAAGAGGCAGTCCTCGCGCCCTCTTATTGGGAGGGGGAAAAAAAGTACTAATTCCATGGGCGCGCGTTTGGGCTCGCATCGCAGGCATGCAGGAATCAGCCGGTCGTCCGTCGTCTCGGCGAGAAGAGCGGATCGCTGCTCTGCATGCCGTTGCTCTCTTATGATCTGCTCGATCACCAGAGGGCAGAAAGCCATGCATGATACTGTACAACGCCTGCTAGCTTAGCTGCCGGCCTGCCGCATGCAGCATTGCCGCCCCAAGAAAACACGGAAAACACATATAGCCAGACCACCAAAACCGTTCGTGACATTCCGCCGCGGGCATCGCGGCGGTGCGCGGCAGGCATACGCAGCCGGGGCATGCATCGTGGGGCATGGGGCCGCGCGGGCCGGCATATCTCCTCGCCCCGAACCATCCGCGCCGCGCGGGCAATTACTCGGTTCGTTTTTTGGCACGATCCGCGCGCGCATCGGTCGGCATGGGCCGCGCGCGCAAGCGGCAACATGGCAACGCCGCCCACCATGTCAAGTTGGCCGCTCGCCCGCTCGACCTCACGCGTATGCTTCGGCGCAACATGTCCAATTGTCCGTGTACCCGCCGCCGTCTCTGCTTCCGCGATCGTTACGGCGTGCAGCGGGCGCCGGTCGATCGAGTCGAGATTCGCGGTCGAGTCCGTGACGTTGATCTGTGTTTTTGGTAGAGCACGGTGGTAAACTGGTATCCATGGGAAGAGGAGGAATCAGGTTGTACTTGAGTGGCCAGATTGCTTGACGTGGTTTGGGCCTTTTAAGCTGGTTGTGCTTAGATAGGGCCTCTGGGCTGAAAGGGAGGTGTAACTAAACGGGCTTGCCCGTGGCACCAACCCCACGTTTTTGGAGTCTTGGACTTTTGTTAGGCTTGGGCTGAGTGGACGCGGGATGCACGTGGGCTGCCTCTCGCAATTGACCTCCGCCAGCTGCGACGCCACCTACGGAGGCGCTTCCACCTTGCAGCGAAGAGTGTAAGTGGATCGATCCACGAAACCATTAAATAAGGCTCGGGTTGATTCAGCTTAAGATTATTATAATCTAAATTATTAGAAATAAGCTGAAACAAACAAGTAGATTATTACGCTAGATTATTATAATCTATAAGTCAGATTACTATAATCCAATAATCTCCTCTAGAGGAGCTTTTTCCAGATTATTGAGTGGCTAAAGACCCATTACCCTTAGATGCCTCTAATAATCCAGATAAACAAACAACTCGTAGCTTATTTTTATGTCAGCTTATTATAATCCAGCTTAGAGTAATCTGATTTAATAATCTAGATTACAATAATCGTAAGCTGAAACAAACAGGACCTAAGTGGATAAATCATTAAGTGGATTCGTGGATCAGCTCGTTTGCTTGTGGCATTCCATGTAGACTGAGAATAGAGAGGCAGTGGCGGAGCCACTTTACGGGCAGGTTGGGTGACCGCTCGGACTCTATCGTCATCGTCTTCATTGTCAATAGCTACCAAAACATATAAAAATTAATCGATCACGGGAAACACTAACAGTCGCCTGAACTTGACGACGCTACATATAAAAATTAATCAATCACGGAAACACTAATAGTCACCTGAACTTGACGACGCCGCTGACTCCGTCACTGGGCCCATCGATGCTTGTCAATGACCTGTGACTCCAACCTCCGACTCACAACCACAAGTTCCCCGATCAGAACCGGGACAAGAGGGGGACAAGAGGCATAGGGGATGGACTTGGACAGCGGCGCGAGTAACAGGAGCAATGACCAGAAAAGCCCGTGCTTGATTATTTTGAGCACATGCTTCTTCGGTAAAGAGGAATCAGACGATTCAAGTGGAATTTTTTGTAACGTATCAATAAGATAGAGCTATGCTGCGGGTTGTCTCAGGTCCTAAATAAACGCGGACACTTAAAAAATCTGTTGGGTAGGCGGATTCGCATCTCTTACAACCCACACAATCTTCCGGTTCTTGGCGCGGAAGCAATTTGCTTGGCTTTACATCCATCCCAAGGTATCATATCTAATACATTTATTGGACAAGCTCGTGCACATTGAGTGCATCCTATACATGTATCATAAATTTTTACGGAATGTGACATTAGATCTATAAAATTTTCTTTTCAACATAAAGATTTTCGATCTGGTCATAATGAAATTAGTTTTTGTTTTTTTTATAAGGAGTGTGGGGGTAGTCGTGGCCATCTAGGCGTGTAGGATAGCGTTGTTGTGGGTGATGGGCTGATTGGGGCAAGGGCTCACGGGTAGAGTTTACAAAACCGTACGTGCGGTTATCATTTGCGATAACCTTTTCAGTTTTTAAAACCACGGAATAACTCGTGGTACCTGCGCGGTTCGGCTGGCTCGCTAGCTTGTGGGCTAGCCTGAGTTAGCTTATCTTAATAACGAGCTAAAATGCTATCTTGGCTCATTACAAGATGGAAATGAGTCGACTTGAGTCGAGCAAACTAACCAAACATGAATTTTTGCCCGGCCATATGTGCAGGTCATATTTTATCCAGGCACTTAGCATTGTCTAGATCCTCTTGGAGATTCTGCAGCTAAGAGATGAAGGTTCGTCTCCACTACGACACAATGACACATAACTTATGACTCTGAAGTCTGGAGCATGATTCTTGTGGGAGATGATAAATCACTTATTCATGCGTTCAAAATGGCATCCTCAATAGCGTGATGACAAAGAAGTACCTTTTTTTTTCTTTATAATGGGCAGAGAAGTACTTGATCCTAGAAAGGCAAAAGCACATGTAGGTGGGTAAAGTACAAATATTCTAACAATTGAGAATTTGTAAGTAGAGGCTCTAATATACTGTCCTACTTGGAATATGATACAGAGAAAATATCACAAATTTTTTATAGGAGTAGCTAGCTGGATGATAAGGTCCATTGCATCATTCCAATTGTGGCAATGTTGAAATGACTAGGCAACTGGTCAATTATAAAGGGATAGTTTAGGACTTTCTGCAACTTGCCCCTCATTATGCAGTTGTTTATAGAATGAGCAATTATACTGTCTGCTAAGCTCTATCCCAATTTCCCTGTTCTGCTCTCCTACTTTTGTAACCGAAACCAATTTTCCCTTGTTATTTAAGCTATTCTTCAGACGACTCACGTGTAGATCAAAATGTCAACATGGGGCTACGATATCGAAAGATATATTAACATGGAACAACTCAATACAAATACAAATCTCTATATTGACTCAAAGAATATGACCCCATGTTTTTCATGAGGCAAGACAATGGGATTGACTACACGCTGTACAACAATACAACCTATGCAACTTACTACTATATTATCCACGTAATAACCTACAGCCTACAAATTGAAATATTCAAAAAACATCCAATTGAACTTTGACTAAAGTTTCTATAGCTTCTGATCCATGCCAAAAACGACGGATCCTGCATGACATCAAGAAAACAAATCAGTAAGTTTTTTCCTTCGCGAAAACGCAAAATGATTGCACGTCAATCAGTAAGTTACAAGTATGATACGGCAAGTATTTTCACTGTCTGAATTCTCGGTTGTGTAGAGACTAGAGAGTTGTCACTTGTCAGTTAATTTACCTAACGTTGGCAGTAGGATGGTGAGAGCTGCAACCCCGACAATTTTCAGGGGCGTTCCGGCGATCACCATGTCCTTGATGCTGATGTAGCCCGTGCTGAAGCCGACGACGTTGCCCGGCGAGCCGGTGGGCAGCAGGTAGGACAGCTGCGCGCCGACGGCGCCGGGGACCATGAGGAGGAGCGGGTGCACGCCGATGGACTTGCCCAGCTCGGCGAGCAGCGGGAGCACCAGCGTGGCGGTCGCGTCGTCGGAGGTGAACTCGGTGATGGCGCCGCTGAAGACGCACGCCACGGGCGCGATGGCCAGCGCCGGCGCGCCGCGGAGGAAGCCGAGCCCCTCGGAGAGGATGTCGGTCAGGCCGCTCGCCCTGAAGCCGTCGGCGATGGCGAAGCCGGCGCCGAGGAGGAGGATGATGTTCCACTGCAGCCTCCGGCACTTGCCCCAGTCCATGAGCTTCTCGCCGTCGTTCTTGCCGCTCGGGATTATGAACAGCAGCGTCGCCATCATGATCTGCATTGCGAGCCAAGTTGTTGTCCCGTGAGATCATGTGACAAATCGTCTCTGAGAAAACAAATCAGAATTTGTTCGATCCTTGGTGCGCTTACAGTGACAGTTCCATCCCCAACTTCGCCGTGGAAGAGTGATCCCCACCCAGGAATATCATCTGTCAGGCTCCTCGTCATCCATAGGACAATCAAACCCTGCAAGAATCAATTATGGATACATTAAAATTTTGTCACACTATAACGAACCCCTCCGTGATCGCGTCATAATAACGAACCCGCACAAAATTAGTTGAGAAGGGCCCACCAGTGACGATGTGGCAAATTTTAAAATTTTGGGAACTAAAATTTCAGGCATATCTTGAAGAAGGGGGTGTTTTATAGGCCAAATTAGTTTTTGGCTGTCCCCAATATAGGATTTTTGGGGCTTTAATTTTAGCCCTTTGTTGGAGATGCTCTAACCGAACACTGTTTCCAGGTTGAGATAATTGCTATAACCCCAGAAATGGAAACGGAACTTACCCCAAAAACGGCTAGAACCATCTTCTCTGCAAAAGCCATAGGACCTGTCACAAATCAAGATGGATAACCGAATCAGAATCCATTATGGCAATAATTATCATGGCACTGATATTTCAATGAGTGCCACTGTTATGGAGAAAAAGACCAAAACGAGGTCCATTTCAGAGTTACCCAGGTTTCAGGAAATATTGGCCGAGAAGCTGTCAGAGTTTCAGAGATAACCCCAGAATAACATTGACCACGCCATTGATGAGCACTGGCCATTGCCGTGAAGTAACAAACAAACAGAGCAAGAACGAGAACCTACCAAGCAAGCTGAGCTCCCTCCTGAGATGGCTCCTGTCCAGGTAAGCTGAGAGCGCCCTCCCGGTGTTCTTGGAGCAGTACAGGACGCAGAGCGTGGCCCAGAGCGCCACGAAGAGGACGAGCGCCATGGGGAGCCCGAACGACATCCACGAGCTGAAGGTGATGGGCGGCTGCTCCGGGAAGTAGGTGGACCACATCCCCACCAGGATGATGTTCACGCCGGTGCCCGTCAGCGTCGCCATCCCGCCGATCGCCGACGCGTCCACGACGCCGAGCACCACCGCCTTGGAGAACCGCTGCACCTCCCGCGCGTCCGCGGCGCTGCTCGCCGACGACGACGCCCCGTCGACGCGCGGGAACCGCTGCAGGATCCCCGTCGCCACCGGCATCATCATGACGGTGCACGGCGTGTTGTGGATCCACATGCTGATGAACATGGTGGTGCCGCAGATTCCCAGCAGCAGCAGCGGCGGCTTCACCGGGTCGCCGCAGAACAGCGACGTGATCTGCAACAAAGTTCGCGGGGTTTTCCTTGGATTGTTAGTTGCGCGGTTCGGACGAACGGGTTTGGTAAAGACGGGCTCGCGGCGCGGATCACGTACGTTGAGAGCGAGGCGGCGGTGGATGTTGTAGTGCTCGATGGCGAGCGCGAGGATGAAGCTGCCGAGGACGAGGGAGATGACGTCGTCCATGTAGGCCTTGGCGACGGCGTCGGAGGAGGAGATGCCGAACACGGGGAAGAGGAACAGCGGCGCCATGGACGCGACGGCGAGCGGCACGGCGAAACAGAGAAACTGTTTGTAAAACTGAAAAGTACTCGTTGCGAACTTGCGGTTGTCAGGTTGTGATCAAATGATCATCGATCATTCGTGGCGCGTCTAATCAAACGCGCCACGTCGGATATTATTTAACCAGGAAAAAGCCAAATTAGTAACATGGAAATTTTTCATGGCTATCCAACGACCAGTAGGGAGCATTAATGACCTTTTTTAATTAACAAGTCAGCATCCAGATAAGCACGGTCAGCAGTACAAACCCGCGGATAAGACTCCAGCCATCGCCTGCTGACGTGTCGTCCGCCATGCTCCGTGCCCCCATCTTGAACCAGCCCTTGAGTGGACGAAGAGCTGGCCGACCGTGGTTGGTTGGTCGGACGGAGACGGGGCGACCCGCCGACGCACCGCACGGCCGTCTCACGGCGTCGAGCAGCTGCAATTGATCGCGTACTACTACGGCGCCCGGGGTCTTATCCGGACATGTCGACATGATTAGGGATGAAAACGGTCGGAAACGGTCGGAAAAACCCTCTACCATTTCCATTTTCATTTTATTTTCTCGAAAATGGAATCGGAACGGTATACTTGAAAATGGTAACGATATTGGTAATGTCGGTATATCGGAAACAGAACCGTCGGAACGGGAATCTACTGATGTCGGTCGGAAGTCGAAAATTCATGTCAGAAACAGCGAACCGTGGTATCATCCCACATTTAACTATGTATGAAGATGACCTTATAATTTCACCCTTGCATGATCACGCTTCTCCGGCAAGGGACGCGGCGAGGCGCGAGGATGCGACGGCTAGGACTAGCAAGCGGCGGTGTGGCAGCGTGGACATGTGGTTGCGGCGGCGGCGGTTGCCGAGGTAGAGGCGGCGCAGAGCTGTGCGACAGTGCGAGACAGCGAGAGTCGCGAGACAGGGAGAGGATGAGAAGGAGAAGCGACACGCTGGCTAACGCCCTAGGGCTTTTCTTCCCAGCCTAAATGCCTATACAGGCCCAGCCGGCTTCTGCTATACAGGCCCAGCCTAAATGGGCTGCTCCTGCTCCTGCTATACAGGCCCAGCCGGGAAGCCGGAAATTTGCCGGAAATTTGACGGAAATTACCGATAAAAAACGGTTACCGACAAAACGGTCGGAAAAAAGCCCATATCATTTCCGCTACCATTTCCGGAAGACATTACCGTTTTCATTTCCGATACCGACAATTACCGATACCGACTGAAACGGTCGGTGCAAACCGGAAACGGTAGCCGGAATTCTCGGATATTTCCGTACCGTTTTCACCCCTAGACATGATCCATCTGCTCAGACGACACGGACGCTTCCATGCACTCGCTCTCGCGGAATCATCTCTAGCTGCTGCTATCCACGCACGTCTTGACGTGGGCACACGGCCGCCCACGCCGCGCGGTGGCGCGCGCGCGGGTGTTCTGCATCGGCGGCACCGAGTGTACGAGCGCGAGCAACGGAACAGCGTTGGTTTGGTTGGCAGCGGCATGTGCACGCGTCGCGGTCGCGAGGGGGTGGCGCCTCCCTGAGATGCACCCGCGCGCGCTTGCGGCGGCGTTTAATTGTTTTGTGTTTCTCGTGCTCGCGCGGCGGTTACAAATAATTTCCACGGTTCGGGGGGCTCGAAAGCGATCGATCGAGCATTATTTGTTGGGCGGCTGGTGGATGCATTAGCGGCAAGATGCACCTGCACATGAGGGGGGTGGATCGCGGTGTGTCGTGGCCCGAAAGCCCACCGAAGCAGGGGACTTGTATGTCTTTCCCGATCGGTGCAGGCTGTCTCGCTATAATTTGTTTTGGGTCCATTGCGTCGTTTCCTTTACTTCCCCTGGTCGTAGTAGATGGATAATGTCATCAGGTACGTGCGCGTGTCTGCCATAGAACAACTTACTCTGGCTGGGGATGGGATACGGATCCTGTTGTTGCGTGAGGGATCTCGAGTTACGCTCCTACAAGCGAGAGGCAAATGGTCACTGCTTACTGGCTGAAGCAGTTTAAGCGAAAAAAAAAAGGTCTAATTACTGGCTGAGAGGGAGAACCGGGAATATTGACTCGTGCTGATTCATATCGTCATATCGAGCTCGAGTCATGTAGCTAGCCGTACACGTTATAAGCTTGACTTGTTCAGTACTGGAGTACTCTATTCGCACACATGCCTTCAGGCACATGCATGCACACGGCTCACATTCTTCGGTCGCATTCCTAGCTGCTTCCGTAGCGCATGACGTCAAACCTATAGCAGCCGGGTCCGGCGCCGTCTATTGCTTCTCTCTGTTCGCAGTTTCGCAGGCGATTCGATCCAAAAGTTGGTTCCAACCGAGTCGAAACAGGGACAGAAGGTACCAAATCTTCCTTTTAACAACACGACCTGTCTGCTAAATGAATATTCGGCCTCAATGATTGATTGTCGATCTGCCTCTGGCTTGCAATCGTGTCGAAACCAACACTTCGAAAATAACGTCTCGTGGCCGCGTAGCCGCTAGCTTAGCTTGGGATCGATGACGACACAGAGTGGAACACGCGAAGATTTACACGAAAGGCGCGCCGGCCTCGCAAATATTACACGTAAGTAGACGGGAGACGCCACACGTAGACACAATCATCGTTAAGTCCGATTACGCGAGGACAAGACACGAGTACCGAGTACGTATACACGACGTACGTACGTCTCGATCGATCGGTCGGCGGCGACAATCATCATCCGGGGCAGCCGCGATCGGTGGACGACGAGTCCGAATCGCATTTCTGCGCGCGCGCGCCCCGGATGCGGCCTGCACGGGGTCGCGCCGCGCGCCCGTGCACACGCGCGCGTAAACCGTTTGATGATCGCTGCCTGCGAGCAATCGAGCAGGAGATGAGCAGGTTAGCTACGGGAGCGATAGCTCGAGCTAGCTTCCACCAAATTTCGGGCGCAATCGCGGCTGCCACGTGAGTACTACGTGACTAGCTAAGGCGAGGTTTGCGATAGGATGAGCACGAGATGAGCCGATCGACCGTTTCACGGTAACGGGTTTATTAACTGGTGACTAGTCTTTTCTCGTACGTGTGTGTGGTCTTCAGATTCCGTGTTAGAAATCACATACTATGTTGCTTATGTTTGGTGACGGTCTGACTGACCAATGATCACAACCACACGTTTTTTATTTCTGTATTTTCAATGTCTGTCATGATCAAACCCCTTTCGTGTGGAAATTCTGTGTCTTGTACTCTTGTTTGTTCTAGAGAAAAAGAAAAAAAAAACTTTGTGAGCTAGAACCGAGAGAGAGAGAGAGAAGAAGATCAGAAGTTCAGAACATCTTATCGGAGCGTCTTCATTTCATTGGATTGTGTTAGGCCGAATCAGTAAAGGCCCAATCCGTCACCAGGTTGGATTTGTGAGGTTTTCCATACCTGAAGGCGAAAAGGACCAATTAGACTCAGTTCAAAGGAAAAAGTTTACTTTAGGTCCCTCAATTTGTCGCACAGTTTGAAATTTGTCCCTAAACCGAAATACCAGATACCACCCATCATCAACTCTCAAAACTACTGCAAATAAGATCCCAAGGTGGTTCAGACAGTGGTTTTGGCTGACGTGGCGCCTATGTGGATGGTTTAACTTGTTCATTGTCCCACTTGGCGTTGACGTGGCACTACAATTGAGATTAAAAAATTAAAAAAAAATATATGGGCCCAAAAGCCAGTCAAATAAAACAAAATATATAATGGGACCCACATGTCGGTGGGTCCCACTTCCTCCACCTTGCCCCTCTCTCCTCTCCATCCCCTCCTCCTCCCTTTGCTTCCAAATCCCAAGTGAGTGTGCGGCGACGGCGGCCGGCATGCAAGGCAGCAGCGGCGAATGAGGTGAGTCCCGTCAAATATCCTTTACATGGACCAAAATAAACAACCCATATAAGGCCCATATTACACGTCGATGATGTATTCTGTTTCTCAGGCCCAACAAAGGACAGTCTTGGACGTCGTAATTTTTTTTTTCCAAACGAACCGCACAGGGAAGTTTCGGGCGTTATAATAATTTTCCAAACGAGCCGCATAAGAGAGTACGAGATTTTATATATATTGATAGAGTAAGAGAAAATTATAAAACCATAGCCCAAGCGAACTACACTTTATGGGCCTACGTCGCAAACTGTCGGAGCAAGGAACTCCTCTAGTGGGAAGGCTAGACACCCTTCCTTGAGAGTTCGGCCAGAGTGCAAGCATCCGTGCTCATGCTCAGGTCGTGCGAGAGTACATGGACACATGATTTATACAGGTTCGGATCGCTGGGAAGCGTAATACTCTACTCCTATGGTTCTAGGACTATATGATGGAGTTTACAATGAGTTATTGGTGTTGTTTTAAGTGGGAGAGTATCAACCCTTCTTCACTATAATGTGGCTAGAATCTAACTTAATCAGAATGAATCAAACTGATTGAACCGGAATTAGAAAAAAAAATTCTCAATGGCATGGATCCTCCTTTCATACATCAAGGGGATTTTACATCGTCCATGCATACAATAAAAAACGGACCCCAACTCCGTAGGAGATGGTAAACTTAGTCTTGTCGCTGTCCCTCCAAGCAAGCTAACCGGATGTAACGTGTTCACCTATCATCTATGTAACATCCTGGCCCAATTAGAATTTGTCTTGTGTGACCCATAAGAGCTGTGTGCGCATGTTTAGTACCACCTTACTGGTTTAGCAAGGGTGGAACCAACTTATAAGGCTTCTTCCCTCCAACCATACAACTCTCGGGTTAACCCTTTTACACGAATCGAGTATGAAAGTGTAAGTGGGCCCACACGTCAGATGGGCTGGTTACGCAGTTCTAGAGAGAGTGTTGTTACAACCTAACAAGTGGAGTAGGGTAGATGAAGTCTTCGTCCCAACTGCCAATGGGCCCTCTCGTTAGCCACTAAGGCTGATAAAGGGTGGGCCACATCGGGTGAGCAAGGAGCATGCGTCGCGTCGCCCACCTTTTCTCCAGGGCAACGTGGGCAAGCGAGGGGATGCAATTATGATAGGGCGAGGCTACACACATGACCGAATCAAATCTCCTTGATGATGTAGATTCATCTAGAGAGACATCAGGTCTCGATGCCAACCTCAGGTCCCTATCCTACTTGCAGTGGTTTCGTGAACGGAAGCTAGCTTGGCCCCGAGCTAATGTTGACATCGAGTCACCTTCTTTGGCACTTGGGTCCCTACATTAGTCCTTGCCTTGACCATCGTGTGCCCCGTAGTGCCCCAAGCAGCTGATGGAGTGGGAAGCCTTGTTTCCACTTATCCGACACAAGCACACATTGTTAAACAATAATCAGGAGCATGACATCCCAACACACTCAACTTCATCTATGCCTTTGGGTTTATCGGGAAGAGGACGAGACAGAAGAATGAATCTGCTATCTCTTGCGAGGCGTGCAAAAATGTGGTCATCTTGTGATGGTAAGGGCGTTGCGACAAGAGGAGAATCCATCTAAGGTGGCTAATGGACCTTCAAAAAGACACCTCTAGGGAGGTTGCACCGCCGGAAAACATGGGTTATTTTTCCCCATCTTGCGCGCCTGGCGATGTTTTTTTTTCTAATTATCTTGTATAATCCAGGTTATAGTAGAAAAACATACGGTATAAATTTTGAAAGTTATGTTGCAAAATTTACTATGTAATTACAATGTTACTGTACGTAATCTATAATGTAAAAAATCTACAATTTTTCTTTTTATAAAATATGACGTTGTAAACATAAAAAAATGTGACATCATAAATATAGTCCCATACGGCAAACAAGCAAAATACCATGATATGCCAACTTTCAAGATAAATTTCACTGGTGTGAAGTGAATGGTTCCAAATCAAATCATATATTTGCCTGCTTTTAAAAATGCTACATATACAAACTATCTAAAACTAAGGTTAATACTAAGAAATTATTGCAGTACTTATAAATCAGACACATTGAAAATTTTCATGGGGCTCGGTGGGACATGCTACGTAGAAAGGGTTGCTTGTTTCTGGTTTAGAAAAGATAAAGTTTGTGTTTCTCCATATCCGGATACCAACAAAAAGAACAGGGTAGGGTACTACACCTCTGGTTGGCCTGAACTTATATAGACCATTTGTGTTCATTTGCTTGGCGGAGTGCTCGGGCCTCGCAGATTTATCTTCTTGATCGTTGTGCGCAACTAACCCCCTGATCAAATCTTATTTTTTGGAAGGGGTCTGCACTTCCCCGCTGCCGGAGAATAGCCACTCCGACGGCCAACTTTGAAGATAAATTTCACAGGTGTCAAGTGAATGGTTCCAAATCAAATCATATCTTTGTCTGCTTTTAAAAATACCACGATATGCCAACTTTTTGACACTTTGACCGTTAATACTAAAAAATTATTACCAGTACTACTTCTAAAATGGACACATTTTAAAATTTCGTCAACATAACATGATAAAAATTTTAATCGAAGTCGTGCATTAGAGTTCTATAAAAACAAATCTTGCATTAGACACAGTGAAAGTCCAAAATGACTTGTTTATGAACTTGTGGAGTAAGTACATGATTTTTAGTCATTGGGCCGAAGATTTGAAGCACCTGCCTAATTGAAAAGCAAGTAGTAACCTTATGCCGGATATGTACACAAAGCAAGTATTTGTTTGGAAGAGAAGAAAAAACCAGAAAGTATTTTCTACACCTAGATGCCATATGCATGTAATGCAAACAGTTATATAAAAATTTCATAAAATTTTATAAGATAGTCCATGATAATATAAGACACTATGCAAACAAGCAAATTTAAATTCGATCGATATATGAAGAAACAAAAATAACAAATTTTATCTACACTGTACGGGTACTATTCACAGTCTGATTTTATTTTTTTTTTGTTTCTCTAGTTGTAGATCAAATTTAGTCTTGCATGTTTATGTATAGACTTGTATCATCATAAACGATGTTACTAAATTTTTTTAATTTTTTGTATAACTATTTGAGCTGCATGTAAATGATAGGTGCCATGGCACCTAGGTGTAGAAAATCCTTGAAATAAATAAAACAACCTCGTATCATGAGAGAAAGAACTATTCCCTTTCTTTCCCTTTCTTCCTTCAGAGCATATATGTAATATGTCGTGTCGTGCCACCCTACTAGTCTAAGCCCAGCGCCACCAGCGCCTGAGACTTCCAGTGCTTGGCCTTCTCGAAGCCATTGATGCTGAACTCGAAGTCGTTGATGGTCATGTCGATCTCCTCCTCGGTGTTCATGACGAAGGGCCCCAGCTGCGCCACGGGCTCGCCGATGGGCTCGCCGGCGATGAGCAGGAACCGGAGCGGCTTGTCCGACCTGTTCCACACCTCGACGCCGTCGCCCTGGCCGAGCAGCAGCAGGTGGTGCGCCCCGGCCTTCTCGCCGCCGCCGCCGCCGCCGCCGAACACGCCCTCCCCTTCCAGCACGTACGCGAACGCGTTCCACGTCGCGCACACCGGCTGCCGCGCCGCCGCGTGGGGGCGGACCGTGAAGTCCAGGTACATGGTCGGCGTCCGCGTGCGCACCGGCGACCGGGCGCCCATCGACTGCCCGGCGATCACCCGCACCGTCACGCCGTCCGACGTCGTGCTCGCGATGTCCTTGCTCTGTATCTCCTGGTACCCCGGCTCGATCCTGCACGCACCACACGCGTGTCAAACCACCATGCCAATGCAGCGACACGACATCCGAGAGTGGGGAAAAAAAAAACGGAGGAGATGACAAGGACGGGTCGTGACGCACATCTTGTTGTGGGAGGAGAGGTTGACCCAGAGCTGGAGGCCCCTGGAGGTGCCGGGCCCCGCCGGCATCTCCGAGTGCACGATGCCGCGTCCGGCCGTCATCCACTGCACGTCGCCGGCCTTGATCGTGCCACGGTGGCCCTCGAAGTCCTCGTGCGTCACGGCTCCCTGAGAAACACCCACCATTCACGTCAGTTCCAATAAGAACACGGTCAATGCACTAGCCTAAGTAGCACGGAGATTCTGAGTTTAAATCTTTATAGGAGTGAATTTCATATTAAATTGTTTGCGAGGCTAAGCTCCCAATTTAAATGGTTGTATATTTTCTGTTGGATGTAAAGACCGGATTAAAAATACTCCTCTCTTTTTTTTTTAAGAAAAAAAGAACACGGTCAATGCAAAACCAAACTATCAAGGCCATCGTACGTCTTCCTGTAGAAATTGTTTCTTTCTGGTTCATTTTACACGGCTTGGCTTGACTGATGTTGGGTTTAGGCGAAGATATATATTACTAATCGATCTGCCAATGATGAGTTCAAGGTGTGAAGCAGAGTTTTGAGCGCGGAAAAGTATATGCGACGCGAGGTGGTTGACGTAGGAAGGCTACCAACCAAAGGCAGAGCAAGGCAGGGCAGGCCCCGTTTGGATGGGTAGTAGATTCTTCAATTTGACGGAAAGAAACGTTCTGAATTTGCTAAAAACTACTACTCCGTATCAGCCTATCAGGTTTGCGTTGTTGACAAACGAAACGCGTTTAATTCGTTTCTGCTGATCCGTGTGATGTGGTTGTCAAAAGACGCTGCTGTCTGTACGTACAATGGGGATTAAGCAAGGAATTTTCTCGGGAGTTGGCCGCAGAAGCTGCAAGGAATTTTCATGGCCGCTCTATGCAGTTGGATGTTCTACTACCGACGAACAGAATGTGAACTGTGGTAAAAAGACTCTGCCTACCTCGAGCATGTAAGTGACGGTCTCGAAACCTCTGTGTGGATGGTCAGGGAACCCAGCCGGAGCAGACACTGCACAGGATTCGATCAAGAAGACGATCAAAAAATGCAAATCTCTATCACTCTAAACCAGATGATCAAAACCGAGCCAGAAGCAATTCACTCACCTGAGAACTCGTCCAGGACGAGGAACGGATCGAAGTACCTCAGCTCAAACCTCCCGATGCTCCGGCGAACGACGGCGCCGACGCCCTCGTGCTGCGGCCGAGCCAGGAACTTCCGGACCACCTGCCGGGGCTTCTCCATCGACGTCGTCATATATAGTACTACCAGTCACCACCTTGCCGTCGCCGGTGAACGATCGACTTGATCAGAAATTCAGAATTCAAGAACACCTCGACGACCCTTTCTTCTTCCTCCGACCTCCCTTGCCGGCGATGCCTTTGGTTTGCAGTATTGTATGGCGGTTTGGTTTGGGGCCTCTTTATATAGCGGCAACACACCTTGATTCCGTTACGCCCCGATACGCCGCCGCCGCTGCCGCTGCTGCTGCTTCCCGGGGTCAAAAGCGACAGATGGTTTCTTGGCGTTTTTTCCTCTCTCTCCCGCTACGGGGAAATATATAAAAGCTCGCGCTCTCAACAGAAAAAGTCTTTTCCTTTCGAAACGCTGTGCCAGCTGCTGCAGCTGTTGCGGCCGGCGGCGGTCACGCTGACGCCATGCGCACGCAAGCCGCTAGCCCTAGCGCCCCCCGTCGCGCTCGGGGCTCTGCATACGTGTGCCTTGTGACAGCGTCGCATCAGCACGCGGGGGGGTGGTGACTGGTGAGTGAATGGAAGACCGAATGGTGATTGGGTGATCAGCGAACTGACGCCTCGCTGTCAAAACGCCACGTTTACTGCCGTGATGGTTCAGCTGCTTTTCATCTTATTTACCAAAGTATTAAAACAAATTGTTTTTTGTTGCATTATTTAGGCTGTTTTTTTAGATAATGATTATTTAGGCTGTTTGATTTAAGTTATTTATACTAAATTAATTTTATAATATTCAATTTGTATCTACAACCAAGTCAATCATCCGCCGTAATAATCCTAATCCGCCCAGTAATTTAAGTCAAAGGAGTCTTTTATTTAGTAGTAACTCTATCGTGGTGTTTGAGATATATTAAAATGAAGATGAAGTCGGCATAAAACGAGAAAGTCATTCAATCATGATTAATTGAGTTTTAATTATTATAATATTTGATATTTTAAAGTAGAAAGTTTTGTAAGAAATATCATATAGCAATTTAAAAAACGTGCTAAAAATCGAGATAAAATGGGTGAAAACGGAGCGGATTCGGACGGATGGCCTTCATACCATATCCTAAACCATATTTTTTAAACGGATTCGGAGCGAGTGCGGATAGTGTACGGATGCGGATGCGAATGCGGAGCGGATTGTTTCGGATGTCGGAGCCAGTGCGGAATTGGTTCGGAAACGGATTAAATTTATCGGGTGTTACATGTATATGCAATCAATGCAACATCGAGTTAGCAATACAAGGAACAATAATACAATAGTTAATAAATGACCCACTGTAATAATTATGTACTTAAGTGCTGAACAACATAAATACATTATGTCTATAATATAAAAATATAGCTACGCAAGTGTGACACGAGACAGTGAAAGCTTTAGGCTAACAAATCTAGGTTAATTGATAAATTAAGTCATTGGATGAACCAATTTATATTATATGCAATATATAGAGTGGTTACATTTGTTGATAATTTTGGATTATCTGACAAACGGCCTATCGGATAATCCGATAGAAATGTCGGATAATCCGCATTCGCCGGATTTCTAAAAGTGCATACCATATCCTCGTTTCGGACTGATTCACCCCTAGATCATAAAATCTACTATCTTAATAAAGGAATAGGGACTATAAATTACCGCATGGTAAAAATTAAGGGCCCCTTTGAATCAAAGGAATTATGAAGAATTTTCATAGGATTGAAATCCTATAGGAAATTTTCCTATGTAGCTCTTTGATTCAAAGAATTGAAGTTTCCCAAATCCTACAAAATTCCTATGGAATGGTTTATTGTATATAGGTTTTGGAAGAAACTTAGCAAGAGGTCCAACCTCTTGGTAAAAATCCTTTGAGTCTATCTCTCTCATCCGATTCATGTGTTTTTTATGTGATCCAATCAAACGAACATTGCTGTGTTTTTCCTATGTTTTGCAATTCTCTATTTTACACTTACATTTCTATCATAATTCTATATTTTTTCTATTCCTCCGTTTTTTCATTCCTACGATTCAAACGGGCCAAAAAGGAGTTTTCATTTTGCGGGCGTGAGGTTAATTAATTTTTAGTATTTGGGAGGAAACGGGGCAGAGAAGACAAGATCATGGCCCTGAGGTATTTTTACCTTCCAAGCGACGGCTCCATGATCCTCAATTCAGTTCATGGCTCTGACGTCGAAAGGTAAGATTTTTCACTTGGCTGCAGGCTGGTGATAACATGACGTCCATGTGAGCTCACTCCCTCCCCCTCTGACCTCTCACCTCTCTTCGCCTTCGTGGTGCTTTCGCCTAATCACCATGTGCCTATGATACGTATCATCCACAAAGCCAAGCGTTGACCTCGTGGATACCGTCCTGATCAAATCATTAAAAAATCCCATTAATGAGCAGGTTCTAATCGCGGTTAATTAGACCAAGTTCTGTAGTACTAATGCGCAGGCCGGCCGGTGAAATATCTAACTGAATTGTGCAGGGTCCATTACATCTTTTTTTTTATAAAGCTTATGACCTAATTGAGCCTTAAAGTGGGGAACAGAAACTATAATTAGTAGCCGGTAGAACCCTTCTTTTCTGGCCACCAAACGGCCCCGCCCACAGATTAATTAGTCATGTCTACTTCCTTTACAACATCCTGGTGATAATCTACGGGCAGAGAAAAAAGCAGCCATGAAAAGACACCGATTAGGAGATGTCTCGGAGGATTTTGATTGGAACGTGTAAAAATATCGCCACACCGTCAAGAGGCAAGAGCCCACAATCTTGTGCTGTACACAAAATCAATATTTTGACTGCAGATTGCCCCATTTTTTGAACTCAAAATTAAAAAAAAAACAGCTTGGAAGGTGATCGCAAACATGCCTCGATGTGACGCCATCTGCCGGACCATGACGAAATGGAGTGGACAATTGGCAAATTGGCAAAGAAACTAGCTTTCCTCAAGACGAAAATGAAATGTAATTCGGTGGGCAAAGTTGATCAAAGTATATAGTACGTGTTCTTATGATCTTATCAGCTTACCCGATAGGCAAAGAGTCTTGACGTATCCATGAGTCATGCCTACGTTCTCAGCTTCTTATGCTTGGATGCAAGACCAAATAGAAGAAATTAAATTGGTACTTGCAGAGAAAAATAATGCGAAAGGAGAGAGGAGAATCGTAACCACCCAACAAGTCACTTTCATTCAGGGAGTCCCACATACTCCTCATATCTTGTTTTGGATCAATAAGCACCCTGCAAGTAGTTTCCTTGTGTTATCTTGTCTCCTCTGGCAATTTTATCATTTCACCTTTTTTTATCCTATCATTTGTGGCCATTTTAGGCTGTGTTTAGTTCTGCGCAAAGTTTGAATTTTGGTTGAAATTGGAGATGATGTGACTGAAAAGTTGTGTGTGTATGACATGTTGATGTGATGGAAAAGAACTGAAGTTTGGATCCAAATTTTGGATCTAAACACAGCCTTATTTTCCAACCTGACACATGACTCTGTTTGTACTTTGTGTAAGTGCTGGTAGCCTGGCATGGCTGGATTCCAGCCCCTACCTCTGTTGGAACAGTTAACCAAAAGCCCATGTAATAGGGAATAATTTATACGAAAACATCAAGACATCTATAATACGAAAGGGTTATATGTAAATTTTAGTACCACCTTACTAGTTTTAGAAGAGAGTGACACCACTTTAAAAAAGATTATCTGTTCTTACTAATTGAGCTATGATTGTGAGAGAGAACTAAAGAAACACACGAGCTCATTTGTTTGCCTCGCCTTCTGGGATGCAGGTGCAAGTATATAGAACCTGCATGAATGGTTCATCAAAATTGGTTTTAGTTGCTTGTATGGACGTAAGTTCCTTTTGCAATTTTATTTACTACATTGGAGTAGTGAAAAATCTGGATCAGTTACATGTGACTTGATTACATTTCTTGATTTCTCTTTAAATACCGAGTCGTGGTCTCCACATAAATTTATGGTAAAAAAACTAGGGTTTGCCTTCATATGTACTACACCATCACACGTCGTCTGCTCCATTATGCTAACGAGTGTGTACTAGCGATCGGGAGAGCAGGTCTTTGGAATCATCGTATTCGTGATACTGCAACGGGAGAGCGCAAATAAGGTTTTTTGAGAGCATGGGACGCAATTGGTCACTGATGGCTGCTCATCCACCGCGATTTGTCTACATCGTCACAAGAGCGTCGCTCATCGATGTCTATGTCTAGTACTACAAGTCATTATCACGGTACCTGATATGCCGGTTGCTACGAACTTCCCGAACTGAATCCTCGGCATGCCGCTTTGATTATATCGAGTATATTTGATTTGTTCGTATGTACTATTTTATACATATGTACAATATACTCATACTCCCTCCGTATCAAATAAGTTTAATTTTGGAATGAATGGAGGCTATGTTCATATTCATGTATATAAGTGAACTTATGAGATAAAGGAAGTATTCTAGTTAATCTATACGATGTCATCTTTTATTTATAGAACAACCTATATATGCTTATACTATCAACGGCCTTATCCTCGAGCACCATCTGTATCAAAGGCTGCATATTCACAAACTTCACTATTGATCGATCACCTCCACACTATCTGCTTGGGAGCATGCGATCAAAAAATTGTCAAAACCGGAATTTTTAGCAATGCCAAACAAATTTGATTTCCACTAGTTTAATTGGTGTCGAGTTTTTTTTGTCACATTCTATTTAGATTGGCTCTCTACTTCATTTTGTGGATAAACCTTACATGTCTGCTCTTTGACAACATGTTTCTAATTTGTTTGGTATCCATGTGTAACTATAACCCTACACCTTATTGTTGCTAGGCGTGCCAACATTAATTGTTAGGTGCACCGATGCTTGCTAATATCTGATGGTGGTGTACGTAGGATGTGTATGAAAACCACCATGGATGAATGCAGGCTTGCAAGTGTGGAAATGTAGGAAAATGGAGGTAGTGGCAAGACCCAAGGTCCCAAGAAAGAGTAATTTTATAGTTCTTGAGAAGGTACCATGAGGTACCAAAAATTTAATGTAAAATTTAGTACATCATAGTTCCTAGCTACTAAATTACAATAGAAAAAATGGTACCTCATTATACCTCCTAAATACCTCCTAAAGGAATGTAAAATTACTCTCCAAGAAAACCACCTATAGGATATAGTTGAACCAAATATACGCTAGAGGGACGTAGAATGAACAATATGATCTCTAGAGGTTTTTAGATTTTCTCCTATCATGAAAATGATGAGGTGAAACATCAATATCTACTAATCATGTCTTTCTTCTGCCAAAACATGGCGATATAGTGACTAATTAGCTTACTTAAAAGGGTAACAGCAGTGTTATTTTTTAGAGACAAAGACATTATGTATGCCACTTTTGCCACTTTATGATTGGAGTTAAGCTTGATCCGTAATATACACATGGTGGTTCCGGACATAGCTATTTCGAGTTGTTGGTTTTGAGTGATGCGGGATTGAAAGCGTTGGTGAGGGCATGAGCATCACTGCGTCAGCACGTCATGCATATGTGAGGATATTAGGCAGCCAACAAAGTTTTTTTTTTTGTCATTTGTCAGAGACCCCCTATAATCTTGTGGATTGTGGATTTTGGAGCACGAAACGCAAAGCAAATCCTACCATTAGAAGTTTTCAAGGTTTTAGCCCCAATTTCCCATCGAATACCATTTAGCAATTCCTTTTTTTATGCCATTTCCTGAAAGCACTCTGGACAAATTTATTAGTCCACTCATAAAAAGAACCACTACCTCCGTTCAATTAGAACATTGGTTAGTTTAATTTGAACTAACTAATTTTAACTAATAAAGTATGAACTAACAAGCGTCAAACAAAAAGAAAAGGAGGAAATATTATTTTAGGTTAAAGATTTATCTCAAAAAACTATGTTTTTAGAACGGGTTCAGTAGACCTCTCTAGTACAACCTTAATTTCCTTCTCGTTTTAGGCATTGAACCAATAGTATCTACTCCTCCTCATTTTTTTTTCATGTCCCCCTTTTATCTCTTTAATAGCATCTCCAACATCATCTCTAAATTCAACTCTACAAATGCCTATTTAGCCAGTTTGCTAAAGAGTTGGAGAGTCAAATTTGTATTTCATTCCAACAGTCTCTCGGTTACCTTCTCCAATTTTAATACTGGGTTCCACATGCCAATCTCTGTCATTCTTCATCTCTCTTCACGTCATTCCATTTCCCTACTCTTTCCCTTTCCCCACCCACCCGCTGGTGGATGCGCAGGTGATGGCGTGGCGGCTGCTGCTGCTCGAGGCAAGGGGGCTCACGGCGATGATTGGCGGCAGCGGCAGCGGTGATGTAGATGGCGCCGCACCGCTCTAGGAGGCCCCTGGCCCACGCAGCGTCCGCGTGGAACCCCTCAGCCGCGCCGATTACGGCCTCCACGTCACGGGCGACGTCCGGCGGGAGCTTCTGGAGATCCGCGAACAAAGGGTCACCCTCCTCGCCATCACCACCGCCGTCAGCATGGGAGGAATCGATTGGGACTTGCGATTCGTCTTCCTCACTGTGTGCGTCGCGGTTTCGCCTTTTGCGGTGGCAACGGCTTGTGCGTGAACCGTGGCACGGCGATGACAACGATGACTGCCGCGGCGGACGGTGGCTAGACGACGACAGCCGTGGCGGGTGGTGGCCCAGACATCGGTGGCGCGCTCATGGCCGACGTGCCCTCCAGTTCGCCCCCGGCCGATGCGCTCAAGTTGCTGCCTTGCTGGTGGGTGGACGATAGAGAGAGGAAGGATTAGACTAGGAGTGGTGGTGGGACCCACCTTTGGCCATTGGAGGAAGCTGGCTACATTTGGTCAGCCGGAGGAGCAATTTGGCATCCGAATTTGGATGGAGAGTCTGTTGGAGCTCGTTTTTTCTCTGTATTCACTACTACAAAAGTGATTTTTCTGTACGAGACCCCATGATTTTTGCAAACGGACCATAACTAGTGGCGTCTGCAAAAATCGATGGTCATTTTTGCATGCGGCCCCTTAAGTGGCCCGTATGGAAAAATCGATTTTTCCATGCGGGCGCTTAAGTGAGCCGCATGCAAAAATGAGCTCATTTTTGCATGCGGCTCACTTAAGCGCCCGCATGGAAAAATCGATTTTTCCATACGGGCCACTTAAGGAGGCGTATGCAAAAATAAAATTTGAAAAATTTGAAACTAGTATATCTCACTCATATGAACTCCAAATTAGATGATTCTTTTTTCTAAATGTTTCTAAAATCATCCTCTATCATGTTATTGTGTTGTTACTGCTATTATTTGGCTTTTTTTCCTGTGACTTTGTTTTATCAATTAAAATTTTGAATTTGAAAACTTCAAATAATATTTTGAAGCAGAAATTGATTTCAACTGAAAAAGTCATCAACAACAAAGTTGTATAACTCATCATTGTGTCAAGTGGAAGTGCAGTGATGTATGCAGCTGAGGCATCCTAACGAACGAACGATTTGAACCTTGTTCCTACACGACCTGATCAAATCGATCAGGCACTTGCCATCTATCTTCATTGTTCAACTCTTTGATGAAAAGATGAAAAAACCAAAAAAAAGCTCTGCCCTTCCATCTCTTGGATAGATAGAGAGGGAGGGCAGAGGCCTTTGGTGTCCCTTCCAGTCAAGAATTGGGGCTTCACAATTACTAGCCAATATTTCTCTCATGCCTTTCCTCGTTCATGGTTCGAGATTCTGGTGTCCTAGGCGTAGAGGAACCACACCAATCCATCCCGAATTTGGTGGTTAAACTCTACTGCGGTGACGATACTGTAGGGGAGGTCCTGCGGCAAAATAGCTCGATGCCAGAATGATAAAAAGCTTAACACCTCTTATTTGACTTTTTCACTATTTTGAAATACGAAAAAGATCCAAATCCAAAATGCAAAGGTCGTCTTATTCAAAACCTCAATCATCACATCCCCTCTCTCCCACTTCACACCTCGGAACGCACTGTTCTTATAGAGAGAAAGGGGCTTTCCCATCTTCTTAACCCGAAATGAAATGGCTGAGGAGAGGGAGGTGCCTTTTGGGGGGTACCCCCGGGAAGAGATAAGACTCGCCTCCTCTAAGAGTTGAATCTGGGGATTTGACTGGCAAAAGTGAAAGCACGGGGGAACAAGGTATGGTGACACACGATGCACCTTTGGACGCTGGCACTTACCAGTGTGCGGCAGTGCCCATTTTTCTTCTAGTGAAATCCTGGCATAACTAAACTGTTTTCTATGCAGGGCCAGCCGCAACACCCGCATTATCCTTTGCCAGCATCATTTCCTCCACTAGAGCGTCAGACAATAGCCTGGACACGCACAAACCAAATGGAGTCGGGAAGAAAGGCAAGAAACCCACCAAAGTGCTCTTGTCCACTGGCGGTGGCCGCCGATACTGAAGGAAGAGTGACACTGGAATGGAAGCAGTTGCCAGTTGGCTGTTTCCTATAAGCAGTGTGTATAGTACATAACCTGGACTTCACATCTGTAACACTCCCAAGTCCCAAGTAGCAGCTTTTTCTCCCATTTGGTTTGATCTAAATCGCCTGACTGTTTTAGAAGGTTTTTACTGTGTATCTACATCCTGACCCAATGCTAAGGGAGTAATGGTGACTGCCCTGTCGCAAAATGAGAAGAGCTATGTAAAATTTGATAAATAATGATGCTAAGGATCATGCGCAATACTTTGCTCAATTTACGTCGACGAGTTGATCCGTCATGGGCTGATACAGCCTGCTGTTTAAATCGTGAGATGCTCTGAGTCATATTTTCAAAATCACGGTTACGGGGCATATATATAAATTATAAAATACACAATATAGAAGGAAGGAATAGCAGAAATGCATGGTTTAATCCAAAAAGTTTCAAATGGGATGGAATGTCAAACTTTAAGTAACTTATGATGATATTTATACTTGGAGTATTGGCAATGTATGGAGTAAATATTGAAAAAGTAGCAGAAATTAATTTCTTTGTTTAGAAAGCAACGAAAAACTGTGTTCGATAGGGTAAAGCTAATGGGCGATCGACCCCATCCCCCCTATACGGCTCCTCTCCCCTTTCTTTTCCCCTTCTTCTCTTCCTAATACACCATAAATTTTCTTAAAAATAAAAAAATAATTTGTTCTCGTTCTCGTTGCTTGCGGTGTAACGCTCTGCAGATTCCAATATATGCCAAGATGCGTGTGGTAGTACGTGGGTAACATTGGGACATGGCCGTTGTTGCTTGCTCGCCTTGCTTGATTCTTGGTTGGGTTTCTCTCACGCCCAATGACGACGACGCACATGATGGATGATTTGATGAACTCCGGGAAGGGGGAAGATTGTTTTGTAGGGGCCGTAGCTTTGCTCTGGAACAGATATGCTGCATCGATCTCGTGACCAACTCCTCTACTAGTAGTAGTGAGTTGGGTGGGTGGGTAGCGGAGATCGGTCCCCGATTTTTGTTTGGGCCCCTGTTGATTCCAGTGGACGGCCAAATGCGACCCTCTCCGCACCACGGTTGTGGAATGGGAAAAAAGAAAAAAAAATTTCGACGTTTTCCTCTCCAGTCACGTACTACTTGCCTACCTAAATGGTTTGAGACGCTCAATGATTTTTTTTTTAAACAATGTTGGATCCGTTCGTCTTTATTCAAAAACCTTTTTGTGAATAAATGCTGAAAACTATAGGTTAATTAGCATAAAAAATATATTACAAATAAATCAAAATGAATAGGAAAAGAAATTAATAATTACTTTAAATTTTTTAATAAAATAAACGTCAATGATTAAAGTACGGTGTGTAAATGATGTATTGAGGCGCTGTGAGAAGTCCCTCGATGGGAGGAGTAACGTACGACCTACCTCCCTGTATATTTTGCGAATAAGAATTGACTAGGGCAGGTGTTTGTTTTTCTATGGAAGGAAGATAAAAGTTAGTCACCAGTAAAACATGCGAAAAGTTCCCCGTGAAAAAAACAGCGAATTGAAAGTCATTATTAACTCATAATTAATTAAGTAGGTAGTTTTCATTATTACAAAGAAAGATTGTGGGCAAACAACTTTCATTCATCAGACTGCTATACAGTAAACAGGTTTTTTCCATACGTGTCCTAATCCTCAATTTTTCACGGATTGCAGAGCGATCCCATGCACCAGGTCTGTGAAAATCGTTCACCGGCGAAAAATCCGACTTTTTACGTTGCGTGCGTGCTTATGTCACCGCTGCTGCCAAAAATAAAAATCCAAAAAAATTAAAACCCAAATAATGGCGAAGCCTAACCTGCCCTCCTCGTCGTCGTTGTGGGGGCATAGGGGCCTAGCGGCGGCTAGGTCCGCCCGCTCCCGTCGCCGGAGCCAGAGCCAGATCCACCGCCACTGTGCGCTCCACTGCCCGCCACGCGGGGTAGGGCAGGCCAGCTGCCCCTCCCCCACCGTTGTATCCGCCGGCGCGCCGGCGCCTCACCACCGCCAGATCCATCGTTGCCGGCCTCACTGTTGGTATTTATTATGACCACGGAATAATCTATAAGCGCACAAATTATCGTTGTAGCCTTCACCCGACGAGTATTCCAGTGTATCGTATCCACAGTGAACGTGTGTGTATAATCTAAGAACGAAATTCTTCGAAGGGACAACAACTAAATGGTAGGCTTGGATAGGAGTGGACTCAGTGGGTTAGTTATCTTAATTAAGTTAACGTAAAACCTATCAACATGTGCAAAAACTTGTCAAAAAACCAAATCAGTGCTAGGTCCATTGGTGAAAGACTGTGGCTTAGCGACAATTTTCCATTTGAAAAAATAAGAGTAAAAGGCCTCGACAATCCTTTGCTAGCCAATAAGTTCCACATACCTATTCATGAAACAAATCACTACTACGAAAGGATTTTGCGTGTGGTGGAAAAGGTTTTTCGCCGTGCGAGGTGTGGCGAACTGCAATGCATCCAGGAGTCTGCGAAAATCGCTATTTTGCGTGCGGGTGGCGGCACCCACGATGTGGAAAATCTGATTTTTTCGCACGCGGGTGCTTATGGTCGCCTGCACGCAAAAATAAATAAAACCAAAAAAATAAAATAAAAAAACTGAACCCTAACCTTGTCGCCGATCGCCATCGTCCTTCAGATCCGCCGTCGCCACCCTCCTCCGAACCCTAACCTCAAAGCCACCGCAGCCGTTGTCCTCGTCAGATCAGCCGCCGTCAGCGCCCTCCTCCCAAACGCCCGCCGCCCCGCCACTACCAACCAAATAAGCGGCTTCCAGGCAAGCATGCTCTGCTGTTCCTCAGAAGTCTCAACCACATATTAATCAGAGGAGTGCCCAAAATACCGACGAACTCCAAGCGACTCCTATATTGGCGAACTCTCCACTGATGGGTCAATAACTGTGTACTCCGGAGCTTCAATGTAACCGGCAACAAATGTCATATTTGCAAGCTCCACAAACAATCCTTCCATGCCTTCACCATGGTGTGATACAGAGGAGAATCAGCCATCTAAAGAAAAGATAGAAGAAACACAAAATTGACTCCGATCAGAAACGAGATGCTGGCATTAAAACTGGAAACTAAAAGAAAGAAAAGGCACTAAACTGAAAATAAAAAATACTGAAGCAATATAAATATTTTTTTAACAAATACTATTTTTGGCCCAAATTTTTTTAAAAAAAAACCAAAAATCTCCCTTTCTTTTTAAACCAGAAACCCTTCCCTTTTTTCTGCCGAAACCTTTTCCTTTTTTTTTGCCAAGAACTTTTTTCCGGAAAATATTTTTTTCTTTTGAAATGGCGAAAACATTTTTTAAAAAAAACAGAAAGGCACGAAGAAAAATAATTTTTTTTATGAAATTCAGTAAACTTGAAACAAACTCATTTATTTGGACTCACTGTGACAACTTGAAAAGGAGGGAAGAAGAGATTTCAGGGGAAGAGAGAATTTCAGAGGGCTCTATGGCTTTCCGTTGGCTTGTCCTACGGTCAAGATCGGCTCTGATACCAACTTGTCTGGCCCCAGAGATTCGACAACCGCGAATCCCGGCGTATCTGTGCATTTAACTCGAGTCCAGGCATCAACTAGAGTACACAGATGTGAAGAAGTAAAAAAGACCCGACACCTATGTGCATTTTTCAAAGTTGAAGGAGAACAGTAGATTGGAGTGGCTACCACTAGTTGTGTAGTCACGTCGTATGAAAAAAAGCATACATTAAAGTACTCTCTTTTTGTTTATAAGTTACTTCTATAATATATGTAAATTACTTCTTAGGCTTTATTAAATTTACTTTTATATGTCTATGTAATAATTGGCTTATAGCTTTTTTGAGTAAAGGCCGGGATATTTATTCCATTATCTAAAAAAAAATATGTCAAGAAGTGATTTAGTGAAATCTAAAAGTAATGTTTGATATATTATAAATGTAATTTACAATTTTTCATCAGAATATAATCATGTGAGATCTTGCTATAAAGATAATTGTTACGAACACGGCGGTGGTATGTAATCGGATCTTAGATCAGGATGAGTAGTGTTAAGAGAAATTTTTATTTGAAGTATAGGTGGATGAGGATTTCTCATAGATGGAGTGGTAGCTGGTTTGCTACCACTGACTGTATAGTCATGTCCAATATTGGATGTTGGCCTTTCAAAAAATAAAAAAGAGCAATTACAAATTTACAACCATTTTAAATTTGTTATTACAAGAAAAAAAGCGAAAAAGGATACTTCTAAAAACAAGCATATCCTATCAGATATCGATCAAAATATCACAAATGCGTATCGGGGATACTCTCAAATGCATATCGAACACGGAAAAGGCTAATGTGCGATTGATCGCTAAGGCGATCAGGCGGACAGCCCCTCCTCCTCAACGTGGTTTTCTTTTTTTGGCACCGCTATTACTTTCTATTTTTAGTAATTAATACAATCCAAAATTTGTACACCTCAAGTTTAACACATCTAAAAGTTTATATACCTAAAGTTTAGAGAACCAAAGTTTATAAGTCAAAAGTTATATATCCGATTCGAAATTTGAATTCATTTCAATTTTTTTATATATATAGTATTTGTTCTATATATCTAAAATTTATAAGTCAAAAAGTTTATATACCCGATTCAAATTTAAATTTGAATTCAAATTTTTTTTATATATATGGTAATTTCTATACACCTAAAATTTAGAGAGCCCAAAGTTTATAAGTCAAAAGTTTATACATCCGATTCAATTTGAATTTGAATAAATTTATATATATATATAGTATTTTCTTTATACATCGAATAGTTTAGAGAGCCAAAGTTTATTAAGTCAAAAGTTTTATATATATCCGATTCAAATTTGAATTTGAATTTAAATAATTTTTATATATAGTATTTTCTATAATCTAAAGTTTAGAGACCCAAAGTTTATAAGACAAAAATACCCGATTCAACTAAAATTTGATTCAATTTTTTTTATATATAGTATTTCAATACATAAATTTTTCTAACTG
>CM020186.1:12363210-12430825 GCA_009805545.1 Oryza longistaminata | reverse complement strand
AGGCGGCAGAGGGAGGAAGGGGGGAGCGGCGACGCCCGGCTGTTTTCGCCTCCCGTGTCGCCCGTGAGGGAGGGCGACGCGGGGGCCGTTCAGCGTAAAGCGTCATATAATAGATACCATCCTTGTGTCTATACCTGGATGGTTTTTGATGACTCCTGCTTTTTAAATCCACATGGATTAGTAACGATGACATCAACATAGTGATAAATAATTAAAAAAAGAAATAGTAAGAAAAAAATTGAAGGAAATACTACAATCTACATTTCAACCCTGTCCCAATTCCTCCTTTTCCCCCGTATCTTATTTTAAATTGCTAGGATGCCCCGTGGCACCACGTTACGGGAAAAACCACGTTTGCTTAGGATCTACGATAAAATATGAATGGTTTTGAGTGTTAAGAGATGACTTCGTATTTAAGTGAAAAAAGTTAAGGCTATAGTTGAAGGAGTACTAAATGTGGACTTTTCTCTCTATTTTTGCTTTTATGTATTAGAAAAAAAATTTATCTTTGACTTTTTTTCGACTGAAAAGCTATCGGCTTGTAAACCAAGATGGCCAAAAGGCTAGCTAAAAATATTAAGTTGAAATGTTAAATTTGTAGATTACGATATGAAGCATTTACGCATTAATTTATTTGTTGCTTAAGGATGTAGAGCCTTTCGCAATACTATAAATGTATGATCTAGCCCTATTTTGTCTAGAAGCATGTTAGAAGCTAGCGACTCGTACAAATATATGTTTTTAGCAATATCGTTTCGTCCATTCAAAAAAAATGTTGTTATGAGATCACATTTTATTCTTGTGAAATTATCTACAATCTTGGTCTAAACACATTTTTTAGTAGATTAGAAACTCTACAACTTTTTTAAAAGAAAAACTTATTTAGTAAAATCAGACAACTAAACAACATCATAATCTAGGGGACCCTTTCACACTGTATATAGCATAAATACAACTCTATATATGTCGTACGACATATAAGCGGATAAGTTAGACGACTCATTAGGTAGAACCTTCACTATGGGGAACCAACCGTTTTTTTAATGAACGAGTTTGACTGTCCTACACGAGACGAAAACTAAAAACATATTCTTAGCCATCGATAAGGCATCACATCGAGGTACCTCCGTACCTACCGCCGTGAACGATGAAGGGAGACTCTACCCAAATCGCACTAATATAATCCCGGTATCTTTGCACAACCTGCGTTCTTTTCACATATGAAATGATCTCTCTTTGCCGGTGCAACATTTCCGGGTAAAACATATAAACGCGTAGCACACCACCCCCTTTCTCTCTTCTTAAACGGCGAGAAGATGGCAACGGAGTTTCAGTTAATGGACCCGTCCTTTCAGGAATTCGTCACTTGCTCAGTCGTACAAATGTGGTCCGTTTAGGCTGATACCTTGAGACAAATGTACCTGATGAGCGATTGATGTGAGGCAAGCAAGACGGCTCCAGCTGCTCCCGCATCGGGCCGTCGGTCTATTGGGCCACCACATTACTAGGCCGCCGAATGGACCGCGTGATTGCATGAGGACGTAAAATGAACTTCAACGGAGAAAGAAACAGTCCAGATACATAGGATAGGCAAAATGGAGGAAATATAAACTTTTCCATATTCGGCCCAAACCTAAAAGGGAGGATTTTTATTCTTTTTCCAATTAAATAATTGTTAAATAATGTTTGTGTTACTAAAACTAGCAATTAAGCTCTGAAAATTTAAATAAAATTCCAAAGAGCGTAACTAATCAAGGAGAATTTAATAAAATTAAATTTAACCATGTCATTTTATTTCTCACACTTACTTTACTTGTAAATTAATTTAGTTTTACACCTACCTACTTAAAATATTAAATATTTCAGCAAATTTGTATTTTAATTAATTACATAGTGTAGATTTTTCTTAACTTTTCCTCAATTTTCTGGTCTATATACTTCCCGTTGCAACGCACAAGCACTTTTGCTATAATTTCAAAGAGTGTAATTAATATTGCAAACAATTTATATTTCTTTAAATTAGAATTTAATATGTTTTAATTCAATTTTCTCGTTTTTTCTTTCGCGATGCGAGCTAAGCAGAAATATTTTTATCCATCTTGATTATCATTAGCGCAATGAACAATTTACCTATCTTGGAACATTATTATATACATGTTAACGATGTACTTTATAGAATTTAACCGTTCCTTTACTCATAGAAAAGTACGGGCATTTTGCTAGTAATATTTTTAAATTGCTAGGATGCCCCATGGCACCACGTTAAAACTTAAAAACCATGTTTGCTTCGGATCTATGATGAAATATGAATTTTTTGAGAGTTAAGGGATGACTTCGTATTTAAGTGAAAAAAAAAGTCAAGGCTATAGTTGGAGTACTAAATGTGGACTTTTCTCTCTATTTTTGCTTTTATGTATTAGAAAAAAAATTTATCTTTGACTTTTTTTCGACTGAAAAGCTATCGGCTTGTAAACCAAGATGGCCAAAAGGCTAGCTAAAAATATTAAGTTGAAATGTTAAATTTGTAGCTTACGCACGCCTTAATTTATTTGTTGCTTAAGGATGTAGAGCCTTTCGCAATACTATAAATGTATGATCTAGCCCTATTTTGTCTAGAAGCATGTTAGAAGCTAGCGACTCGTACAAATATATGTTTTTAGCAATATCGTTTCGTCCATTCAAAAAAAATGTTGTTATGAGATCACATTTTATTCTTGTGAAATTATCTACAATCTTGGTCTAAACACATTTTTTAGTAGATTAGAAACTCTACAACTTTTTTAAAAGAAAAACTTATTTAGTAAAATCAGACAACTAAACAACATCATAATCTAGGGGACCCTTTCACACTGTATATAGCATAAATACAACTCTATATATGTCGTACGACATATAAGCGGATAAGTTAGACGACTCATTAGGTAGAACCTTCACTATGGGGAACCAACCGTTTTTTTAATGAACGAGTTTGACTGTCCTACACGAGACGAAAACTAAAAACATATTCTTAGCCATCGATAAGGCATCACATCGAGGTACCTCCGTACCTACCGCCGTGAACGATGAAGGGAGACTCTACCCAAATCGCACTAATATAATCCCGGTATCTTTGCACAACCTGCGTTCTTTTCACAAATAGATACCATCCTTGTGTCTATACCTGGATGGTTTTTGATGACTCCTGCTTTTTAAATCCACATGGATTAGTAACGATGACATCAACATAGTGATAAATAATTAAAAAAAGAAATAGTAAGAAAAAAATTGAAGGAAATACTACAATCTACATTTCAACCCTGTCCCAATTCCTCCTTTTCCCCCGTATCTTATTTTAAATTGCTAGGATGCCCCGTGGCACCACGTTACGGGAAAAACCACGTTTGCTTAGGATCTACGATAAAATATGAATGGTTTTGAGTGTTAAGAGATGACTTCGTATTTAAGTGAAAAAAGTTAAGGCTATAGTTGAAGGAGTACTAAATGTGGACTTTTCTCTCTATTTTTGCTTTTATGTATTAGAACAAAAACTTTATCTTTGACTTTTTTTTCGGCTGAAAAGCTATTGACCTGTAAACCACGATGGTAAAAGGCTAGCTAAAAATATTAAGTTGAAATGTTAAATTTGTAGATTACGATATGAAGCATTTACGCATTAATTTATTTGTTGCTTAAGGATGTAAAGCCTTTCGCCAATACTATAAATGTATGATGTAGCCCTATTTTGTCTAGTAGCATGTTAGAAGCTAGGGACTCGTACAAATATATGTTTTTAGCGATATAGTTTTGTCCATTCAACAAAAATGTTGTTATGAGATCACATTTTATTCTTGTGAAATTACCTACAATCTTGGTCTAAACACATTTTTTAAGTAGATTAGAAGCTCTAAAACTTTTTAAAAGAAAAACTTATTTAGTAAAATCAGACAACTAATAAACAACATCATAATATAGGGGACCCCTTTCACACTGTATATAACATAAATACAGCTCTATATATGGCGTATGACATAAGCGGATAAGTTAGACGACTTATTAGGTAGAACCTTCACTATGGGGAACCAACCGTTTTTTTAATGAACGAGTTTGACTGTCCTACACGAGACGAAAACTAACCCTGTTTAGATGGGACTAAAACTTTTAAGTCCCTATCACATCGGATGTTTGGATATTAATTATAAATATTAAACGTAGACTATTAATAAAACCTATCCATAATCTTCGACTAATTTGCGAGACGAATCTATTGAGCCTAATTAATCCATGATTAGCCTATGTGATGCTACATTAAACATTCTCTAATTATGGATTAATTAGGTTTAAAAAATTTATCTCGCGAATTAGCTTTCATTTATGTAATTAGTTTTGAATGTAGTCTATATTTAATACTCTAAATTAGTGTCTAAAGACAGAGACTAAAGTCAAGTCCCTGGATCCAAACACCACCAAGCCATGGATAAGGCATCACATCGAGGTATCTCCGTACCTACCGCCGTGAACGATGAAGGGAGACTCTACCCAAATCGCACTAATATAATCCCGGTATCTTTGCACAACCTGCGTTCTTTTCACAGCCCGTGAGGGAGGGCGACGCGGGGGCCGTTCAGCGTAAAGCGTCATATAATAGATACCATCCTTGTGTCTATACCTGGATGGTTTTTGATGACTCCTGCTTTTTAAATCCACATGGATTAGTAACGATGACATCAACATAGTGATAAATAATTAAAAAAAGAAATAGTAAGAAAAAAATTGAAGGAAATACTACAATCTACATTTCAACCCTGTCCCAATTCCTCCTTTTCCCCCGTATCTTATTTTAAATTGCTAGGATGCCCCGTGGCACCACGTTACGGGAAAAACCACGTTTGCTTAGGATCTACGATAAAATATGAATGGTTTTGAGTGTTAAGAGATGACTTCGTATTTAAGTGAAAAAAGTTAAGGCTATAGTTGAAGGAGTACTAAATGTGGACTTTTCTCTCTATTTTTGCTTTTATGTATTAGAACAAAAACTTTATCTTTGACTTTTTTTTCGGCTGAAAAGCTATTGACCTGTAAACCACGATGGTAAAAGGCTAGCTAAAAATATTAAGTTGAAATGTTAAATTTGTAGATTACGATATGAAGCATTTACGCATTAATTTATTTGTTGCTTAAGGATGTAAAGCCTTTCGCCAATACTATAAATGTATGATGTAGCCCTATTTTGTCTAGTAGCATGTTAGAAGCTAGGGACTCGTACAAATATATGTTTTTAGCGATATAGTTTTGTCCATTCAACAAAAATGTTGTTATGAGATCACATTTTATTCTTGTGAAATTACCTACAATCTTGGTCTAAACACATTTTTTAAGTAGATTAGAAGCTCTAAAACTTTTTAAAAGAAAAACTTATTTAGTAAAATCAGACAACTAATAAACAACATCATAATATAGGGGACCCCTTTCACACTGTATATAACATAAATACAGCTCTATATATGGCGTATGACATAAGCGGATAAGTTAGACGACTTATTAGGTAGAACCTTCACTATGGGGAACCAACCGTTTTTTTAATGAACGAGTTTGACTGTCCTACACGAGACGAAAACTAACCCTGTTTAGATGGGACTAAAACTTTTAAGTCCCTATCACATCGGATGTTTGGATATTAATTATAAATATTAAACGTAGACTATTAATAAAACCTATCCATAATCTTCGACTAATTTGCGAGACGAATCTATTGAGCCTAATTAATCCATGATTAGCCTATGTGATGCTACATTAAACATTCTCTAATTATGGATTAATTAGGTTTAAAAAATTTATCTCGCGAATTAGCTTTCATTTATGTAATTAGTTTTGAATGTAGTCTATATTTAATACTCTAAATTAGTGTCTAAAGACAGAGACTAAAGTCAAGTCCCTGGATCCAAACACCACCAAGCCATGGATAAGGCATCACATCGAGGTATCTCCGTACCTACCGCCGTGAACGATGAAGGGAGACTCTACCCAAATCGCACTAATATAATCCCGGTATCTTTGCACAACCTGCGTTCTTTTCACATATGAAATGATCTCTCTTTGCCGGTGCAACATTTCCGGGTAAAACATATAAACCCGTAGCACACCACCCCCTTTCTCTCTTCTTAAACGGCGAGAAGATGGCAACGGAGTTTCAGTTAATGGACCCATCCTTTCAGGAATTCGTCACTTGCTCAGTCGTACAAATGTGGTCCGTTTAGGTTGATACCTTGAGACAAATGTACCTGATGAGCGATTGATGTGAGGCAAGCAAGTAGAAGGGGAAAAAAAAGCTCGCTCAATATCATATTGAAATATCCTAAGATTCTTCCTCGAGAAAAAGAAATCTCCAAAGATCGATTTAGGATCAATTTAATGCCGTTCTGTTGATAAACTTTGAGATATCATTTCTTTTTCTGATTGCATCCCATTACGATCTACTCCATCCATTTCACATTATAGCCGTTTGACTATTTTTTTAGCCAAACTTCTTAAAGTTCGATTAAGTTTGTAGAAAAACATATTAATATTTTTAGGACAAAACAAATGTATTATTAGAATATATTCAATATTAAATTTAATAAAATTAATTTGGTGCCATGGATATTGCTAACTTTTTTTATAAACTTGATTAAACTTAAATAATTTTGACTGAGAAAAAAAATCAAATAGCTTATAATTTGAAATGGAGAGAGTAACATGCTATGAGATACCACGCCAGATTACATAATGAAAAACAGGGTATATTGGAGGAAGAAAACAATAATACCCAAGGTTGAGAGATGCCACTCCTTCCATTTCTAAATATAAACACTTCCAAAAATTTTATATTAAATTTTACTTTCGTCACTTACAATCTAAGTACCATAAACTCAATCATATTTTATTTTTTAACCACCTATCGTATTAATAGAGGGTATTATATATTTTTTAATAACTACTCCCCCGTCTCGTAATATAACAGTCTATCCATCCAATTATATGTTTCTAATGTTATGAGATGGAAGAAGTATAATAAAACTAAAAACCTAGAAATAGTTATATTTACGAACAGAGAGTATATGGTATATACCAGCACAGATTAGATTACAGAAGGATAATAAGGATATTGCTAACTTTTTTTTATAAACTTGATTAAACTTAAATAATTTTGACTAAGAAAAAAGTCAAAGGCTTATAATTTAAAACGGAGAGAGTAACATGCTATGAGATACCACGCCAAATTACGGAATGAAAAACAGGGTATATCAGAGAAAGAAAACAATAATACCCAAGGTTGAGAGATGCCACTCCTTTCTAAACATAAACATTTCCAATAATTTTATACTAAATTATTACTTTCGTCACTAACAATCTCTCATTTAATTTACCATAAACTCAATCATATTTTTATTTTTTAACCACCTATCATATTAATATAGGGTATTATAGTTTTCTTTAATAACTACTTCCCCATCTCATAATATAATAACCTATCGGATTATATGATATTATGTTATGAGATGGAGGAAGTATAATAATACTAAAAACCTATAAATGGTTATATTGAAAATCGCTATACATACGACTCGTGTGTACAACCCATGTCTGACCAGCGGTTAGCTGCTAATTTTCCTGACCCACATGGAGAGAAGCTAGTTTTGCGTGGAGTGAAACGATTGGCAGATGAGCTTGGGTCGGAGGGGGTCGGACTTATAGCAACGTTCTAGTTATATTTAGGAACATGGAGTCTATGGTGTTCCCTTTTTCCCAAATTGATCATCACACCATATAATTCAAAATTTCTCAAATTGATCATCATATAGCCGCATGAATGTGGATTTCATCATAATACCATTAAAGCAACGTGAAAGAATGTGTGCATGCTAAGGTGTAAATTGGCATGGTGTTTTAATCGATGTATGTATTGTGGAAGAATGTGCGCATGATATCTTGATTGATGTGATTTAAATTATCTTTAATCTTAATGTATAAAGATACATGACGATCAATTTTTTTTGAGGGATACATTTAGTAAGGAGAGATTAATTTAGTAAGGAGAGATTATATACCAGCACAGATTAGATTAGAGAAGGATAATAATAATAATCTCTATGCTGTGAGGGGCCAACGGATTAAAAAGCACGACGAATCCAGCGGGCAACGAGCCGATGACTGGTTCGCGCGCGCGCGGCGGTGAGCCGGTGACGACACACGGCGCCGCTGGACGCGACGCGATGCGGGGCAAACCAACCCACGCGGCGGTAAAGCGAGCAGAAAACGCCCCAGAGAAAAAAAAAGGTAGAAAAAAACAAAACGGCAAAAGCAATCGAAGGAGAGAATGGCAAGGTGAGCTCCTTGGTTGTTTCACACTCCCAACCTCCTCGTCGTCCCCCTTCCCCTCGTTTTCCCCAAACTCCGCTCCTAAACCCTCCCTCTCCTCTCACTCCGGCCGCGATTCTCCCGCCGCCCCCGGCGATGGTCCCGATCTAAGCATGTCCGACGCCGACGGCTTCGGTTGCGAGCACCGCCGACCCTCCAAGCGCCGCCGCGACGGGCCCGATCATGCGCTCCTCCCGGTGTCACGAGAGGTGCTGATGGGCCACCCCGATGACCCCGCCGCCGCCGCCGCCGCCGTGGGGGCGGAATCCTCCTCGGCCTCGTCATACCTCGGGGTTGTGGCGGCCGCCGCGTCCGCCTCCGCCTCGGCGGGGGTTTCTCCTGCGCGGGCCCACTTCTTCGTGCGGGCCACCGACTCGAGGACCGTGTCGATGCACGCGGCGTGGGGGGACACCGTGGGCGCCGTGCTCGCGCACCTCGCCGACCGGGGTACGGCCGCGACCTCCGCCTCGTCTACGCCGGGAGGCAGCTCGCGCCGGAGACCGCCCTCGCCGACCTCCGCCTCCCGCCGGACTCCACGCTGCACCTCCTCTCCCGCCTCCGCTCCACCCCCTACCCGGACGCGTGGCAGCTCGCCTCCTACATCGCCTCCACCGCCGCCGCCGCCAAGTCCGACCCCGCCCACACCAGCTCCGCCGCCAACATCAACGAGCTCGTCAAGGAGTTCATCCTCTGCGCGCACCGAGCCAACATGCGGCAGCACCATGATCGCGACTCCCCCCTCTTCGATGCCCAGCCCACAGGGGACCACGCGGCGCAGTACCTCGAGATTTTCCGCCAGGCGGGCGCCCCCTTCGCGCTGGTTCGCCTCTACGCCGCTAATCCCTCCTCCGCCTCCCACCATCACGCGGAGAACGCCATCAAATGCTTCCTCACCATGGACCCTTCGGCCTTGCCACCCGACGTGCTGCCGGTCATGGCGCCGGTGCTGCTTGAATTTTGCGGGTTGCTCTCTTTTTCTGTGGGCAAGAGGGATGAACTCTATATATCATCCCGTTCTATGCTTGCAACAGTGCTCAGCTTGCCTTCTGGGCTTCCCCCTTGCATCAAGTCACCTTCCAAGCTGATCGAGCAGGTCCTTCCGTTTGCTGAAGAAATAGTGGGAGTGGTTATGGACGAACTTGCATCACTGGATATGACTGTGTCATCCAAAAACCTTGAAGACCTCTCAAATTTCTTTAAAGTGCTGCGCCAGCAGGCACTCCGTTGGGTTCCCAATGGGGGGCCATTGCCCAAGAATCTGTATAACAGTGAGCGTGGGCATAATGACACTTGGGTGTGGAAGTTGCACGAAATGTCAATGAACTTATTGAACAGGGTGGATGAGTGCTTGAAGAGGTTGGAAATGGATCTGTCCTTGTCATCGGAGAACAGAGGGGTCAATATAAGTCAATCTCGATGGGTTGCCCGGTCACATATGCTGGTCATGCTGACACAACTAGATTTTATATCGATGATTTATGAGGATTTGGCACATAACCTACGGCTTGTGTTGCTGGCACACAGAGATCCTCTCAATGCCCTCGTGCGCTGTTCCAAGAGGAATGAGCATCTCCACTGGCTTGTGAAGCATAAAGACCTCCTTTGCTTTGAATCAAGAAGGAATTTAGTCTTGATGATGCTACCTGAGGGAAAGGATGAATACGGGGAGCTTCATGAGATGTTGATCGATCGGCAACACTTATTGGACGAGTCCTTTGAATACATTATACAGGCCAGACCCAGTGAGCTTCGCAGTGGGCTATTTATGGAGTTTAAGAATGAGGAAGCGACAGGCCCTGGAGTTCTGAGGGAATGGTTCTGCATGGTGTGTCAATCTCTTTTCAGCCCGCAGCAAGTTCTCTTCTCGCCTTGTCCTAGTGATCGACAGAGGTTCTTCTTGAACGGAAGTAAGTTTCCTCATCCCCAGTATTAAATTATCACTTAAGACCCTGTTCTTATGTTATGGCACTATGATCATACATCTTGAAAGAAAAATCCTGAATCGAATAAGCTAATGATGACTTGAGGGTGGATCCAGTAATTGGCATGCATGGTATAATAGAAAACAAAATATCTTGGCTGGTATTTCTTTTTGAACTTAAGTTGGCCTAGTATTAGTAAAGGCTTACCTTTGCTTGTCTACTTGGTTCAGCACCTCTTTTTGTTTTTTCTTTTGATAAAACTTGGTTCAATACTGCACTAATGAGATGCTGCCACTTTTTATTTGCGAATTTATACTACGATGCTATGACAAGCTGTTTTCCACTTGTATGTTCTGGCACTTAGTAATCTGGAATGCAATGTGTCATTGGCACCGCACATTATACACACAAATTTTGGTGGACTGGAGAAATTTTGTTTGAGCAACCATTGCTAATCTCCAGTTATATAAGTAGCCAACCACACACCAGAGCAGTTCCTGCCAGGGCATCGAGAACCACCCATTCTGGTGGTGTGAATTGTCACGGCTGTTTCTCTGTAGACTGTTGGTGCCCAGACCTATGTGGAAGTTGGTACTCACCATACCTGTGGAAAACTTTGCTTTGTAGATTTCCTTCCATTGCAAGTCTGTAGTGAAGTTTAACGTGCATGGAATGAGAAATAGTGAATCATTAGTTGGTCAGCTGCAATACATGCTCATTCCTCATTGAGACTTTCCAAACAGTCCAACATATCAAGGCTATGCTAACAGTTTTGTGGATATCATCCTTGCCAACTGGATCAGAAAGTTCCGATGAACAACCTTCAAGATGAAAAGTATCACCGCAGTTGTTGGAAATTGTGTCACACTGTTAAAGGAGCTCTGGGAAATGCAGTAAGCCTGTGACACAGCTGCACAACCATAGACTTCCCCAATGTGTCTCTTATGTGCACAAGGGACAAATGGAATAGGTACATAGATATTAAGATGAGTTTCTATTTTATGCTGCTAACGAAAATGCTAATTTCCAACTTTTGGTCTACAAGCTGATAAATAAAAGCTGGCTTATTTGATAAGCCTAAGCTTGGCCAGAGAGGTAACGTGACACTGTTAGGTTGAAAGTGAGGCATGCTTCATGCAAAAAGGAGGATAAGTCCTTGCTGGCACAATATGCAATTAGTATGTTATCTTGAAAAGTTCTATGAGAATACCATAATTTTTAGCTTGGCAGTTTATTCTAGCTGTAGCTGTTTGAGCCATTTTTACTTTTCTTAATTATATTTAATCGATTCTTATATATTCATTATTCATGATACAGCTGATGTCTACAAGTATGTTCACTGAATGTCTGAATCTCTTCTAATTTTTTTATGCTTATTGTATGTTGCAGCATCTGCTGTGGATCCACTGCACCTGAAATACTTCATATTTTCAGGACGAATAATTGGATTAGCATTGATGCATAGAGTTCAAGTAGGGATCACATTGGACCGCACATTATTCTTGCATCTTGCTGGGAGAAGTATTAAATTGGAAGATATTTCTGCTGCAGACCCTGTCATGTATGCAAGCTGTAAAAGAATTTTAGAGATGGATGCTGCTGTTGTTGATGGTCTTGAACTAACATTTTCCCGAGATGTTCATGAATTAGGGTCTCGAAGGACTATTGAGCTTTGCTCAGGAGGGAAGGATCTCCATGTAAATATCAGGAACAGAGAGCTTTATATTGACCTTCTTATTAAGAGTACCTTCGTGGACTCCATATCAGTTCAGTTAACCCATTTCGTGCGCGGATTTAGTGACATTCTAGTTGATCCGGAACTCCAGAAAGTATTTTTTGAGTTTTTGGATCTAGAAGACTTCGACGGAATGCTAGGGGGAAGCAACAAAACTATAAATCTGGAAGATTGGAAATTACATACTCAATATAACGGCTACAAAGAAAAAGATCGCCAGATTATCTGGTTCTGGAAGGTATGCCATGTAACATTGTACAAATGCATTCAACCATGATTTTTTCTTCATCAGTTTTATATCATGATATTATTTGATTACTTTGCTCATTGTAAGAAACGAGGGCTTTGAATGCATGTTAGACTTATGGGGGAAAATGCTGCTATTATCATTGAAGACCAATAAGGAGTTTGAATGTGGGCCATATCATTTTCATGTTTTTCTGTTCACAATCTCAACAGATTCTGAAACCTTAACCTGTAAGATTTCAAACGGCGCCAAAAATATTAAGCCACTTTGTCCTGTAGTCTTGTTCAGGTTAAATTGTGGGATCATGTGGAGTCTTATTATGGTCTTTTTTGTTCACAAATGCCATATCTTGAAATTTGAACCTGTAGGCATCAAATGGAATAAAAAATGTTATTACTTTCTGAAAAGTAAATGAAACTAAGGTTAAATCTTGTTTGTCTCTTTGGTGTTTTAACATTGAAGCTGTTTCAACGTGATCCTTTTATTTGTCACTGTTTTGATGACAACTGTTTGTGTTTTTTTTTCTTTCACTTTACTGGTCCGGCGCTGTTGTATACCTATAAGTTGAGTTCCATCGATGATATCCTATACTGGGTTTTCTGTCAAGTCTCAGTTAACCATAGACGTGGGTTTTTCTCTACCTTACAGCACCAATATTATTTTATCTTCTAGGAGCTGTACAACAACCACTCTTTCCAATTTCATGGAACTTCTGTTACTTGATACAATTGTTGTTGCTCCTTTGTGTGAAATGCTGAGAACAATGAAACAATTTTCTTAACTTAGTTCCGCATCAATCTGGGGTTCCATAACCCAGAGCTTGTGCTGCTGCCAATATTAGCTATGGAGTAGCATATTAAATACAGTGGAATGAGTAGGTAATAAAGTATAGTGGCAAATATTGCACTTTGTCATCGTTTTTACACTGAGGCCTGGTTTAGTTCCCAACTTTTTCTTCAAACTTCCAACTTCCATCACATCAAAACTTTCCTACACACATAAACTTCCAACTTTTCCGTCACATCATTCCAATTTCAATCAAACTTCCAATTTTGGTGTGAACTAAACACACCCTGACATAAAATCAAATACGCTCCTTAAATCTTGCATGCACTTTTCTAGAATTTCAATAGAAACTTACTTTGTAGACTTATCTAGCATAACCATACACTTATCTAGCATAACCATTGTGTGTTTCCGATTGATTTGGTGTATGCTTGATAAGAATTAAGAAAACTTGTTTATTCACACTGCAGGCTGTTGAGAGCTTGTCAATTGAGCAACAGAGGCAGCTGCTGTTCTTTTGGACTTCAGTTAAATATTTACCCTCAGATGGTTTTGGTGGGCTGGCCTCAAAACTGTACATATATAAGGTATCTGAGTCAGCTGACCGTCTCCCATCGTCACATACCTGCTTTTACCGGCTCTGCCTGCCTGCTTATCCATCCTTGAAAGTGACGAGAAACCAGCTGCAGAAGATCACACAAGAGCATGTGAGCTGCAGCTTTGGCACATGGTAGATGCCGCCCTTATGGTAATCCAATATGGTAAATTCTGTACATACCCAAGTTAGTGTCGATTTACCTGCCTCAATTGAAGCTAGAAATTAAAAGCAATAGGCTATCTTTTGTTTGTTTTGTACATATTTAAAGTGTTCTGGGCCATTTAATCTAGTTAGGCATAATCAGAAGAGAGCAGGTTCCTTTCATTCTCCCTCTTTTGAACCAGGCTTCCATTTTTCATATACTTTCTGGAGAAGTGTGGTGGGAGCATTTGCATCGTGCTATGCTCACAAGCTCTGGAAGCCAGTTAAGGCTTAAACCATGTCATAAAGGTAATTGCAACGTGTAGTAGCCATGTGGCTTGGTGTTCCTGGTGGAGCTGAAATTCTGCATAGAGTCGAGTAGAGTTAAAGTGATCATCTGTTTGTGAATCTGGACAAAATCGGTCACTGAAACTTTGAAGGTATGCGACTCTGCTAATGTGAAGTTAAAACTCGGATATGCTTTGCTGTTTAGTACCAGCAGGCAGCAGAAATTTTCTGGGAATCAGCCAGAAACCGGTGTCTCAGCAGCTGACAAGTGATATGGACCATACTCTGCCTGAACATATGGATTCCAACGATGTCTTTGGTATATGAATCACAATTATATGTTGACAACTACACCCGGTGGAATCGGATGCCTAGTTGATGTGTATTCACACCTTTCAAATGTTTTGCATCTGTGAGAGAAGTTCCATACCAAATCCCGCTGAAACTCTGGCAAATTTCCACGGGATGCTTGTGCACGGGTGCACCTACAGTTTCTCCACCTTTGCGAGCCGCCGATGGAGAGATCATTGCTGCACTCTAATCATCTATCCTCTGATTCATTTTGATTTCACACATCATTTTGTACAACCAATGAAATGCAGTTACTTGGCAGCGCTGAAACACAAATGCCGAATAATTTTGATATGACGCAATTGCCTCATAATTCTGACATGACACTTGCATTGATCCCCTATGATTTCTTTTGTGGAACCTTTGAGAGGTGAATCTGAATCATTTCTATCCTCAATGAAATTGGCAGAGCTCCTGCCTTTCCCCCTAAAAAAACGCTTGCATTGATCACCTTAGCTTATCACAGAGCAAGAGCTGATTGCATGGGATTAATGTACAAACATCATGATGCCATCCATAAATAGGTACTCCACCGTACTAAAGTAAATCAACTCCTAACTATAAAGTAAATCAACTCCTAACTATAGGTATGCCCAAAGCTAGAATTTAATTCCTTTTGGACGGAAGGAGTAGGGTTCACGATCAAGGGCCCCTTTGATTCATGAACCCGGAAATGAGCTATTCTTGGGAAAACCCCATAAAATTCCCATATTTCAAATAAGGCCCATTTTTATATGTAGAGAAAATCATAGGATTTTTTGGATTTCAATCCTATATAAAAAAAGTAGGAAGTCGTTTATTTCCCAATCATTTTCATTGAAATTCGTAGGATATCCTAAGACTTTGGAGAAAAGTTTAAAGAAGCTTCAACATGTCTCTTATCCGATTAATGCATTTTTCATGTTGTCTACTCAAACCATCATTCTTGTATGTTTTGAGCTTATCCTTCCTATTTCTCTAATTTTTTTCAATCCCGTGTTTGAAAAGAGACCTAAACATGAAGTATATATGGAGCTCGATTTATCTTAAGATATCATACGCATACACTGCCACCATTGCTGGTCGCTTCGCTTTCGACATTTCGGTAGGTTCACCGACGGCGAGAAATGATTGGCACACGGCCATGAACGGCTGAGATCGCACACACATAGGCACAGACAATGTACTCTCAGAAACGCACCCATTACACGATGAAAAGTGAAAACCAATCAAACACGAAAAAAAAAAAAAGCACAAAAGACCGACAAGCAACGCCTGCGACGACGGAGGCATGTGGGGGCCGGAGAGGGGCACCGCGTCACTGACGCTGGGCCCCACCGCCCTCGATGACACACTCTTTTATTTAGCCCCACGTCACGCGTACCCACACACACCTACGGAGTCGAGTACACTACCACCACTCCAGCTCACTCAACTCATCACTCGCTACACGCACACGTACGTACAACTCCGGCGAGCCGCCGCCGCCGCCGCCGCGACGAGTCGCCGGAGGCGGCGGCGCGCCGCGGCCATGCATGTACTCCACGGTGTACGACGACGACGACGACGGCGAGCCAGCCTTCCCCGGCATGCACTCACTCGCTGGCCTTCTCGGCCTCCGGCTCCGCGACCGGCGCCGCCTCCTCCACCTTCACCTCCTCGGTGGCCGGCGGCGCCGCCGCTGCCTCCTCCTCCTCCTTCACTTCCTCGGCCACCGGCGCGCCGGCTCGGCCTCCTTGGCCTCCGCCTCGGCGGCGGCGGCGGGCTCCGGCGCCACCTCCTCCTTGGCGGGCTCGGCCTCGGCTCGGCCGCGGCGGCCGGCTCGGCTCGGCCTCCTTCACCTCCTCCGCCGCCGGCTCGGCCGCAGCTGGTTCCGCCTCCTTGGTCTCCGCCACCTCGGCCTCGGCCGGCGCCGCCTCCTCGGCCACAGCTCCGGCCGCCGGCCGTCTCCTCCTTCGGCGCCTCCACCTCGGCGGCGGCGGCGGCCGCCGGCGTCGCCTCCACTGGCGCCTCCTCGGCCAGCACGGTGGTCGGGGTCTCAACCTACACATCGATCCGCGCGACGAGATCAGCACAACACGATGATCAATCAGCAAGATCACATAATTTTCACATATTTTCCTAGCCAAATCAATAATTAACCATTTCCAATGATGATTAACAAGCAGATCAACGAGCTAATTAATTACCTCTACGGTGGCCATTGATGTCGATGAGGACCAAGAAAAAGTATATGTGTGTGTATAGTAGAGTGGTCAGCTAGAGGAGCAAGAGAGCTAAACTGATCAAGTGTCCAGCTCAGTTTGTGTGTGTGTGGAGCTTTGCACTGAGGTGGAGGGGCTATATATAGTGCCCTCACAAGGGTCAGAATGGGAAAAACACACCATGCCCAAAGGATTAAAATAATTCAGGATTAAGCTCAACTTGTAACTCCCATCCATCTCATGCAAATTCATGATCAGGAATCTTTGGTACATGTACTACATGTCATGCAAGAATGCAACCAAAAGTTGGCCATGAGTCATGGCACATGGAAAGTGTCCAAAAGGGTGCAACAGTGCAGGGAGTGCTGTTTGTTTATTTATTTATTTCACTATATTTTCACTAACATTTGTGTGATGGATCAGAGGGATCGTATCATCACAGATCCATATACATGGCATGCATACACACACAGTCACTCGGTACAGAGTTGTCACAGATGGATCGATCAGTGTGCCCAAGAAAAGGGCCAAGTGAGAGCTGGCCAACCAGCTAGCCTGGCCACAGTGGCAGCAAGTTGGAGATATAGCTTTTGAGTTGTACCCAGGTTTATCTTTCCGACGGACGGTCGGATCCCGACTCTATGAATTTGACAAATTTTGACTAAATTTTGCTCGAAAGTAGCAGTTCAGTTTTGAATTTATTAAAAAAACATTTGGAAATTGCATCAAAATATGCTTTTATCCTGCGTTGATACCTTAAAATTCCACGGTTTTCAGCTTGTTTATGTCGAAACTATGAATCCTAGTTGTACTCCCCTGCTCCTAAATATAAGTATTTCTTGCTATATAGTTGTGCATAGGTAGAAATGCTTTTGTTTATGGACGGAGAGGGTACTAACTAAGCTGTTTGTGCTCAGTGCATGCAGGGCTTTGAGGTGTACATCTCAGTGTTCCTGCACGTTCTGCCTGCGCCCCAAATCAGTCTGAGATTCGATCGAGATCTGTAAAAATTTTGATCGTGTAAAAATTTTGATCGGGGAGACGATTGAATTAATTAGGGTTTGTTTTGTACGAGATTAATTAGTGGTGGCATGAACAGAGACGGTATTGTCGGGTTAGCATGAGGACAATGCAATTGGAACCAGTGAATGTGCCCCTGAACAGTGGCTGATGTGATTTGGGGAATTCAGCTTACTAGCTCACAAGGTGGCCACCTATAGGTTGATGGATATACTTTTTAGTGGGTTAGATAAGATCTTTAATTCTGTTTGTTCTGAGATATGGTTGTTATTCTACTCAATGCCTTGTTTGGGACATGCCTGATAATTTTACAAGAATCATATATTGTTTCATGTGGCATCAAAGTCTTCCTTTTCTTTTCATTTTCAAGATAATGGAAATAACTTGTGCGTGATGTTTTGCTGAAGTAAATGTTATTAAAACGAGACCAAGAATGACGCGAGAAGTATTAAAACCGATCAACTACACTTATTTACTCAGAGGATTCATTATTTCTTTTGAGCACACTTTTTTTTTTTGAACGAATCGGCGAGCCGCCAATTTCATTGAATAGAGAAGGAGTAAACTGTACAGTCTTTTGAGTACATTTTGAAATTCCCCATTTGATCAACACTATTACAACTAGCATCCTGTGCCTGGTTAAGTGGTTGCATGTGTGATGCTTGAGAGTTCATCAGCCACAATAATTACAGCAAATGGAGACCTCTATAAACTTTGGAGTTCGTCCTCTTTGCTTTAGACGCCTTTATTGAAAAGCTAGCATAGAAATATGCAAAGACTATTGTACAACACCTCAGGAGTAGTTGTCCGTAGATCAACTTTGTCTTGCAAAAATAAAGAGAAAGGCAAGAGGGATATCATCAGCAAGACAGCGAGATCAGAGCCGTCTGCAGTAGCACTACATTGCCGTGGGGGCACAATGCCACATCATTGTCACCGGCAAACAAGCATATCTAGTAATGCATAATGGTGATGCATAATGTTAGCTGCTCAAGGTGTTTCATCTACTATGCCTTTTTTCTTTCTCTCAATTGATCGGCACAGCTCCTGCCATAAGTGTTCGAGAAGGAAAAAAATGATGTTTCACAAAAAAAAAAAGGGAGGACAAATATCCTTTGATTTCATACACACCAAAATCCAGATCACGATTTCGCTTAACTTATCTAAGATGATGCGTGGTTCTCTTGCGTATTCTCTGAAAAAAGAAAGAAGAAGAAGAAAGAGATAAATCTTTGTACATGGTGATTTCAAATGTTCAACAGGAACTCCTCTTCCACGGTACTAGTAAAATTTTTCAAATTGATTCGTTCAGAAGTCCTAGCTAGTGGTTGCAGAGAATACTGAAGCTGGGGGCAGCTTTCTTCTCCCTGAAAAAAAAAGAAGAAGAAGAAGAAAAACCCTGCTGTCTCTGTGTCGTTTTCGTTGCTTTAAACCGTCCATTTGAGATGTTGATCGAGTTGATGAATGAAGTGTACAATGATGAGCAGCTTTCGGGGGTAGAGTCCACACCGATCGTCCAACATTGCCCAGTAGGATGGCCTGTTTGGTGCCAAATCACTCGAGGAAAAAAATGAAAATATCGACTTGGCCGGCTGTCGGCGTGGGCCCCACGTGCCACATCCAGCCGGATCCCCCGTGGCATCGCCTCTCTTTCGGCCGCCTTTTCTGCTAGGGTGAGCTAATTTGTGAGACCCTCATTGATTGCTAGGCTAGATTGAGAGCGAATTTCCGCTAAAAATAATATCTGTGTTTGATCAAGAGGAGACTAAACTTGCACTTTGCGTATTGTGTTGCGATTCATGTTTTAGGTTGCACCAGGTTTAACCGGTACTTCCACTTTGCACCAATGACCAACCTAAGACGATACAGGATACAATTTGCATCAGTTGAAACTCAATCAAGGTTTACCAAACTGTTTGTGATAGGATTACTGCCACCTCATGATTTGGTGGATACCGCGGTAACCATGAGATATACTGTGGATCGAGGATCTCCACGCTCATGGTGGCGGATGCTAATTAAACTGGAGTAGCACTGGATCGATGTAGAGAATCTCAGAGTAAGTGAGACTCGGTTTGCTTGGAGTGGAGTGGCTAATTTGAGTGGAGATCGATGCTTGCGAGTGCTGTTTATATAGGGGAGAGTTTACTAATGGAATTGATCGAGTGGTACGCTAGCTGCCAATTGCCGACCGGCTTCGGCTTGGCGCGTGGTGGTCTAGTGGATGCGTGGGACGGGCCAATGGGTTTTGGTCTTTTGGAGAGAGTCGTATGCTATGGGCATGAGACACATGACTTGCCTGGAAAGCAACCAATGTTATAGGCGAACGACTGCGTCGGTATTGACGTGCACTGATCTGTGTAGATACCGGGAATCAGGAGTCGGTCACGGTTGGGATCTGGACGACTTAGTAGAAATTCTGGTGATCTTTGCCAGGATTTCTGTGGATTGATTAGCCGAATTTAGAACATGATTCCCTTAGTAAGTACGGAGTAGGCGTGGCTGTTGCAACTAGCGGAATCGAGTTCTAATAGCTACTTGGATCGGTTTTATGTATGTTTCTTAAAAGGAATTAATACATTAAACAAGGAATTAATACATTATTTTAAAAGAAAAACACTCGCACAAAATAGAGCGACATTACGCTTTGATATATAAATTCAAGTTTACATCCTTGGGAAAAAAAACAACCACACGACATCAATGTTTTATGTTTACAGTAATAGCTAATAGTACTATAATAATCTTGTTTTGCCTGCCGAAAATCTCAAACGAACATATGTTGTGAACTAGCCTTAAAGAAAAGAATAACAGGGGAAACACTATGTCAAACGTTCATGGTGAGGCAAAAAAATAACAGGGGAAGCATTTATGGCAAACGTTCATGGTGTTTAGTGGCCTAGCGCCACGCCGCCATCAATAGAAACGGGGAAGCACTCGTGGGGTTGCCAGCAAAACAAACGGCGGAAGCATTATTTGTGTACTGGAGTCATAGATTATTTTTTTTATCACTAGGAACTTAGTGAGATAAATAATCTATCATTGATGACCTCAGTTAATTCGAATGTGTTGAATTATATTTAGTGAGATTAGTCATTTGCCATTGATGACCTTGGTTAATTTGAATATTTTGACTTTTGTGAGATCGGGCAAGTTATCTTGGGCCAGAGTTGGAAATTTCGGTCATTTCAGACCTCTTCAATACATTATTATTTCGGCCAAAATTTTTTAACTTTTTAATTTTTTTTACAAATTTTGGTAATATTTGTTCAAATTCAACTAAATTTTATTCAAAATTTCGAAAATTTCAGAAATTTTGGTGAGATCCGATCAAATCGGCTGAACCGAAAGGTTTATTCCTCATCTTCGCATCTGCTAGTCTTCGCTGGGATTATATATGTGAGTTTGGAACATGCCCACTCCTTCCGTTTCCTATTATATTATACTATAAGGGGTTCTAAATCAAACTTCTCTAAGTAGTTTCTCGTAACACTCATGCAAAAGAAAGGAAATTAAGCAACGGTAAACGAAATTAGGTGTCTCCCAGTAGGGGCGTATATAGAGATTTGAATAAGTAAAAACTTCAAACCAAATCTCAAAAACAGAAAAGTAGGGGCGTATATAGAGATTTGAACAAGTAAAAACTTCAATCCAAATCTCACAAACAGAAATGGCATAAACAGCCAGGCTAACATTTATGAAGACTCTTTGACTCAACTGATGCTAACATATATGAGCTAATAACTGAATAGGAAGACTCTTCGACTCAACTGATGCATGACAACTCTTTTATTCAGTTGGCAGTCTTGGATATAAACCTCTTCTTTGGCCTTATCTGAAAATTCAGATGGAAGAAAACAACATCAGGTCAGCCGTACAACGTACCAACGTACGGCAATGTATACAAATCGAAAAAAAATAACATGTACAAATAGTGGATGGATTTTATATCCATTATATAAAAAAATTTCGTTTCATATTATAAAACTTTCTAGCATTGTCTACATTCGTATAGATGTTATATGTCTAGATTCATTAACATACATATGAATATGGACAATGCTAAAAGAGCCTTATAATATAAAACGGAGGGAGTAACACGAATCCGTGTACATGACTGATGCAACCAAACGACCAATTTTGAAAACAAACTATCTAAAAACGTTAAAACATTTCTTTGACGACAAAACTAAGTAAAAGGCCCACTTCACCTGGTTGCTGTGGCCACACTTCTTCTTGCGGCAGTTGGTAGACCTGGCGGGAAGGCGTGCGTAGCACCTGCGGTTAGGGACTTAATTAGGATGCATCGTGGAACAGGAATACACACGTACGAATTAAGTGTTAAAATTCAAAGCTGAGATCTTAATTTGTTAGTAAGCATTCCGTAAAGTTTCTTTTTTTAAAAAAAAAAATTATGTAGCATTACTCAAACAGGATCAGGATGAGTTCGTACTTGCGGCAGACCATCTTCTTCTCGTTGTACTTGAGCGCCAGGAGCAGGAGGCTGGGCTCCTGGATGATGTAGCCGCCCCTGCTGCCGCCGCGGAGGCGGAGCACCAGGTGCAGCGTCGACTCCTTCTGTATGTTGTAGTCGGCCAGGGTGCGGCCATCCTCCAGCTGCTTCCCCGCGAAGATGAGGCGCTGCTGGTCCGGAGGGATACCTATACAACAGTGAAAGAGATGTGAATGAATTTTAGCTAGTCGAATGGGCTCGGAAGGTAATCAGTAGCGGAGTCAGGATTTTATACCTGTAGGGTCAATTACTAGTGATTTATATTTAAGTGGGATCATTTCTCTAATTTTTTTAATTTATACATGAAAATCAAGGTTTATAGGGTGTTTTTTAAAAAGCTGTCGGGTCCCACAGAAATAGCCTAAATCCGCCACTGAAGGTAATATTAATCCATGAAAACAAGAAAAAAGAGTTTAATTACAGTTATGCAGCAATGTCATCGATGAAGGCACTCTCTATCAAGAGATAAAAGATACTAGCATATCTTTTTAAACTGCTAAGACTGTTGGGCTGGTCCGTGTATATGGCCCAAGCAGACACGGAGCGAGCTTAAATTGTGCAGTAAAATTCTTAACAAAAAAGAAATGGAAAATTGATTTAGTCACGGAGTTCAACTTGTGAATTCACCGTTCATATTATATTGATGTAATCCAAAATCCAAAAACTGGTATTTCATTTTCTCACGTAGACATCCGTACAAGATCAACTATCTTCTTTTATCCTAGACAAAATAATTAAAAAAAATACTAGTGATTTGAGAATAACAATGACAAACTAATGCATTATTACACCGTGTATTCAGCCGTGTATATATAACTATCAATGAAATTACTCAATAGAGAGGCCTTCTAGTTATCTAAGAAAATAATGAATCGCAACAAAAAAAAGGTGGAAGTGTAAAATATGAAACTCCTTTTCTGCTCTGTAAGTGTAATTAATTTAGTTTAGGCAGCTGCTCCGGCGAGCTCCCTGTCGACGGCCACCTTGAGGAAGCTGCCTTCCTCGACGACCATCTGCACCGGCAAGAACCCTAGCCCGTTGGCGACGGCGAGCAACACCTCCTTCATCTCCGCCCGGAACTCCTCCAGGTCGACGCCGCCGCTGCCGTCGCGGTCGAACCGCGCGAACAGGCCGCGGTACAGCGCCGCGAGCTCGTCGGCGCCCATGGCGGCCTCGTCGTCGTCGGCGCCGAAGTGCCTCTCCAGCACGCGGAGGCTCATCAGCTCCCCGGCCATCTCGGCGTAGGAGAGCACGCCGTCGCGGTTGGCGTCGAGCGCGGCGAAGCGGCCGTCGACGGAGGAGTTGAAGGCGCCCTCGTCCTCCACGAAGCTCCGCACCGTCTTGCCGTCGAGGATCTCCACGCTCATGGTGGCGGATGCTAATTAAACTGGAGTAGCACTGGATCGATGTAGAGAATCTCAGAGTAAGTGAGACTCGGTTTGCTTGGAGTGGAGTGGCTAATTTGAGTGGAGATCGATGCTTGCGAGTGCTGTTTATATAGGGGAGAGTTGGTACGCTAGCTGCCAATTGCCGACCGGCTTCGGCTTGGCGCGTGGTGGTCTAGTGGATGCGTGGGACGGGCCAATGGGTTTTGGTCTTTTGGAGAGAGTCGTATGCTATGGGCATGAGACACATGACTTGCCTGGAAAGCAACCAATGTTATAGGCGAACGACTGCGTCGGTATTGACGTGCACTGATCTGTGTAGATACCGGGAATCAGGAGTCGGTCACGGTTGGGATCTGGACGACTTAGTAGAAATTCTGGTGATCTTTGCCAGGATTTCTGTGGATTGATTAGCCGAATTTAGAACATGATTCCCTTAGTAAGTACGGAGTAGGCGTGGCTGTTGCAACTAGCGGAATCGAGTTCTAATAGCTACTGCTCCTTGGCCATCTCCGAGTAGGAGAGGAGGCCGTCACGGTTGGTGTCGAGGGCGGCGAACCGGCCATCGACGGAGGAGTTGAAGGCGCCCTCGTCCTCGACGAAGCTCCTGATGGTCTTGCCGTCGAGGATTTCTACACTCATGTTGCCGGCTCTACAAAATGTGGCGGTCTCAGAGATGTTTTTGGTGTGTAGCAGATGAGTGCTACAAAATGTGGTTGTATCAGAGATGTTTGTGTCTTTGTTCTAGTACTTTGGTTTGAGCAAATGTTGAGCTTGTAACTGCTACTTATATAGAGAGGCGTAGCAGCTGGTTTTGGAGCCACTCTGACCGGCAACATGGTATGGGCATTTCCAGTGCAATGTTCCCAACCCATACTTGCCTTCGGCGTTGTTGATGATTTTACACTTTCAAATGGAAGATTCGGATGTGTACTTGTGTGCTAAACCAATGGATGTCGACTCACAACTTGTGTTAGCACCTGGTTTCATTAAAAGCGGCAAAATATGGACGAAGAAGTCTTAAGAAGTCGGTGGTTAGATGCACCAATAAAGCCTAGCCCACTGGTATTGACGCCCGCGTTTTCTGCTGGACTCGTGACCACAAGAGTCAATCCCGGTTGGACTCTGCTGGATTCTTATAGTGTTTGCTTGCCAGTTTTCAATTGGAATGTCTAGATTCTACCATGTCGGCTGATAATTCTAGATTAACCTTTTTTTTAAAAAAATAGTTTATCTAGATTTACTAGCCCGATTAACAGGTTCAGGCTGCAATTTCGTCATTGCAAACAGTTCATCACATTGGCAGATGTGGCAACGAGTAAAACAAGGAGATTAAAAATTGACTACTAGTACGATAACTTCTTCATTTCATAGAGTGATGATAGAGGGTTCAACATCCCAGTCGCAGCTTCGCAGGGTTACAACTTCTTTAAGCAAACAACCCAGCGATCTCAAGCGTACTAAGTACCACAACTACTTCTAGACTACGGACATAACATGGTAGCTGGGCATACGAAGTTCTAAGAGATTAACAACAACTACTTCTAAACTGGACATAAACATTGGTAGCTGCGCACACGGAGATCCAAGAGATTGATTCAGCTGGTGAACACTTTCCAGTGCCTCACGCAATCGAAAGCGAGTTGATGAACTTCTTCTTCAACCTCAGCTGAAAAAGAATAATAGAAATGGGGAACAAATCAGACATTCCAACCAAAGTTGAACAAACACTGTATGCAAGTAATTGTATGGCTTGCTCTGCATTTGTGAGAAAAAAAACTGTACAGCGTGTATTGCAAGTTTGCAACCAATGCAGAACACCGAAATCACTAGAAGAAACACAATTCAAAGGCAAACCACTGAACTGAATTGATGTTCAAACTGATGCGACTATATCCAAATTTCCAAATCCACGACAAGCGCACACTGAGGCAACCAATGACAATTCCAAATTTCCAATACAAGGTATAGTACAGGAGTATGACAACAACCTAAGACAAATTCATCTCCAGCATTCAGACCAAAGCAAAGCCAAGAACATGAACAATGGTGTGTTCACATACGAAGAGGAACTTTAAAAATGCTCACCTCCTTGCTGTGGCCACACTTCTTCTTGCGGCAGTGGTGAGACCTGATGGGAAGGCGTGCATAGCACCTGCATCAGGAGAGATGGAACAGGGTTGAAATCAAATCAGTTCATGTTAGCCGCGGATTGCAAAGCTAGTATCATCTGGAATCAAGGTGCGGGCGGGGGCGGGGGCGTGCGTGAGTCCGTACTTGCGGCAGACCTTCTTCTTCTCTCTGTACTTGAGCGCAAGAGCCCGGAGGGTGGGCTCCTCGATGGTGTAGCCGCCCCTGCTGCCGCCGCGGAGGCGGAGCACCAGGTGCAGCGTCGACTCCTTCTGGATGTTGTAGTCGGCCAGGGTGCGGCCGTCATCCAGCTGCTTCCCGGCGAAGATGAGGCGCTGCTGGTCTGGCGGGATACCTGTACGGGTTGTGCAGAGATTGATACAGTTCGTGCCAAACAGGCCCTAAATTGACCTTGAACTCCTGCTTAGTGTACTAAAAACTTATAATTACAAGCTTATGGCACACTGACACGTTTCCAACGTAGCCACCATTATATGTCAGTGTAGCAACTGCCTCCTGTTGCCATTGGACAATGAGTGAGCTCACTGTAAGTAGGTCATACCCACAACTACCTTATTTTCTATAGGCTTTCACAAACAAATAGATGAATCAAAATAAGTATTTCCATAGGTGATAAGAGGGAGCTTGCATGTTCTATTGAGTACTGACCGACAAGGCATAATTAGGATAACATTCTTATTTATGCCAGGGCAAAATAATGGAGTTGTCTAACGAATGATGCTTGATGAATCCTTTTGTTCTTCTTTTTCTTTTTCTTTTTCCATCCATGCAGCCGTTTAATCCGTCATTTTTAAGTAGTCAAACAGCTGTAGATCATAGGAGTAGCAGTTAGTGGTACAAGATGTAAGAGGGCCGTGACAACTTTGGCACACTTGGCCTAAGTCAACTGCTAATCAAGTCCTAATAAGTCTTTCCTTTTTTTAAGGGAATGCGTAAGGCCTAAGCCATTGCTAAGTTCACTTTAGGTCCCTCATCTTGACGTGGAGTTTGAATAACATCCTAAGCTGTAAAATCGGGTATAACACATCCATCATCTTTCAAAACCAGTACAAATGTAGTCCTAAGGCAGTATTGAAGGTGATTTTGGGTGACGTGTCACTGATGTGGCACAAGAAAGAAAAAAAAACACGTGGGACCCATATGCAAGTGAAATATCTTAATGATCTACTCTAGCCTAAGCATGGCGTGATCGCCGTCACCGGCCATGTCGACATCCACACAAGCCGTATGGTTAGCCTTGCCGTGCACCTTCACCTCCACCACCTCCGGGGCAGCACGTTGTCGATAGGGTGCACCTCCGTGTGGCAGCTGGCCCTGCCTCTCCGGCGCTGCCGCGACGGCCTTGGGGATGACTTGCACCTCCTTGACGTGCTCCGGCAGCTTGGTCTCTATCCCGGCCGCAGCCGCGGACGACATCTCGCCGCTGCCGCCGGTGGCTTCTTGCTCCGGTACACCATGTACGGCGCCATCAGCGCCACGCCGAACACGAAGCCCAACACATTAATTGGGCAGCGCCATACGCGAACCAGATCACCGCGTTGAGCAGCAGGAAAAACGACAACGAGAATGGCCTGAACTCCACGCTCATCGTCTGGATCATCAGCCACTGCAAAACACCAACCAAAAACATGTCAGCTTGTTGATCGATCGAGTCACTAATTAGCTAGATCAAGACGCATTAATTCGTTGCTTACGACGATGCTCAGGGGGCGATGCTCCGCCACCACTTGACAGAGTGAGAGAGGGATAAAAAAAGAACTGTACTTGAGCGCAAGAGCCCGGAGGGTGGGCTCCTCGATGGTGTAGCCGCCCCTGCTGCCGCCGCGGAGGCGGAGCACCAGGTGCAGCGTCGACTCCTTCTGGATGTTGTAGTCGGCCAGGGTGCGGCCATCCTCCAGCTGCTTCCCCGCGAAGATGAGGCGCTGCTGGTCCGGCGGGATACCTGTACGGGTTGTGCAGAGATTGATACAGTTCATCAGCTTAAACAGCAGAAAAGATTCTGCCATGCGCACACACGGCTCAACAATTTCCAGCTTAGCAGAGCGTGATATGAAATTGATACAACCGGAGGACCATTTCAATATAGTATGTTTTGGGAATCGATTCAAGTAGTTCGAATCAGATTATAAAACAACATACTTCTTAGCTTATTGTAACAAGAAAACAGGGGACGTTTTAGATCTACTAGTTAACCATGCAGTATAGCGTGACAGTTGTGAAAAAAAAGAGCCTGCCAAATTCATCCCCTCCAGGGAAATTGGAAAGGAACTATTCAATCGAACACTACCCCTAATCCGAAGGATTTGGGTTTTTATACGCTTTTCAAGATGGATCTACTCTGTTAGACATCTATAAAAATGATAGAAACGCTATTACTAGAGTTCATGCATTTTGCTCAGTACTCCACTAAACCCACAAAAAACTTGCACGTATCACAGCACATAAACCCCACTAAACCCACAGGCCACAGATTTGCACACAAACAAGCAACATTTCAGCAATATCGAGCACACCAAACAAAGCAGCAATCAATCATCAGCAGATACAACGAACACCGGCGACGTCGCCCGTGCAAGCAATGCAGGTCAGCGAGAACGGAAATTAGGGTTTGTTTTGTACGAGATTAATTAGTGGTGGCATGAACAGAGACGGTATTGTCGGGTTAGCATGAGGACAATGCAATTGGAACCAGTGAATGTGCCCCTGAACAGTGGCTGATGTGATTTGGGGAATTCAGCTTAGCTCACAAGGTGGCCACCTATAGGTTGATGGATATACTTTTTAGTGGGTTAGATAAGATCTTTAATTCTGTTTGTTCTGAGATATGGTTGTTATTCTACTCAATGCCTTGTTTGGGACATGCCTGATAATTTTACAAGAATCATATATTGTTTCATGTGGCATCAAAGTCTTCCTTTTCTTTTCATTTTCAAGATAATGGAAATAACTTGTGCGTGATGTTTTGCTGAAGTAAATGTTATTAAAACGAGACCAAGAATGACGCGAGAAGTATTAAAACCGATCAACTACACTTATTTACTCAGAGGATTCATTATTTCTTTTGAGCACACTTTTTTTTTTTGAACGAATCGGCGAGCCGCCAATTTCATTGAATAGAGAAGGAGTAAACTGTACAGTCTTTTGAGTACATTTTGAAATTCCCCATTTGATCAACACTATTACAACTAGCATCCTGTGCCTGGTTAAGTGGTTGCATGTGTGATGCTTGAGAGTTCATCAGCCACAATAATTACAGCAAATGGAGACCTCTATAAACTTTGGAGTTCGTCCTCTTTGCTTTAGACGCCTTTATTGAAAAGCTAGCATAGAAATATGCAAAGACTATTGTACAACACCTCAGGAGTAGTTGTCCGTAGATCAACTTTGTCTTGCAAAAATAAAGAGAAAGGCAAGAGGGATATCATCAGCAAGACAGCGAGATCAGAGCCGTCTGCAGTAGCACTACATTGCCGTGGGGGCACAATGCCACATCATTGTCACCGGCAAACAAGCATATCTAGTAATGCATAATGGTGATGCATAATGTTAGCTGCTCAAGGTGTTTCATCTACTATGCCTTTTTTCTTTCTCTCAATTGATCGGCACAGCTCCTGCCATAAGTGTTCGAGAAGGAAAAAAATGATGTTTCACAAAAAAAAAAAGGGAGGACAAATATCCTTTGATTTCATACACACCAAAATCCAGATCACGATTTCGCTTAACTTATCTAAGATGATGCGCGGTTCTCTTGCGTATTCTCTGGAAAAAAAGAAAAAAAAAGAAGAAAGAGATAAATCTTAGTACATGGTGATTTCAAATGTTCAACAGGAACTCCTCTTCCACTGTACTAGTAAAATTTTTCAAATTGATTCGTTCAGAAGTCCTAGCTAGTGGTTGCAGAGAATACTGAAGCTGGGGGCAGCTTTCTTCTCCCTGAAAAAAAAAGAAGAAGAAGAAGAAAAACCCTGCTGTCTCTGTGTCGTTTTCGTTGCTTTAAACCGTCCATTTGAGATGTTGATCGAGTTGATGAATGAAGTGTACAATGATGAGCAGCTTTCGGGGGTAGAGTCCACACCGATCGTCCAACATTGCCCAGTAGGATGGCCTGTTTGGTGCCAAATCACTCGAGGAAAAAATGAAAATATCGACTTGGCCGGCTGTCGGCGTGGGCCCCACGTGCCACATCCAGCCGGATCCCCCGTGGCATCGCCTCTCTTTCGGCCGCCTTTTCTGCTAGGATGAGCTAATTTGTGAGACCCTCATTGATTGCTAGGCTAGATTGAGAGCGAATTTCCGCTAAAAATAATATCTGTGTTTGATCAAGAGGAGACTAAACTGCACTTTGCGTGTTGTGTTGCGATTCATGTTTTAGTTTGCACCAGGTTTAAATGGTACTTTCACTTTGCACCAATGACCAACCTAGGACGATATAGGATATAATTTTCATCATTTCAAGGTCGATCATGATTTACCAAACCGTTTAAAATAGGACTAACTCTGTAACTCATAGTTTGACGGTTACCACGATAATAGCACGGTTACTGTAAGATATACTGTGGTTTGAAAAACTAAAAAGGTTAGCACACGTTATAACTGCGTGATAACCGTACGGTTTTGTAAACCCTGAGCTCAATTCGAGGGTAATTGGTGATAGCTCTGCCACCTCCAATTTAATTCTCTTGAGCAACCTTGATGCTACGCATGGATTACTTCCGTTTTTTAACAAAAACAATGGTTTTGTTGTGTGCTACTTTAGAGACATTAGTTATTGATTACCTAGAGTAAAAGCATCACCAACCGTTATTCTATTTCATTTCCAAAACTGATTTTGAGGGTTTTTAGTATAAAAGTCAGATCCAACATATTTCTAAAAGCCTTGCACTAGTTTTGGAGTTCCCATCTCCATATATTTCGTTACGTGGATTTAAGGGTGAGAGAGTGACTCCCAATCTCTCGTTCGCCTTTTCTCTCTCCTTTCCGCATGAGGGCCGAAATTTCTGTTGGGAGCATGTGGGTTATTGTGATCTCTTTCTGTGCGCGTGGAAGGAAAATAACAGAAATTTATGTTGATAGTTTAACAGAAGGGTTCACTTTTTTAAATTTTTAGAGGAATGAGTTTTTTCACTTTCTATTTTTAGTTTAGGAAATCCAAAATTAAATTTCGGGAATAGATTATTGCTAATCTGTTGGTGATGCTAAGAGTTAAATGAAAAGGTTTACAAACCATGAAGTGTAGATGAAAGATTACATTCAAACCGTTTGATTTTTTGAAGAACATATACTACTCTATGACAATGCCTTTTTTTCATCCTTTAGCTGCCGCGCCACATTGGTGGCCATGAAATTGCTTGCCACAAAGAACAGTGAGGCATAATTGGAGCCCATGACCCGGAAGCAGATACTGACGTGGCGGCATAGCTAGGGTCGGTGGAGAGGGCCCCACTTCACAGTGCTCCTGAATTGATTTGCTCGGGTGTTGCACTTGTGAATGACGTGTAATGCTGCCAATATACGTGCGTCCAGGTCATCCTGCCTCTACCTCCAATTACTATAGCGGCCCTACCAGTAATTTGTTCATCTGCAGAAGCGACGAGGAAAATTTTATGGTAGAGTTACAAGCCTCACAGTATATTCACCAACAGTATTTTAATATCATTCCCTATCCTGTAATTTTTGATTTTTTTAAATCAAAAATCGGTTTTACATGATTCCCTAATCTCATTCCCAATATTTTTTATTCCCTGTCCTACAATTATAGTCTAGGGACAAACTTCAGCTCCAATCGGAGTAATTTCCTAGGAGTCTCACCTTTTAGTTATTAATTAAAAAGCTAATTTTAGCCAATCTCCTGAGAGATAAAAATTTTAATCCCTCAAATTCTGTTTAGGTTCTAAAATTTTATGGATGGAATTTTGGGACGCGGTTGGTGATGCTCTAATATAAAATATATATATATTCCTTAATTCCTATATGTAGAGTTAGAAATGAATCACATACAAATAGAAAGATTGGTTATTGATACTGCCAACTAACCATTTATGTAAGGCAGCGTAGTCACTTCCCCTCTACGGTTGTGGCGGTGACACCATGCCTCACTGCTCCACCTCCTTGCTGTTTATTGCTAAGTGCTAACCCGCCCTTCTAATATTAGAATCTCATGAAAATCATTGTCGACAGGTTATATTCATAGACGGTATTTGTATAGTTTGAGAATAATTGAAACCAAGGTATACGCGAGATCGAAATAAAAGAGATAGGACAAGTTCATGCCCCTTAACTGACAGGTACTCCCTCCATATTTTAATGTATGACGTCGTTGACTTTTTATCAATATTTTACCATTCGTCTTATTTATTTTGCGCACGGTGGCGTGTCGTTTGTTTTGCTGTTGACGGCGTACTCCTGCTTAGGTTTCGTGTTCGGAAGCGGCCGGGGAGGAGGGGAAATCGCGTGGACAGCGTGGGGGACAGATTAAACCTTTCGGGTGTTTTAATTATCACGTGACTTCCATATATAATACCACGGGATCCCGTGCACTAGCTTCCCTCTAAAGCTATTAGTTTCCTGCACCGCATCAGTTACAGCTTACATTAGCCAATCGGACGCTTATACCATTGGTGAAATATACTCCCTTCATTTTATATTGTATAAAATAAAATGTTTTGACTTTTATTAATATTTTTTTTTAACTTTCACCAAGTTTATATCAAACTGTAGCCACATTTTTAACACAATATATATATAGTATCAAACTATATGCAATTTTAGATGTAATGAAACTAATTTGATATTATAGATATTGCTATTTTTTTAATAAAATAGTTACACCGAAGATAGTTTGATCTGAATGAAGTTAGAATGTGTTATAGTGTAAAATGGATGGAGTATAATACAGTGGATCACCTAAACTTTTCTGACTGTAAGATTTTTCTTAGATGTACCGTAGGTAAATGTTAGGTTTATAAGAGCATCACCAATAGTCATCCTATTTACTTCCCAAAACTGATTTTGAGGGTTTTTAGTGAAAAAATCAGATCCAACAGATCTCCAAAATCCCTCTACTAGTTTTGGAGTTCTCATCTCCATATATTTCGTTACGTGGATTTAAGGGTGAGAGAGTGACTCCCAATCTCTCGTTCGCCTTTTCTCTCTCCTTTCCGCATGAGGGCCGAAATTTCTGTTGGGAGCATGTGGGTTATTGTGATCTCTTTCTGTGCGCGTGGAAGGAAAATAACAGAAATTTCTGTTAATAGTTTAACATAAGGGTCCACTTTTTTAAATTTTTAGAGGAATGAGTTTTTTCACTTTCTATTTTTAGTTTAGGAAATCCAAAATTAAATTTCGGGAATAGATTATTGCTAATCTGTTGGTGATGCTAAGAGTTAAATGAAAAGGTTTACAAACCATGAAGTGTAGATGAAAGATTACATTCAAACCGTTTGATTTTTTGAAGAACATATACTACTCTATGACAATGCCTTTTTTTCATCCTTTAGCTGCCGCGCCACATAGGTGGCCATGAAATTGCTTGCCACAAAGAACAGTGAGGCATAATTGGAGCCCATGACCCGGAAGCAGATACTGACGTGGCGGCATAGCTAGGGTCGGTGGAGAGGGCCCCACTTCACAGTGCTCCTGAATTGATTTGCTCGGGTGTTGCACTTGTGAATGACGTGTAATGCTGCCAATATACGTGCGTCCAGGTCATCCTGCCTCTACCTCCAATTACTATAGCGGCCCTACCAGTAATTTGTAATTTGTTCATCTGCAGAAGCGACGAGGAAAATTTTATGGTAGAGTTACAAGCCTCACAGTATATTCACCAACAGTATTTTAATATCATTCCCTATCCTGTAATTTTTGATTTTTTTAATCAAAAATCGGTTTTACATGATTCCCTAATCTCATTCCCAATATTTTTTATTCCCTGTCCTACAATTATAGTCTAGGGACAAACTTCAGCTCCAATCGGAGTAATTTCCTAGGAGTCTCACCTTTTAGTTATTAATTAAAAAGCTAATTTTAGCCAATCTCCTGAGAGATAAAAATTTTAATCCCTCAAATTCTGTTTAGGTTCTAAAATTTTATGGATGGAATTTTGGGACGCGGTTGGTGATGCTCTAATATAAAATATATATATATTCCTTAATTCCTATATGTAGAGTTAGAAATGAATCACATACAAATAGAAAGATTGGTTATTGCTACTGCCAACTAACCATTTATGTAAGGCAGCGTAGTCACTTCCCCTCTATGGTTGTGGCGGTGACACCATGCCTCACTGCTCCACCTCCTTGCTGTTTATTGCTAAGTGCTAACCCGCCCTTCTAATCTTAGAATCTCATGAAAATCATTGTCGACAGGTTATATCCGTAGACGGTATTTGTATAGTATGAGAATAATTGAAACCAAGGTATACGCGAGATCGAAATAAAAGAGATAGGACAAGTTCATGCCCCTTAACTGACAGGTATTCCCTCCATATTTTAATGTATGACGTCGTTGACTTTTTATCAATATTTTACCATTCGTCTTATTTATTTTTTTAAAATATAAAAATGTTTACATCATTCTTAAAGAACATTTGATAATAAATCAAGTCACAATAAAATAAATGATAATTACATAATTTTTTTTAACAAGACGAATGGTCAAACGTATATCAAAAAGTCGACGACGTCATACAATAAAATATAGAGGGAGTAACAGCCATACTCCTGTTGGCTGAAGCCGGTGTTACTTTTATATATCAGTATCACATGAATACAATATTTGGGATGACCTAATCTAGTTTCTATCGGCCTGGTGGCATCGAGCTTTCGCACATAATCAACGGCTGGTGTAGTCTTCTTCCTCTAACATAAACTTGGCGAGATTGGATGTAGTTCTAGATCCCTCATGTCGGTCTCTGTGACTTCTACATTGGGTTTGTCTAGATCTGTATTGGTTTGTCTTCTGTCGGTGTGTTCCCTCTCATTCTAGTGGGTCTTGTATTAATAGTAAAAATCATCTTTCTATCCAAGTAGAACTCGTAGAAATAGAACATGATACAGGTTAAGGAAACCTTTTCTTTCCCGATTAGGACTCTAACACTCTCACACCTTCTATTCCGGGAAGATAATTTTCTTCTTTATCCACTTTATTTCCTTAATTAAAGGATATTTTCTTGTATACTACTGTATATGGTATTTCTATTTACCGCGAACCTGTATATAGGAGGTATGCTTTATCCTTGACACTACCATATTGCACTACTCTTAACTCTTCTCATCTACTAGCTAGCATAATAAATTCAATCAAGAGTTGAGATGTATTTTCCTATGTTTGCCTTTTCTCTAGACATCGGGTGAAGTCAACACAACTATATATACAACGTACTTGCTCGGATGTAATTAGGGTCTGTTTGGCACAGCTTCAGCTCTAGCTCCATCCCTCCTGGAGCTAGAGCTCAGCCAAACAGTTTCAGCTCCACCAAAACTGGGAGCGGAGCTGGGTAGAGCTCTCTCACAAAATAAACTAGAGAGGTGGAGCTGGGTTTAGGCAGCTCCACAACTCCACTCTCTGCTAGTCTTCGCTGGGATTATATATGTGAGTTTGGAACATGCCCACTCCTTCCGTTTCCTATTATATTATACTATAAGGGGTTCTAAATCAAACTTCTCTAAGTAGTTTCTCGTAACACTCATGCAAAAGAAAGGAAATTAAGCAACGGTAAACGAAATTAGGTGTCTCCCAGTAGGGGCGTATATAGAGATTTGAATAAGTAAAAACTTCAAACCAAATCTCAAAAACAGAAAAGTAGGGGCGTATATAGAGATTTGAACAAGTAAAAACTTCAATCCAAATCTCACAAACAGAAATGGCATAAACAGCCAGGCTAACATTTATGAAGACTCTTTGACTCAACTGATGCTAACATATATGAGCTAATAACTGAATAGGAAGACTCTTCGACTCAACTGATGCATGACAACTCTTTTATTCAGTTGGCAGTCTTGGATATAAACCTCTTCTTTGGCCTTATCTGAAAATTCAGATGGAAGAAAACAACATCAGGTCAGCCGTACAACGTACCAACGTACGGCAATGTATACAAATCGAAAAAAAATAACATGTACAAATAGTGGATGGATTTTATATCCATTATATAAAAAAATTTCGTTTCATATTATAAAACTTTCTAGCATTGTCTACATTCGTATAGATGTTATATGTCTAGATTCATTAACATACATATGAATATGGACAATGCTAAAAGAGCCTTATAATATAAAACGGAGGGAGTAACACGAATCCGTGTACATGACTGATGCAACCAAACGACCAATTTTGAAAACAAACTATCTAAAAACGTTAAAACATTTCTTTGACGACAAAACTAAGTAAAAGGCCCACTTCACCTGGTTGCTGTGGCCACACTTCTTCTTGCGGCAGTTGGTAGACCTGGCGGGAAGGCGTGCGTAGCACCTGCGGTTAGGGACTTAATTAGGATGCATCGTGGAACAGGAATACACGTACGAATTAAGCGTTAAAATTCAAAGCTGAGATCTTTGAGTAGTAAGCATTCCGTAAAGTTTCTTTTTTTTAAAAAAAAAATTATGTAGCATTACTCAAACAGGATCAGGATGAGTTCGTACTTGCGGCAGACCATCTTCTTCTCGTTGTACTTGAGCGCCAGGAGCAGGAGGCTGGGCTCCTGGATGATGTAGCCGCCCCTGCTGCCGCCGCGGAGGCGGAGCACCAGGTGCAGCGTCGACTCCTTCTGGATGTTGTAGTCGGCCAGGGTGCGGCCATCCTCCAGCTGCTTCCCCGCGAAGATGAGGCGCTGCTGGTCCGGAGGGATACCTATACAACAGTGAAAGAGATATGAATGAATTTTAGCTAGTCGAATGGGCTCGGAAGGTAATCAGTAGCGGAGTCAGGATTTTATACCTGTAGGGTCAATTACTAGTGATTTATATTTAAGTGGGATCATTTCTCTAATTTTTTTAATTTATACATGAAAATCAAGGTTTATAGGGTGTTTTTTAAAAAGCTGTCGGGTCCCACAGAAATAGCCTAAATCCGCCACTGAAGATAATATTAATCCATGAAAACAAGAAAAAAGAGTCTTTAATTACAGTTATGCAGCAATGTCATCGATGAAGGCACTCTCTATCAAGAGATAAAAGATACTAGCATATCTTTTTAAACTGCTAAGACAGAATAGAAACATGTACACAGCGAAGACGAACTATAAGCAGATGGCTAGATTGGATTTGTTGCTCCGTGCTTACTGCGACTAAACACACGCAACCACGCATCTAGTGCAAAAGCACATGATTTCTACTGTCTAGACGCGCAAGAGCACGACGTACGAAACAAAGGATGAGTCACTAAATTAACGGGACGAGCAATGCCAGCAAATGTACGGCGTACGTACGTGCAGTCGATCATCGCGAGACGACATCAAGGCATCAACGATAATAAACAAGATGAACATGCAAACGAAGAAGCTAGGGATATCATCTTGATATCGTGTTATTTTACCTTCCTTGTCCTGGATCTTGGCCTTGACGTTATCGATGGTGTCGCTGCTCTCCACCTCCAGCGTGATCGTCTTCCCCGTCAGGGTCTTCACGAAGATCTGCATCTTGCCTCTCTCTCTCTATGCGTCGAACGATCTCTCTCTCGTGTAGATTTGGGGGTAATAACCTGCAGAAACGCTGCCTTTATATAAGGGAGGAGGAGACGCGGCCGCTACGAAACCTGTATTAATAATATCGCAACTACTAATAAAATTAGGAAACAGAAAGGAGATAAATCGCACGATTCGGAAACGGGAGCGGCATTTGCGCTACGTGAGTTCGTGGCCACTACGGAACTGATGAGAGATCGAGTCATGGGCTCTCTCGTCTGCCTGCGGCCCAGATCAGCCCATGAAGAGTTAGAGGCCCAAAGATTTTGTTGTTCCTGACGTGACGCTCAGAATCCAGAACCTGGTAGCTAGCAGGGTTCAAAATTTCGGATCGAACATTTCGGTTCTATCGGACCTCCGATATGGTATTATCTCGGCTGAAATTTTTAACTTTTTTTATTTTTTTTGAATTTGATAATATTTTGTTCAAATTTTATTAAAAATTTATATAATTTTGGACCAAAATTTTTGAAATTCCGGTATTTCGGCCACCCTGATCCAAATGACTAAACCGAAAGATTAAACTCTGGTAGCTAGTAGACACACACAAGCTTTCAAACTGATTCTCTTTGATCAAAACTGGTTTTATATATATCATATTATCGTTGTCTCTCTCAAGGAGCACAATTACACAAGTAACAATAAAATATAGCTCAACAGAGGCTATCAAATAACAATGATTAATATTGTTAACACAAGATATATATATCAATCAAAATCGTAGCCGTGTGAAAATTTAAATGCTCGCCAGTTCAGGTATATTAATTTAAGCAGCTTTGGCCAGCTCCCTGTCGACGGCCACCTTGAGAAAGCTGCCTTCCTCGACCACCATCTGCACCGGCAGGAACCCGAGGCCATTGGCGACGGCGAGCAGCATCTCCTTCATCTCGGCCCGGAACTCCTCCAGGTCCACCGCGCCATTGCCGTCGCGGTCGAACCTCGCGAACAGGCCACGGTACAGCTCCACGAGCTCGTCGGCGCCCATGGCGGCCTCGTCGTCGACGCCGAAGTGCTTCTCCAGCACGCGGAGGCTCATCAGCTCCCCGGCCATCTCGGCGTAGGAGAGCAGGCCGTCGCGGTTGGCGTCGAGCGCGGCGAAGCGGCCGTCGACGGAGGAGTTGAAGGCGCCCTCGTCCTCCACGAAGCTCCGCACCGTCTTGCCGTCGAGGATCTCCACACTCATGATGGCGATGATTCTTTAGCTAATTAAGAAGCAGAGGAAGTTTTCGGTTGGCTTTGGTTGATGAATCGTAGTGAAGCTTGGTGAATGGAATTTATAGGTGCTCGATCTTCAGCGAAAAAGAACGCGGACGTAGCAGCTGGTTTTGCAAGTCGATCGGCGATGGTGAGCTACTACCAAACTAGCTAGTCCACTACTATGGCGGCGTGCGTGACCAATTTTATTCAGTACCAAGCTGATCGGTGACTTTGCCAGTGCTATGGGCGAAGTTGGGGTTTGTTGGCTCCGGGCCGGCGGTTTGCGAATTTGCGACGGTTGTGGCGGCAAAATGGGCAACACGTACGGGACGAGGATATCGCGCAGAATATGCGGAGTGGGCAGCCACACGCGCATGAATGATTTCGTCGGCCCGAAACTGTGGGCTTTGTGTGGCTTGTATGTGGAGATGATACCCCAACGGACGAGGCCGCGGCGGCCGCGCCGGCGCACCCAACGTCGGCAAAGTTCAATGAGAGTGGTCTGCTCTTAGATGGATTCTAATTACCCGGGTGATTAAAATAGTTTCTCCGGTTTACTTACTGAGCAGGGGTTACATCGGCCTTACCGTAGGGTACGGTAATAGGAAAACCACAGTAACCTCCTTAAATTTAAATAAATTTTAAAAATAATTTGAATTTTTGATAAATTTTGCACAGTTTCGTACGGTTTTTCACGGTTACCGCGCGGTAACCGTGCTTATCGCCGGGGCGCGGTAACCCCAGCCCCGGCGGTTTGGGAAACCCTGACCATGAGGGCCTTTTGGAACAAAAGAAATCATCGCCATATTTGTTTATAACCATTTAAAGTTTCGGATTTCAATCCAAATTACAAATCTAGTTGAGTTCTCGGATAAGGGGAGAGGAGGATCTTGTCGCATACTTTGGGTCTTCTCGGCTGTCCGAGAACGACTAGGCGGGTTTGACAACGAATATTCTCGGTTCTCTCTCTGGGATAGTCAATTATTCATTTACATTGAAGTCAGGGACTACTGTCAGTGCCAACGATAAGGCATATCTACTATACATGGATGATTCATGGAATACGCCAATACCATATACCTGATTGTATATGAGAAGTTATTCTTTAATTAAAGAACTATGGCAGATAAGGAAAGAAATTATCTTCCTGGATCGCGGAATAGAAAGGGTCAGAGTTGGAGAGATAAAGTATTGTTGGGCCTTATTCTATTTTATCTCTCCGAAATCTACTTGAGAAGAAAATGATCTACGCTTAAATAGAAGACATCTAGTTTTCAGGATGCCATCAAGTTAAGTCACACCTATTGTCGCAAGGAGAAGCAATCCGGAGTGATACAAAGCAATACTTGCCGAAAAGATTTCGTCATGTCGTTCTCGACATATTTTAATCGACGGGTTAGTCCGATCGTCTTATTCTCCATTGTACTCTTTGTGATACTTTCATCCATACATATAAACTAGATTATGACTATTACTCATCTTGAAGGCGTGAACCAGTATAACTTTTTGTCTTTTATTTGCTTAATACAGTATCACGTATACCTTGGTTCCAATGTTTCCCATACTATCCAAATACAGTCGGGCGTCTACCCTTGACAGAAATCTTACTCCGTATTAATCTTAAAAGTAAAATTCGATAAGAAAGGATGATAAATCCACATGATTTGGAAATGGAGCGGGGACTTCCTCTTTTACCTAAGGCCCATATATATCGGGCCATGGGGATGCCCCAGATTTTGCTCCTGATCACCTCCATGGCCTGGTGCCCTGGTAGCATCCAGCGAGGAATCATGAACTACTTACATTGGTCAGTTTTTCTTGATTAATCCGCATGTCATTCAAAATCCAAAATTGGGTAAATGCTAATATGGTAGATATTCACACATGATCAATTAGCTATTTGATCAAAACTGGTTGTGATTTTTGAATTACTGGCGTACAAGCAGATCTCGCTATCTCACTAAAGTGAGCAAGTATAACAATTAAATATACAATTAGAGACAACAAATTAAAAACAATAATATCAATCAAAATCGTGAATGTATATATGAAAAGTTATCTGCTCGCCGGTTCAATTATATTCAAGCAGCTTTGGCCAGCTCCCAGTCGACGGCCACCTTGAGAAAGCTGCCTTCCTCGACCACCATCTGCACCGGCAAGAACCCGAGGCCATTGGCGACGGCGAGCAACATCTCCTTCATCTCGGCCCGGAACTCCTCCAGGTCCACCGCGCCATTGCCGTCGCGGTCGAACCTCGCGAACAGGCCACGGTACAGCTCCACGAGCTCGTCGGCGCCCATGGCGGCCTCGTCGTCGACGCCGAAGTGCTTCTCCAGCACGCGGAGGCTCATCAGCTCCCCGGCCATCTCGGTGTAGGAGAGGAGGCCGTCGCGGTTGGCGTCGAGCGCGGCGAAGCGGCCGTCGACCGAGGAGTTGAAGGCGCCCTCGTCCTCCACGAAGCTCCGGACCGTCTTGCCGTCGAGGATCTCCACACTCATGATGGCGATGATTCTTTAGCTAATTAAGAAGCAGAGGAAGTTTTCGGTTGGCTTTGGTTGATGAATCGTAGTGAAGCTTGGTGAATGGAATTTATAGGTGCTCGATCTTCAGCGAAAAAGTACGCGGACGTAGCAGCTGGTTTTGCAAGTCGGCGATGGTGAGCTACCACCATACTAGTCCACTACTATGGCGTGCGTGACCAATTTATTCAGTACCAAGCGGATCGGTGACTTTGCCGGTGCTATGGGCGAACTCGGTCCAGTAGTGGATCCAACCGATGCTTCCGTTGGTTGGTTTGGCTCCGGGCCGGCGGTTTGCGAATTTGTATCGGTTGCAGCGGCAAAATGGGCAGCACGGGACGAGGGATATCGCGCAGAATATGCGGAGTGGGCAGCCAGACGCGCATGAGTGATTTCGTCGGCCCGAAACTGTGGGCTTAGTGGCTTGTATGTGGAGATGATACCCCAACGGACAAGGCCGCGCCGGCGCACCCAATGTCGGCAAAGTTCGATGAGAGCGGCATGCTCTTAGATGGATTCTAATCACCCGGGTGATTAAAATAGTTTCTCTGGTTTACTTACTTAGGGGGTCTTTTGGAACAAAAGAATTTTGGAGGAATTTTGCAGGGTTTAATTCGTGGAAAGTTTATAAACACGTTTGTTCGGAGTAAAGGAATAGTCATTTCAAAATCCTATGAAATTTCTTAGGATTTTCTCAAATCATAAGGATTTTGAAAGTTTTTCAACATAAGATCCAATCTCTTGAAAAAATTTACATTGTGTCATCTAATTCTTATACTTTTCATACGTTACTCTGTATCTATAAATTTGTTCTAATTCTTGCATTTTTCATACGTTACTTTGTGTAATTCCTGTATTTTTCGTACGACTCCATCCAAACAGTTTTTCCTATAGTTTTTCTAAGCTTTTCCATCCAACAGGATTTGAGATACAACGACACTTGAATCTGTTTTTTCTTCTTCTATTTTGTGTGTTGAAAATCATGTTTTTCAAATGAGCACTGATTGTTTACTGTTTACTTTTTAGTGCCCTGGTCATGTTTGTCACTTTGGTCTTTTCTTATTGGTAAATAATCTTGACTATATGCTGGCACAGTGCGTCCTGTCGCAACCTCATGTCAAGTGATAAAGACAAGATCTAAGGGTTTACCTGTCGAGCAAAACATTTGAAATCTCTCCTATGAACAGTAGGAATAAAAAATAGAGTATTATGGGAAGCATGAAATTCTGACAGAGATATCAGTGTAAAATGGAGGATTCCAAACACGGTAATAATCGTTTGATTGGACCGTATGAAAAACACAGAAATCGGATGAGAGAGATAGACTCAGAAATTTTTCCAAGAGGTTTAACATTTTGCTAAGTTTCCTCCAAAATCTACATGTAATGATCTATTCTATAGGAATTTTATACGATTTGGAAAACTCTAATCCTTTAAATCAAAAGGCCAAATAGGAAAATTCCTATAGGATTTCTATCCTATGAAATTCCTCCATAAATTTTTTAATTCAAAGGGACCTTACTATGTGATAAATCGCCACAAGCCTGGACAAGTCTGGTAACCCCTTCTGTGGGTGGTTCGCGATGCCAACACCGAATACCTCGGCGCACTCCTACCGAAGGAGTTCGGGGTCGGTGGGGAGGGCATCGTTGTCAATACTTTTTTTAATAGTGAATAAAAATCTCGCCTCTATATCTAAAGGAGAAAATATATACCGCTATTTCATCAATACACAGGTGCCCCAGCTGGATGTCCTTTGCCACCTTACAACCGACACGTTTGTGACGCACTACGGGTGGAACTTGGTTCAAAAGGGGATCATTACAGGTATATGCCCATGCTCTACTGGCCGCTGTATGTGGAGCTGACGATTAACAAGGTGCTCAAGGTTGACTACATGGGCATCGACGTGGAGATGGAGGGATGGCTGGTAGGGCTGGTGATTCCTGAGGAGGTGGAGGTGAAGGTCAGACTGATCATAGAGTCCGAGCATTGAAAGCAAGCTTAGAGAGCACGTTGAGGCGCACAGAGATGATCACGTAGTACCCACGGCCTCGAAGGATGGCGGTTCGTTATTGTGCCACGTTTGCGCAACTCATATTCGAGTTAGACAACGCATGAGGATAAAAAATGGTAGGAGTATGAAATTTACTAACGGTAATTACTATTTTTTATTATATATTGATTTCTTTTGTGCGGATAATTAAATATAATGTCTTAGAAAATGGACTGCCACTCTAATATATACGGCTTTGATAGGTTAAGTTATGGCTTATCGATCAACCATAAAACATAAACCAAAAAATTATAATGGTTTGTGGATTATTATTATATTTTTATTCTTAGTAGTTTAAAAGAAATGCATCATATCAAATAGCCTACGATGAAGTACCTAAAATTGAGTTTAAAATTTTAAATTTTAGTTACATCTCATAAGTCAACGAACAGATAATGAGACATTATATTATTAATCTTACTAGCATGCGTAGAAATATTCTCAAATATGTCTTTTAAGAGGATTAGTATGTTGAATGTGCTAGAGAGTACACATTTTCTCTCTGATTTACGAGTCTAACGACTGATTCTTGAAAAAAGTTGTTTCTATAAGCCGTATCAAATAAACACCTAGGCCATTCAAAGGAAGCGCTAAGGCCATGGCGAGAGGGCCACCCACCCATTTGCAAAAATCAATTTTATCGATAGAAAAAATCGATTATGTAGTAGTGTCAGCACAACTGTAGGATTAAATTAAAGGAGTGTGAGCGTCATCAATGATTCAGTGTTAACTACTCCATTTCTAGAAAACGATGTTCATTTGAGTCCAGATCAATCTTCCTGATACGTTGTTTTCAAGTATCGACGTACGTGAGGTGGGTGTGTCCAAATTACGAGTATATAAATAAGATTTAATCTAGCTCCACATGGCTAGTTAGTATTGTTGTTTGAGCCGTATATTTTAGACCAAATACAACAAGTCTGTCGACAAATATCCAATTATATTGTAATTTAAATAAATAATAATAATATAACTTAAAAAAATCTCTTGGTAACACGTTGCTTCCACAGAATGAAGATCGTGGGATCGAATCCTCCCACGTACATGCACGTTGTAGTAGATGTTTTCCTTTCCCTGCTTACATAAATCTCGAAGTAAATTTAATTGCTCAAAATTATATAAAAGCTACGTACAAGTTATATCCTACTTACGTGTAAATTGAAATTACATTGTAATTTACATTTGATGATTGTTTCGAGAGAATTTGTGGAAACTTGAAATCTACTCCCTCCGTTCTATAAAAACTCAACCGTATTGGATGTGATACACCTAATACTATGAATATAAACATATAATATATATATCTAAATTCGTTGTACTAATATATATTGCATACAGTTCTGATTTGTTTTATTCGACGAAGGGAGTAAATAACAAGAGGGTAAGCAGGAAGAAGTTCCTCCGAGTGCTACTCGTACGAAGAACAGAGAGAACTCGAGAGGTTTCATTTGTTAGGAAACGATAAGCGAACAAACGATAAAAAACAATAGATCAATTACAGAAGACACGAGATTTAACGTGGAAAACCCTCCCAAAATAGGAGAGAAAAAAACTACGGGCGTCAGCCAGCAAAATATTTTCACTATATCTGGGGTGAGGTTACATCGCCGCACGGCGGCTTACAAGAGGTATATATATGGCGGAACCCTAAAAGGGATGACGCTCCGCTACGCTCCGGCCCAAACGCGCTCCTACCGGAGGGATTCTCGGCAAGAACCAGCGGCCGCGGCCTCGTCGTCAACAGCTGGGTGCCCCAGCCGAGCGTCCTCCGCCACCGCGCCACCGGCGCGTTCGTGACGCACTGCGGGTGGAACTCGGTGCTGGAGGGGATCACCGCGGGCGTGCCGATGCTCTGCTGGCCAATGTACGCGGAGCAGAGAATCAACAAGGTGCTCATGGTGGACGACATGGGCGTCGGCGTGGAGATGGAGGGATGGCTGGAAGGGCGGGTGACCGCCGACGAGGTGGAGGCGAAGGTGAGGCTGGTGATGGAGTCCGAGCATGGAAGGAAGCTTAGAGAGCGTGTCGAGGCGCACAGAGATGGCGCGGCCATGGCCTGGAAAGATGGCGGCTCGTCCCGTGTCGCGTTTGCCCGACTTATGTCCGAGTTGGACAATGCACAACGATGAAAATGGTATAGAAATTCTCAACCTTATGTAATGATTTTTTTTATATTGATTGTATCATTCCTATATTTTGCAATATCGAGAATCGAAATGAAAATGGTAGATGGGTTTTCATCTATCGATGTACTAATTTTATCCGAATTTTTTAAATAAATAACCGTCAATGGAGACAGCCCATCCAAATGTAATAAAACTTAGATGTAATCCTTATGTGTTAGTATTAGTTTTGAAGCAATGTCATGGTCATTAAGTATCTAAATTATTTTCTTTTTACTTTCAATCCTCACTAATAGTTGCATATGAGGCAAAATTCCTTGTAAGATGAAGTTCACTTTTCACAAAGGTGCAACGTATCCGAGGTTCTAGTCCTATATTTTGCAATGTTTCGATAGTTGATAAGGTTTTGCTAGCTTTACGGTTTTCAAGAAAACATTTGTTGCCCGATCAGAACTACTCGGATTGTATCAATATTTTACCTCTCTAGTTCTATTTGAACAAAAGGGCATCCAGAAGTATAAATACCAGACGACAAGACCTACAAGGCAAGCCTAATACGAGCGAAGAGAGATCTAGAGCCACCTCCAAATTCACCGAGTCGATTCTCGAGAAACTAGACAACAGCTAACCATCAACCACCATGTCCAAGTTTTAAGTTGATATACTAGCAAATTGGATTAGATTTCTGTCCTATTTGTACTTGTGAGATATTGATATATAACGGTAACATCAACTCCGATCAATAAGAGTAGGACTATTACCCATCATCAAAAGGTCTGAACCTATATACAAATCACTGTCTCCCTTGCTCTCTTTATAGCATCCAACCTCTACGTCCTCTAGACAAACCGTATAGGTATGGATCATGTGATTAGAATATAATCCATCGACATAATTATATGAATTGGTCTTTCACATTTTGTTAAATTAAAAATCAGGTAGCTAGGGGGGCACATGATAAAAATTGACCGGGGCACCTAGTGTAAGCATACTATGCTTGGACCTACATCGGGTGATGTGATGGCGAGTGAGGAAGGGATTATGTTGAACCACAACTTGATAGCTAATGGAAAGGGCTTTAGAATTTAGGCACACCGAGTAACAATTAGCCGACTAGGGCGTGGCAGCACAGATCTGTCATGATGTGCGACGCGACTCGGTGAACAGGGTGATACACTGCTATTGCCAAACAGGGAGTAGTCGAAGGAAGTACCACGGTTCACTAGTGTCTGTGAGTGGCGACTCATCCACCGTCTAGGCGGCCACTTGTTGGACGCGCTGCTCCTCCTCCTAAAGGTGATTGTAGGCTTCGTGGAAACGCAAAAAAAAATTTGTGAGCTTAGGACACATCAATTTTTCGCTTCTCCATCTTGATTTGACGTTGATTGCCAATTAGATTGAGGGGATGGGAGTAAATGATTCAATTCTTGGTAGAGAATGAAAACGGATGAGTGGGGCCTTCTTCCTAGATGGTGTGGGGGCCCATACGTCATACATACTAGGTGATACCCCGCGCGTTGCTGCGGGACATATAGATAACTTTGAAGAATTATGGCTCCAGCAAAGGTTTCAGTATGTTGCAATTCAAGATATGAGCTTTCATAACGAAGCATGGCTACAGGCCTTAGCAAGCATGCAGACGAAGTTAATTACTTTGACAAAAACCAACTGCACCAGAAAAGTCTGAACAGAAACTTGCAAATGTAAGCTACCAGGGGGCCAGGCAAAGTACCGATTGTAGCTAACATATTGCATTTAACTCAAAAGAATTAGTACAGTTTGTTGACAAAAGGAAGTGAAATTCTATAGGAGCACTTGAATTATCGTGTTCTCATTAATTTCCTGGCATATAAATCATCACATTTACTCATAATTATTAGCTAAAAGGATGTTAAATATTCCCGGTAAAGAAAATCAACTTATGAGATCGTGAAAGTTATTTAATGGTATCTGAAAATGGATAAGAACCATATACTGTTTATTGCTCTATGCTGCTAGCTGGTAAGGATCTTTCAATTGCAGTGTTATTTTGAAAAAAAAATGATACTGTTACATTATCCTAATGATGAAAAGGCAGCTTGATCCAAATAGGTTGAGTTATATTCATTACCATCTAACAGCGGGCTATGCGAAATTTTGGCATGCCTACATTTCTTGATTTTCTGTTAATTACAAGAGAATATATCAAACTGGGTTCAAGAACAGCTTCCTTGACTTGCCAATTTATCTTCAAATTTTTATTGATAAATTAAATATATGGTTATATCATTCCTAAAATATATGTAGGTACCTTATTGTAATTGATGACATATGGAACGTGGAAATATGGAACATTATTAAGGGTGCATTCTCAATGAGCTGTCAGTGCAGTAAAATAATCACCACTACTCGTATAAATGACGTCGCTAGACCATGCTGTTCTTCATTTAGTGGTCATGTGTATAATATAAGGCCACTTAATATGGTACATTCAAGACATTTATTTCACAGAAGATTATTCAATTCTGAAGAAAAATGCCCTTCACACCTTGAAGAAGTTTCTGATCAAATCTTGAAAAAGTGTGATGGCTTACCTCTGGCAATCATAGCTATATCTGGTTTGTTGGTTAACAAACCAATGACAAAGGATCAATGGGATCATGTAAAAAATTCAATTGGTTCTGCGCTCGAAAGAAATCCTAGCGTGGATGTAATGATAAGTATATTATCACTGAGTTACTATGATCTTCCTCCTCATCTGAAAACTTGCCTATTGCATCTCAGTATATTTCCAGAAGACTACTTAATTGAGAAGGATGACTTAATACTTAGATGGATTGCCGAGGGATTCATTCATAAAAAGGGAAGTTATACATCATTTGAGCTAGGAGAAATGTGTTTCAATGAACTCGCCAACAGAAATTTGATCCAACGTTGCAGTAACAAGGATGATTGGAAAGTTCATGACACAATTCTTGATTTTATCATCTCGATGTCCATCAAAGATAACTTTGTTACTTTAGTAGCTTCTCCTGATCAAACTATTGGGACGAACAAGGTTCGTCGGCTCTCCCTTCAAATTGGTATCGAGGATGGAAATTCAATCTTACAAAGAAGGTTGTCTGACTTGTCTCATGCTCGATCTCTTGATGTATTCTGCGATCAACCAAAGTTGCCTTCTCTATTGGAGTTCAGGCACTTGCGTGTTCTGAGTTTTGGATATTGCAAATGGTTGAGAAGCCACTGTATTGCAAATATAGGCAGGTTGTTTCAATTAAGGTACCTGAATCTTAAGAAAACAGGTTTAACTGAACTTCCTAAAGAAATCGGATGTCTACAGAACTTGGAGACACTGAATGTAATGGGCAACCATATGGTTCCGTTACCACCATGTATTACACGACTTGGAAATTTGATGCATCTATTTATTGGCAATCAGATTCAACTCCCAGATGGCATTGCAAAGATGCAGGCACTAGAGACATTACAAGGGGCGGACCTATCCAAGCATTCCTCTAACATCGTCAAAAAACTTGGACAGTTAAAGAATCTGAGGGAACTGAATTTGTTGATCTACGACTATGATGCATGCACAGAAGAGCATATGAAGACTATTGCCTCTTGTCTACTTCAACTAGGCACGTACAACCTCCGTCGTCTGAATATTATGACTTCTATCATACTTGGCAACATCTACTTACCAGATCCCTGGTGCCCTGCTCCGCTTAAACTCGAAGAACTTTACATCTCAGGCTCACCCATGCCACGAGTTCCAACTTGGATAGGTTCATTGGTCAACCTCAAAAGGTTAGGCCTTGCTCTAGAGGGAGTCAGCTGTGAAGATCTATCAATCATCGGATGTTTACCTTCTCTGCTACAGCTTTCTCTCCGTGTACCAGGGTACAGAGACAATCTCATAATCGGTGGCTGCTATGGATTCTCTTGTTTGAGGGACTTTTGTTTCATCGGGCAACAACCAATTTTTACAGCGGGATCAATGCCAAGGCTAGAACTACTCGTACTCAATATAAATGCATCTAAACCAGAGACTCTGACTAATGCTGCTCTAGAAAATCTCCCCTGCCTCATGACGGTCAAGTATTTGCTTTACCAATATGACAAAAATGATCATGAGATTGCAGAGGCTGCATTGAAGAGAGCGGTGAGCTCTCATCCCAACCACCCTAGCCTTGTGCGAATAGTACATACTCCCTCCTCCCTCCCAAAAAGAGTATATTTTTAGCTTGAAAATTTGTACCACACAGGCTGCCTTTTTTAAAAGTAGTCATTAAGTTACCTTTTTTAAAAGTAGTCATTAAGTTAATTAGTTGCATTTGTTTTAAGTTTGGTACATTGGATTCTGCAAGTAACGGGTGGCTGAGGGCCTGTTTAGTTGACGAAAAGAAAATTTTTGGGTGTCACGTCGGACGACTGACCAGATGTCGGAAGGGGTTTTCAGACACGAATGAAAAAAACTAATTTCATAACTCGCCTGGAAACCGCAAGACGAATCTTTTGAGCCTAATTAATCCGTCATTAGCACATGTGGGTTACTGTAGCACTTATGGCTAATCATGGACTAATTAGGCTCAAAAGATTCATCTCGCGATTTCCTCCTAACTATGCAATTAGTTTTTTTAATTTATCTATATTTAATACTCGATGCATGTGTCCAAAGATTCAATGTGATATTTTTAGGAAAAAAATTTGGGAACTAAACAGGGCCTGAATTGTTGTAGCTCCGCAGTGAAGTCCTCCATAGTAAGATGTATGATGTGGCTTGAATCCTCATCCTCACGCTTTCTCATGATGTCGATGTAGACGTCCCCAGCGGAGTTGCCAAAAATCGTGTTGATGCCTTTTCGATCACGCCGCCGACAAGGTTGGAACCTACAAGCCTTGCGGTATTATGGAGTCGCCAACCACCTCAACCTTGAGAAACCTCCTGACCAAGATGGGTTTAAAACTGGTAAGCCGAGCCGATTTAGAAAAATTAGGAAAATACGCGTCTCGTGGTAGAAACTGAAGGTTTACGGGACAAACCTACAAAGATGATTTACACTGTCACAAAGAAGATGGATGGCTTATGGCACAATCCCACGAAGATGAACGAACTAGACTAAAAACTTGGGAAAAAAGTGGAAGCAAAACTGAAAAAACAATTCAATTGGCTAATTCTGTTGATTGTAAATTGGTGCCTCAATAGAACTGGACATGGCCCTTATAAAAGGGTTGATCTTGACTTCTACATGACCTTCTCCATGTCTTGCTAGGCTTAGAAAACCGAATAAAACTCGAAAAACCTCATGCCCAAGCAAGGAAACCTGAAAAATGCCGAATTTGAATTAGAGTCGAACTCTGTTGGTCTGACCGGACACACACTATCAGTTAGACCAGCCTGCCACTGTCGGTCGGACCTGCCCTGCACAACGAGCGTGGTTCCTTTCCAAATATGGCCATGTTTTCCTATTTCTTGCCTTAGGCGCCAAATTTGAGTGTTAACACCTTGCTTGTTAGCACCAAATTTGAGTTGGAACTAATAAAATCATTTTTTATAGGTGGGTCCAAAAGTGATCTGCCTATGAAGATACCCTTATTTTCGTAGGCGGACATCTTTATACCCAAGTTGTAAAAATAGATTTTTGCAAGTGGGGCCTAAAGAGGTTCACCGGTAAAATGTGACGGTGCTATTATATTCGTCACAACAAAAGTCACTGATAGGCTGAGTCCTCGATCCCTTCCACAACTCTCTCACTCTCAACTCCTTTCCAATCACACCTACTCCCTTCCACACACCATTTCCCAAGCCTTAATTTCCTCCCACCCTCTTACTCTAGGCCTCTGGGCGGTGCAGGCAAGGGACAATGTCTAGTGGCAAGCATGCTCGGCAGCAGTGGAGGGCCCCTCCTCCTGCCTTCCTACCCGCCGTCACCACTGCCGTTGAAAACCTCTGTGGCCAGAAGGTCTTGAGAGGCCATATCGGAAGCCGATGGGCTTGGGAGGCAATGGTGATTGCGACTGAGCATGACAACGACCTTGATGGCTACGACAGCTGTGACTTCATGCGACGTCGACCCTGACGGTGACTACGGCTACGTTAGATCTTGAGGTAGGTGGATGCTCCATTGATGGGATCGGGAAAGCCAAAACCACCGCCGATTAGCTCAATTGAGGTGAATCCACCAGCAGCTGTCTCGGGAGTTCCTCCCCTACTTCCTAAACCACCATCGAGCCATCGTCATGCTCGGGAGGCCAGAACCACCTCTCTGTCGTTCAGCTCGCCATCCAGCTCCACTCTAACACCTTGAGCACCCTGATCTCAACGTCAAGGGCTACAACAACTCCCTGCATACCTTAATTGACAGGTTGGTCGAGGAGCACTTTGTAGGATCGAAATACAAGCCTACCAGAGGAGGGTGAATGATAGGAACACTACAAACAGAGAACTTTTAGCACAATCAAAAGTTACCCTCAAAAACCGATGCAGATCGGTTTGACCGGCTTGATCCCTCTAGTTAGACCACGCCCTTGCCATCGGTCTGACTGGTGTAGTTCAGCCAATCTAACCGCCCCGCATTTCCTGCTGCCACTTGAAGCCACCGGTCACCGTCTATATGCTACCAGTTTGACCGTCGTTGCGTGGTCGGTCTGACTGCCGCACTCCCACTAGTTAGACCGCCTATCCCTGGAAAAGCACAAATCGAAGAACAATTGAAAGTATATTGAACTTTATTCCGCTAATTCGACCGCTGATTCTAGAAAAGCACAAATCGAAGAACAATTGAAAGTATATTGAACTTTATTGCTTCTAATTGTGTTTAATTGTGGTTAGATTATTTGTTATCTTCTTGGATCCTCTATTTGATGTTAGGCCAATCCACAATGATAAGATGAAAATCCTTTTTGCGATAACTAAAAAGATTATTATCTCTCCTATCAAACCCATCAGAAAACAATTGTTAGAACAACTCAAGATGGTAGGACCAATAGAATGCACATCGTTAATCACTTGTATTGTTGTTAAAGTCGAAGCTTTGGAGAATGGTCCAATTATAGACATTCCCCAACCTCAGTCCCTCATTGATGAGGATTATCTTGTGCAAGGGCAACATTGAAACACGGTCTAAATGGCTCTCAATTGTTTTTCTTCCGCCGATATACGAATGAGATTCCGTTACCTAACCCGGAATTTCACTTTTATAAGTATTAGGTGCTAACCATTCCTCTCGTACCATGAGAGGGGCTCGGAGCAATGTTTCTGGCAGGACAACTCGGAGCATATCTAGTAATGCCGCCGCAGAGTAGCCATAGCAGCAGCCGTAGTAACCATTCACACAGCAGGCAGATTGGAGCCAGCTTAGGTATGCACCCGGCTGGGACCAACCAGTGCCAACATATAAAGCAGGAGGCTCGGCGTGGCCAATTGTGAGTAGTGGTCGCTGGGAGTACCCCGCCAGCAGATGCTGGGGTGATATTCCTAGTGCAGAGCCTCTAGTTCCAGTGGGATACCCCCACAGTACAGTACACGCCACTCTTTCTCGTCACGAAGTTTTCGTGACTTTGGACAAGGATATGTAGACATCACTCGGCAACTGGGAGTGCTTGATCTCCGAACGGATGAGATGCACAAAATGCTGAACCAGCATGTCCAGGAGACCCACACACATGGCAGCAGCATACAAACAACCAACTAGCGAACATCAGTGCCACCATGCAGCAAGATCACGTTGACATGTTGACCTACTTCCTGTTGTAGGGATTCGATCCTTATCGCACACCATGAGCAAGAAGCTAGCTTGGGGGAGTGCCTCCCCAACTAAGGTAACTTGTATATCTCATTTCACTGCATTGCGTTATAAAAAGGAAAAATGATTACAAAATTGCAAAACATAAAAAAACTAAATATATTTGATTTTCCATACACGGTAAGAATGTTTTAGTTTTTCTTGTTGAAATGATGAATAGTTGCTCTATTCTTATTTCCTCTAGTGCTTAGTTTACAACTTACTTTCACCTTAGTATTTGAGTTTGTTGGTCAGAAATCTTTGCAAATGATAAGCCGGTAGCGACTAGATGGACGGCTGCGACTCATCAAGGAGGCGGCACACGACCGGCCGCTCGGCAAAGAGGCTATCGAACAGCGGCAGCTAGGGTGCTAGGTCGGCCGGCACGGCAACGAGCAACGGCACGCTAGGCAGCGGCGATGGCACAGCCGGCATGGCAATGCTAGGCCAGCGGCGACACGGCTACACCCATGGTAAAACTATAACCTAAACAGAGGGGAAAACGGATAGGACCTCACCGAAACACGAAGGCGATCGCCGAGGGAGAGGCGGCGACAGCGATCCGGCGGCAACACACGGAGATGACAACGACACTAGACAAAACAAGGTTTAGATTAGAACAAACCTTAGGGAAAAACTCAGCGGCGAACCGTACCTGCGAGACAAATAGGAGGGAGGTGAACTCATCGGCGAGACGGCGGCAGCGGCACCAGGTGGCGGAACGGCTAGCGGCGGCAGGGAGAGGTGGCGGCTAGGGTTTGGCGGTGTGGGAAAATAGAAAAAAGGAGGAGGTACGCTACTTATATAGGTAGTGGGATTAAACCAGAAAAATCTAGGAACTATAGAATCAAGTGAAGTATTTAATAAAATTTTATCTAGCCCACTTTTATATTGGAATTTATTATTTAAAATTAGATCTTTTCTTCTAGGCTTTTAAAATCATTTCTAATAATTCCATTTAAACAACAATTTATAAATTTAGGATTTTCAGGGTGCGACAGGAAAGGAGAGGGGGAAATTCACGGTGCTAATTTGGGAAAGGAAAAGGAGGCAGAAAAAGAATAATAATAGGACTTGGCTTGCGAATACAAAGCGAAACCAAGGTGACAAAGGGTCGGCGGATACGTTGAACCGCGGACGGGGAGTGAACTGGGAACGGTTCACGACTAAAGGAGGGAGAGGAAAGAATTATTACTTTAAATCCTAACATTTTAAATTAACAAAGTTATTTCCACTGCTCTGAAAACTCCGGTGAAAGTCCTGTTAATGGTTTAAAGCAAAGAGAATTCGAAAAAAAAAAATCTCTCTAACAATTCTGATTATTAGGCACGTTGTTAATTAGGGTTTTCTCCTGGTTAAACAGAGTGTTTTCTAAAGATAATTTATTAATGGATTAAAACTACGGAAAGGGGAAACTCTGGGTGTGACAGTCCTCCCCGTGAGCCAAATTTGCTTCCCCTTGGCGTTGGCACCGCGGCTTGCGATACTACTTGGCATAATGACCTTAATCATTACAATTGAAGCACTTTACCTTTGAGATATCACCGCTGCCATTTCAACCAGTGGCCACTTCCTTCCCCTTTGGTGAACCTGCATGTTTTTCCCGCTGAGTCTGCGAGCTAGAGCAGCCTCGCCCCTTTCTAGAATTGCCACCGTTCTTCATAAGGTACAGCTTACTGCCACCCTCTTCCTCCTCCTCGTCGCTGTAGCTGTCGATGGTCGACAGCTGCCCGACAAGTTCCTCCAGGGCGGTATTTATGTCGAGGAGCAGCTCGAGGGAAATGGCCACCAGCTTGTACTTCTTGGAGACAACATGCAGCAGCTTCTTGTTGATGTGTTTGTCCTCCATGACTCCACCCATGTCATGAATGTCCACGATGACGGCAGTGAGAGCCATATCCCAAACTCCTCTGGCGTCTCTCCTTCTTTGAACCGAATCGATTCAAATTGCCGTTGGAAACACTGTTCTTTGGCCTCACGCACGCGGTCGACGCCAACCCGCATGGTCTTGATAGCATTCCACGTCGCCTTTGTTGTGTCGTGCTTTGCCAGCCCGCGCAACATCTCGCGCGGAACGGCTTGGAGTATGGCAGAGAGGGCCGCGCGATCCTCAGAGTACTCCGCATAGAGGGGGTCGATCGCCACCCACAGCCCTTGTGCCTGAAGACTCACTCGCATCAGCAACGCCCAGTTGACGTAGTTCATCCTCGTCAGCATCGGTAGCCTCGCAGCCGTGCCGCCATCTCTAGACAGCGAAACCAGCGGCATCGTTGTGCCATTTGCGCTGCCGCTACCACCACTTCCACCATGCCTCGGCTGCGGAGTGTAGCGCCCATCCGACAACATCAAAAATGGAATCGGAACCTCGCTCTGATACCAATTGTCAGCAAATTTCCCTCACTTTGCACTTGATCTATGGCTATCCTACTATCTCTGAATATTTCCAGATGTGAACACTGGACTGTACAACAGAACACGAAGAAAACAGAGCAACTAGAAAGAAATGTTTTGCGCTGCGTAATGCCGTGCAGCTTTTCGGTTTTTCTCCTATTTATTCACCTCCTTATTCACCTCCCTCTCAGGAGTTTGTTACATGCAGAACTTGACCGATTAAATAGCTAGATCCGAGAATTCGTGCCATCCCACGATTCGTTCCCAGCTCGGCCACAACGACTAAAAAGACGCTAAAGTCTGAACAGAATACCGGTTCCTCCGGACTATTTTCAGTCAGCTTATTACATGCATGAGGAAACAGCTAACAAACTGAAATGCAGCAAAACTTGAGAAAAAAATACAAAGAGTAAATTGCACCCATGGTATAACAACTTGACAGGTGGATGCGATATACAACAACTTGACAGGTGAATGCGATATAGTGCAAGAACTTGAGAATTGAACGTCCAGGTGCAACAACTTGACAAGTATATGTGTTCTAGTACAAGAACTTAACAATTTAGTATTTTGGTGCATCAACTTGGCTAAGCATATGCAAGTTGAGTTTTTTTCACGATGTCAATATGCCATTACATAGTAATCATAAGGATATTACCTTATAAGCACATAGTAGTACAATTTACATTCAATTACCTTTAAGATTTTTTTTTTGTTTTCTTCATCTTATCAAATATCAACTGAAATATAATAATTTTTACATATAGTTTAATTGAAACTAGTTTAATTGGCTTTCAGTTACTAGTTATTAGGATAAAAATATAAATATACTTATACAAATCGCTGGTATATTGTCAAAATTAGTACTTTAAAATTAAATTTACATAAAAAATGCTCCAAATAATCAAGTTGTAGCATAACTTTTTAATTTATTATATTAAAATCGTACCTACCTTGCAAGTTGTTGCATTTATATGATCACTTATAAAGTTCTTATACTAAACTGCATCCACCTAACAAGTTGTTGCACTATAACGCTTATTTCTTCAAATTACACCCACCTACCAAGTTGATGCACCGTGGATGCAATTTACTCAGATACAAATACATATCCATATCACATACCACACAAGCAAGACTGCAAGACCACAATATAATGACGATCGATCTGCTGCTGTTCACCTGTTGCTGTTCCGGAGATTGCGCAAGCCTGCAGGGTAGTTGTGGTACGCCGCGTTACTCCGGAAACTGGACTCAGACAATGGAGGAGCGGCGGGGCAGCTCGGGGGAGCGACGGAGGGTGCTGCGGCCGGAGCAGCGTGGTAGACGTGGGCGCACGCCTGGAGCAGGAGGAGGAGGACGACGTCGGCGTCGTAGCCCTTGTGGCAGATGGCGCAGTAGTAGGGGACGACGTAGGGGGCCTGGCGTACTGGGAAGTTTACCACGGCTACGTTGCTTGCCCGATCGATCTCGTCGTCGCTGCACATGGAGAACTCTCCGGGAGTCAACGTTGGGGTTCGGTTTTTTCTGCTTGATGCTTGTTGCTGACGACCTCCACTTATCGGGAAATTCTTCACCGCCATGATGCTCTTCCTACCGACCTAGTAGTCAAATGAACATCACAGTAATTAAACTTTTGAAAGAGTACTGATCGATCTGCAGAGAGCAGCATCTCTCCGTGCCAGAGACCTACCACTCCAGCACGAAATGGACCGCTATAATTCTGTTTCTTTTCTTCAACGACTCGACGTCGATGTGAGGAGTAGCCATCTGTGATTTTCTGCTCCCTCTTTCCACCAGCTGGAGGAGGGGTGACCAACCATGACGATGAGTAGCCGGCTCGAATTAACACCTTCTGCTCCGGCATCGATCGATCCCAAATTGGTTGGTCAGGCCGGCGGCCGGTTGATTGGCGGTGAAAATGATCAAGCAATAACTGGTGCGTGTATTTCTTCCTAATAGAATTTCTCATCAACATCTAAAGTGTATATATATTAACAATATTGATATGACAATTCCTGTGGGTCGGCGCCTAGTATAACCGCTCATATAATATTAACCGCACATCATGCATGCGTGGAACAGCGACAAATCTTATTTTTATTATATTAAGATAATGGATAAAATTTGGTAGACTGAGTGGAGAAAGAATAAGAAAAGTATCATTCCTATATTTCTAGTATACATACATCATTAATCTATACTAGCTAATATACAATCATGCAATCAATACCTGGTACCTAGTGTCCTCCTGGTGTTTCGAGAGACCACCCCTGGTTGCCGAGTTTCTTACGACAATCTGTCATGGCCATCCAACCGGGGCTAAATACGGAGGAGTACCCTTCGCAGGAAATTACACTTAGATAATATACACATGCAGAGGAACACCCGTACTGAGTTGTCACCATCAGCGGCCAGCCTCTGGACCACTGCATATTACCCCAATCAATGGTATCTGATAATCTAAACACCGCGCTTACATTACTAAATACCAACCTACATCCTTGCAACCGATATAGAGTAAGCGAATACTCGGACATTAAACCCACACCAATACACCTATCTGAAAAGCTAGTTACACGACTATATTTGATTCAAGTATAAAGTAAAGTCGGCACTTAAGTAATATAAATGGAATAAAATACCGAAGATGTATAAATTAAGAAGAATATTCTATTAATTCAATAAGTCTTACAAAAGAAAAGAGGAAAGCTCCTAGAACCATACCCGAAATCTCCTACTCGGGGACTATGAAGACTATTCTATTTCCTACTCCACTAGCACTAGAACTACTAAGCTAAACTTGAGAGAGCTCTTGATCTTCATCTTGAAGTGTGTGTGTTGGAGGGAGTGAGGGGAGCTCCTTTTTTAGGCTGAGTATGACGGTTATGATGGTTGAAAAGGTCAGTAATACCCTCCAACCGTTATTGGGAGTCTATCTGTGTCGTCCAGCCGAAACCCCACATCCATCGGCGCTGAGGAGGGTTGGTTCGGCCGAACCATGGTCTAGCCCAAACCGGCCCATTTTCAGCAGGCTTTCTCCTCTTTTGTTCCTCATTTCAGAAGTATGAATTTTGGGCTTATTTACTCATGTCAATTCAATAGTTTCAGCCCATCTATCCTTAAGTCTGATTCTTGGCAGCGTCTGATAGATCATTCAAGTGTTTTGCCGTCGATTCTCCTCCATTTATATGTGCTTCTCTTGCATAGATTTTAGTAATATAGTATATAGTGGAAGTGGATATTTTATTTGGAATTGATGCATTGTAAGTATAGCTAGTCTTCATATATTAGGTGATATTGACGGTCGAAACTGATCGATAACGACCGTCAACAAAAGTCGAATGTCGTGTGTTGATCCAAATATCTTTGGAATCGTCTCCACCTTTGAAACCCTATCACGTTCAATGGATCGGTGTGCCCACGACAGTTCTAACCCTCCCTTTGTTATCGCCATTCGTCCTTTCGAGTGAATGCAAGAAAATCTGGATCGAATCCTCAAGCGACCATTTAGCCGAATCAAATTCAAAAGTCCAATTATACAGTCCGAGTACAGAGCCAAATTGAATGTCTAGTTATACAGTCCATTTACAAAGTTTTGAATTCAAACTCCTTAGCAAAGTTTCCTAGTAATAATCCAGGAAAAAAAGTATACTTTGACTCCCTCAACTATGGCCCGAGTACGATTCATGACCTCCAACCACAAAATTGGGTATATTAACTCGTCCAACTATCAAAACCGATTCAAACTTTCCCTGGGTGGTTTTGGAAGCGGGACCCACCAACATGTGGGCTCCATATGTCATCCTAACCCCCCCCCACCTCCCACCGCCTCTCTCTCTCTCTCTCTCACCTTTTCCTCTCCTCTCATCTTCCATCACTTGAGGTAGGCACGACAACGACGGCGACGGTGCACGGGGGAGGAGCTCACCGGCTACCCGCTCGCGGAGGAGGAGCTGGAGCACGCCAGCCATCCGTGCGCAGGGGGAGGAGCTCGCTACTGGGGTTTTCGGTGTGCTCCAGCCACGGGAAGGGTCGAGCGGGGTGAGCCGAAGTGCGGCGCCGTCGGGTTGAGCCTTTCTCTTCACCTTCGTTAGAGTGGCGGTGGGGACAGGCGGCGGCGGTGGTCGGGAGCGGCGGTGGTGCTGGTGGGGACGGCGGAAGGGAGCAACAGCGAGAACGGCGCCCAGTGGCCATGGGCAACGACGACCACGACGCCACCAGCAAGGCCAGCCTGCACGGGTGGTCGGGGGAGAGAAAGGGAGATAAGGGAGAGAGAGAGAGGAGGAAGAAGGGAAGGAGAGGGAGGATAACATGTGGGTCCCACAATACATTTTTTGTGTGAATGACATGTGGGTCCCACATACTTGTTTTATTTTTTTATTCTAATACCACGTAAGCGTCACGTAGGACAAAGACTCGTTCAAGGCCGCGACGTAGACGCCACGTCAGCCAAAACCACCTCCAAAACCACCAAGGGCCATGTTTACACCGGTTTTGATAGTTGGAGGAGTCGATATACCCGATTTTGTGGTTGGAGGACATAAATTATACTCAAGCGATAGTAGAGGGAGTCAAAGTATACTATTTCCATAATCCAAAGGATCCTATTACACTTGGGCCATCTTTTCCTCTGTCGGCCCATGGCAGGCCCAGCACTACAACCGGCCAGTACTACCCTTCCTCCCTGTGGAGTCCATCCTGCCCTGAAAGTCTAATTCAGGTTCCAGGTTCCTTTACTTATCTCTTTGTTCTGTCCTTCCCTCTGGGCCGCCAGCCCAGCCAGACCACCCACTGGCCCAAGGCCTGCCTGGCCTGCCCCAGCTCGCATGTCACCTGCTCGGCAAAATGCCGACCCGGGCAGGCTCCATTAATGGTGTCGCCCCGGTTTTGGAAACCGGAAACCTTACGTGTTTTCCTGTACTAATCCCTGGATCAGTAGTTAGTACACATATACATAGCTAGTAAAAAAAACATATAGCGAATGAAAATAGGCTAAAATGTTTGATACATTTGGTGAGGCTAATTATGCCATGTCCTATCATATAAACAGCAGCGGAAAATCAAATTAGTAGTAGGCCCATCGCGATCTAGTCCTGATCAACACTCCGTTCATCCTACTAGATGAGCAAAGCACACTAGCAAGGTTTTCTACTCCTATCTCAGAGATATCCACAATTTGAGCAAGCATGAGTACTTACATACTCAGCAAGCCACCACAGGGGAAAAAACGGGAGAGGCGGCGTCACGGTTTGGGCGAGCGTCGTGTCGAACGCTCGTCCGCACGTCTCTCCGCAATGGCAGTGGCGTCGCGAGGGTGAGGAGGAGATTGAGCGGCGGCGTCGGTCAGGTTTGAGGGGGTGGATGGGCGCGTGGGGGGTGCACGGGAGCGGTGTGGTTTGGTGCGACCGGCTGGGACGCACGGCAAGCGGAAACGGTGCACAGGGAGGCAACACACGAGGTGTTGGGGGTTGCGCTGTGTACGTCATGCCATCGTTGTGCATAGGCTCGTGTCGCACGGCACGACACAATGGGGAGCTGGGGAACGACGCAGCACCGCGGCTAGCCCGCCGAGGCTTGACGGCTAGGGTCTGGTCGCTTTCTGGGGTCGCATCGACATGGCGCAAAGCGGTCAGGGGCGGAGCTGGCATACATGTAGTGGTACTATTTGCACTTCACGTCGCTTTGGCGTTAAGTACATCTAGGTATCAGTGTGTTTGTTTAATATTAATTGGGAGAAAAATCTGCCAGATGTTGACATAACAAATATAGTTACAAAAGAATAGTAGGCTTGTTAAATAGGCGAACTTACATCATCATTCAAGAATTGTGATTGTGCTAGTACTTCCATTGATATCCGATTGACCCCACTTCTCAATAACGCACATCACTTTGTTATCCTTCGTGTTATTAATGTAGGTAATGAAAGGGTCTTCTTTTTAGTCAACTCTACAAAGGTAAGACAAATTAGTAATAGATCTATAGAAATGTAAATGGTAGGTATTACCTTCCGAATTTTTTTACGATGTCTGGCTAATCATTTTTTTCTTCTTTTGATCTCTAAGGCGTTCTTTCGTGAGCTTTTGTGCATTTTTTTTTTGGGTAAGATCTTCCTTCTCGATGTACACTAGAAAAGGGTAAGTCAAATCAGTAACACACAAACATAGAATATAAGTAATAAATTATGGATGATGTAAGAGAGGTTCATACATTCAAATATTTCATTTGGTGTTTGGTTGTTTTGTTTCCTCTTCTTTTCACCTGTAATTCGTCTGTGTCTGCATGATAGCTTCTTTATCCGTGTGCCCTGCTGAAAAGGAGAAAGTTAGTACATTGACATGAGCATATGTCACATGAAAAAGCATAGTAACCTATTGTTTTCTTTGTCTGTGTTTGGGTCTCGATATGTCCTTCTTTTTACCCCTTGTTTCATAGATGAACTCAGTCCGATTTGTGGTTTGTATGTTCTTCCTATAGGACCTGTAAGCCTCTTCCTGCTTTGATTGCACTGTTACTGTTGTACTGTTTGGTAATAATGTGCACGTTAGTATTATGATAAGTAGTAGTAACTTAGCGAGAGAATTAAAATTCGCTTTACCTTTGTAAATTGAATTGTGCACGTTCACACTTTTATCCGGCCAAATGTAGCGCAACACATACAATAGAGATGGATTCCATCAAAAATAAGCTATCTGTTATTCCAGGAGTCTCCGTGAAAGACGTCGTAGCGACGCACCCGACGGGGATTCTTCAGCGCCGCGGTCGACGGCCAGAAAGATCGAAGGATGATACCACTTGCAACGATTCAGATAACCCCGTCGTTACGGGTGTTATCGATGCTCTCCGATCTTCACCGATTCTCAAGGACTGCGGTAGTTTGCTCACATTCCTGTTTCATAGATATTTTTTATATAATTCTTTTTGTGTACTCCAATTTATTTTTGGTAGATAGTCTGCACCTCTGTGTCCATATTTTCATCATAAACTTGTCAATCCATCTACAAAAATTAGATTCTAGTTACACTACCACTGCACGTGTATTTTTATCCACCGTATTACCACAAATTGATAATTACACAGTGACAATATAAAGCAAATAATTGTGATTGTTTTTTAGTACGGGATTTTGCATACGAAAATAATTGAATGTTTATTTTGTGTTTTTGTATATGAATAATAAATGAATGTTTTTATTTGTTTCAGGTCTCTTGGGTTGCAAACACAGTTTTGCTTTCACTGAGGAACCTTTCTAGTCAATTTTGTGAAACGCAAAAAGTGTTGATAACGATGGCCCATGATAACGTTGATTCAGGAATATATTAATAATAGAATGACAAACGTTGAACACAATCAACAACTTACAATTACAGCAAGTCACGGTACATTTTCTGAAGATTTATGTTTTGTTTTTTCCTCAAGGCAAAATGCTTTTACACAGATCATTCTTTTGTGCAGGATTTAACGCATGGAGATAACATTTCCAAAGGAAAAGATACATCGAGGGAGTATCCTAGCACTATAGGAAAGAGGGTTAGAGGAGTCAATGGTAGTCGATGTTTGATGTTACAAAAGATGTTTGGTAGACGATAAGGACGACTTCGATTTTGTTTGCCACTATGGAGGAAAGACACATTATGTTGCATATATTGTGTGCAAAGCCTACTGAGATGATCATCCATATTGATGACGTCGTTTGACGAAGGCGATTGGATGTCTTGTACAGCTGATCCATATGACCATTACGAAAAAAATATTAGCACAAAGATAAGCCTATGCACTGTTTTTGCTAAAGTTATTACAAATTTGTCACTAAGTAATGCTTCATAACTTGCATTGTGATGCAGATCATTAGTGCGTTTGTCAAGCATTTTGGACAAACTAGATCAATTAGACACATAAAACATATTTACCAGCCTACTAGAGAACCCATCAGTTGTGTCAGTGTTATCAACTATGGCTATTATGATGGTGTCGAGCTAGGAAACACTGATCAAAAATATGTACAAATCTGCTGGAGTCACTATGTGAATGATATGGTAAAACCATTCCTTACAAATTTTAATTTATATTATTATTTAACTATTTTGTAACTTCTATTGATTGACATATCAGATTTTCCTACCAATAAGAACTTCAATAGGCCATTGGTACCATAGGGGTTCTGACTGTACCAGAAAGGAGGTATGTGTCCTTGACTCAATGACACGACTGAAGAGCTTGAAAGAACTTAAGTTTCTGGTACTTTTCCCAGAAAGTATTAGCATTATCAATGCAACCAGTTGCGTATATTGATTATTACATATTTATTTCATGTAGATGAAAGGCATCCACAAATGGTCGACTTGCCTCATGAGAAAAATTGTAGAGAACCCTAGGTGGGAGATTACCAATGTTCAAGCTTGAAAAATCAGGATAACATATAACTTGCTAGCAAAAAGGACAGGTATGATATGTACACACCCAGTGAGCTGACTTGTCAAAAATATTTATTTGAGAATAATTTTACATCTACTGTACAGAACATCCAGTGGGCTGTACACAATCAAGTTCATGGAGTTATGGATGGGAGTCGCTAAGCAAACAATTTTATTAGGATATATAAGTTGTATAATTAGCGCGGAAGCCCTTCTCTTTATTTCATTTAAAACTAATCTTATCCTTGTCAAAATACACGGAAGACATAGACAACATACAGAGAAAAACTTGCAGACATCTTGTACATGTCTCCGTCGAACAAGCTTCAAACAATATCGGTTCTACCTCAAACGGAAATGTTACTGATGAGAAACTAGGCGGCAGGCGTATGATTGAATAAGAGTTTTTTTAGGTTTGATAATTTCAGTTCATTCAAGACGTATTGTCCATGTCAGAATTTCATGCTGACTAATAATAACTGAGCCATTGTGTTCAATTAATTATTGTGATATACTGCTATATTTTTTCTTTCCGAAATTGCATTCCACTGTTTGGGTTGGTGCTGTTCACCAGAACTGTATTTACTGTACCGAAACAACTATTCGTGATTACCCTACTGGCGTGGCACTAGTGAAAAAAATTTATTAAATGATACTCTATTTGGATATTTATTATGGAACTCTATTTTTATTCACTTGTCAGATGCCTTTTGTTCAGTGCACAAATAACGCACCATCTGGACTAAAAAGGTTGCCTTCATCTGGACTAAAATGTTGCCACTAAAAAATATTGCCAATGAAGTTGCAGGTAATATTCCCAGGGCATGTGCCCTGCAGACAATAACCATGTATTTTTTTTAATATACTAGATTTAGGGTATCACCTATCATTGTTTCGCCTGTGAAAAATGTCATGATGGCTCTTAAATATGTTGAGTACTGTTTGAAGGTAATATTCCTGAAAGAATTACTGCAATATGTGGGGCACTTTGCTTAAAGAATAAGTGTTGCTTCAAGTAAAAATCAGCACAATCATCACTTTGAGCAAAATGAGCTGCACAGCAACAGCATCTATTTAAGCAGCGCTGCAGCAGTACAGTTCAGCAGCACCAATTTCAGTAGCAGCAGCAGTACAGTTTCAGCAGTAGCAGCACAGTTTCAGCAGCAGCAGCATTTCAGTTTGAGCAGCAACAGCAGCTCAGTTTCATTCCAGCAAACAACAGAGCAGTTCCAACAGCAGCACAAATTCCACATAGCAGTACCACCAATGAAGTCACCATTCAGTTGCAGCTCATTTAATCCTAATATTTAAAAAGGCAAATAAATTTATTTGATCATTACACTCCTTTAATAATAATAAGCAGCAATGAACTCATGCATTTGCTTTGAAACATGCTCTATATATGCTGTCTTATGCCCTGAATTCTTCAGTCTTGTGTAATGCAGATGCAGAGATGGCCATATTCAGGAAGACAGGTACATTGCTGCACAGAGTTCATAACTCATAAGTGAGTCTAGGAGGGAAAAAAATGTCCCGCACCAACTAATTAGCTTCCCAATAAAATAAATTGAACATAATAAAAGATATAATCAGGGTCATGTTACAGGTTTATATTTAGTTCACCATACTTTTTAGAACACCAAAGAAATAACTCACTCTTCTTGGTGTTAAATATTTCCGAGGCAAATAGCAAAAAAGGTTGCAAAAGGATATCCCTCATCATCAATGATTAATACCTAAAGTTTAATATAACTTGCAATGGATATAATTTGGTGAACTCAGAAGATTGAAGCTATTTCTGGCTACTTAGGTTAAATGGTCAAGTCAGACTACGATCAAAGAAAGGAACAAACGCAAGATTACAAGTAAAATGTGTAACTTACAATAAGGAAGGAGGGATTGAATGACAGTTAAAACTGTTGGACAAACTTCCCTAACCTGCCAGACTTCCTTACAGAGCACAACAGTTGGTTAGCGCTCGTGCTTTCAGGACTAGCTGATGAAGATTGTAGAACAATAAAACTTATGAGCAACAAATATAATTCAAAATAGAAATTATGACTACCTGTGCGGTTGTTGAGTCACTTGCATATCCTGAAAATATTGGTTGCCTGATGATTTTTAGACAAAGCAACCACCGGTCGCAGATCAACATAAGGTCGTTTGATTGCTGTAAATGGAATCTATATCACTCCGCTCTCACAGCATAGAAAGATTCTGTAATATAGTCTGCACATCACTCTTCCAGAGGTGCCAGGTATACTCAAACAAGTGACTAGTGATCTGCATAGATTAGTGAGATGTATGAAATCATAATTTTATGTTTAAGCATAAGTTCATGTACTCAGTGTTTAGAAAGGAAAAAGTACGAATTACCCCCCTGAACTGTTACGGTGGTCCGAATAACCCCCCCGAACCACAAAACCAGACATATTAGACCTCAAACTATTGAAACTGGACAAATTACCCCCCTCACTCAATTTGAAGCGGTATTGATCTTTCGTGGCATACACATGCGCTGAGGTGGAAATCCAATCAGCATTTTCTTTTTAAAAATAGTGGGGCCCACCTGTAAGACCTCTCTTCCCATCTTCCCCCCTTCTCTCTCATCATCATCTTCACGCGGTCTTGGTTCCCGACGGCGTGCGGCCACGGCTGCGCGGAGTAGACGAGCCCCGGCTGCCCGCGCCTTCCAGTACCCGACGGCGTGGTCCGGCTCGGTCGCCCGCCCCGCACCTCCCTCTCCTGCCGCGGGCAGAAGTAGAACCACGGCTCCCCCTCCTCGCCGCCGCCGGCCAGCATCTCGTGGTGAATCTCTGCAGGTGTATACAGGTGACGCGGCGCTCGCGCGATGACGTACGACGAACGCAATGCACACGCGTGTGCTGGTACCTGAGAGCTGCAACGGGTCGACGAGGTAGATGTCGAAGACGGGATGACGCGCTCGATGTCGTCGCGAGGCCGTCGAGCTTGTTGCGGAGGTAGAAGCATATCAGCTCCTCCTCCGTCGGGTAGATGCGGAACCCGAGAGCCAGCCGCCCCTCCTCCGTCTCCGCGTCCCGCGCCGCCGTCCGCACCCGCCTCCATCCGTTCCCGCGCTAGGGGCGGCTGCTCGTCTGGCGGTCGGCCGCAATCCCTCGCGGAGGCGCGCAGCAGCCGCCGCTCCACGTTCCGCGCGCAGCCGCCGCCGCCTCCGCAGCGTCCCGCGCGCAGCCGCCGCCGCCTCCGCCGCCGCGTCCGCCGCGGCCTCCGCATCCCGCCAGCCGCCGCCGCCTCCGCGTCCCTGCACGCAGCCGCCGCCGCCTCCGAGTCCCGCGCGCAGCCGCCGCCGCCTCCGAGTCCCTGCGCGCAGCCGCCGCCGCCTCCGCCTCCGCGCGCGTCCGCCGTCGCGTACGCATCCCAGGTGCCGTGCTCGCCGAGAGAGAGGGGAAGAGGAGAGAGACTCACCGAGAGGGAGGGAGAGAGAGATAGGAAGAGGAGAGAGAGGAGTATATATATTGACAGGTGGGCCACCATGGTTTTTATAAAAAGAAAATACTGACTGGCTGCCACGTGTGCGCCATGCAAGATAAAACCGCTCTGAATTGGGTCGAGGGGGGTAATTCGTCCGGTATTGAAAGTTCGGGGTGAGTCATGTCTGTTTTTGGGTTTAGGGGCGGAATTCGGCCGACCGCGATAGTTCAGGGGGTAATTCGTACTTTTTCCTTTAGAAACAATTGATGAAACAACAGAAAGTTGTATAAACAACATTTCTAATAGGGAGTCATTGGTGTCCTGTGACA
>CM020186.1:12339693-12357036 GCA_009805545.1 Oryza longistaminata | reverse complement strand
AAAAATAGTTTAAAAAAAATGCATACATTTAGTTTAATTGGCCAAACCACTGGATTAAAAACAATAAGAAATCTTACCCAAAATTTTGAATTAATATTGTCACTTGCCAAAATTTTGGTATGCGAGCAGAGTTTTGGATCTAAGTATGGAATTAGTTTTATAGGGTTTATATGAAAATATGAGATTTTTGTTAAGGGCTAGAGTATACAAAATGTCCGAATCCAATCATCCAGAGCCAACTGCCATTTTCCAGAAAGGCACTAGAATAGTTAAAGTACCAGGTGCCAGCGAAATCCACATGAACAGCGCGGGGCACATGATTCCCCTGCAAATTCCATCGACGTCCGCGCCGGTTCAAAGTTTGAACACTTGTCCTCCAACTGCAAAATATAGTTTAATTTTATGTTCAAATTTGTTCTAAATATAGCCTCTCCCCTTACTCATGTACTATATTGTATTTCAAACCAATTCCAAAATTTCTCATTTAAGTTTTCATCTATTTTTATTTCAACCAAATATTATCATTCTTATTTAATTTCACTCCCACTTTAAAATATATTATTACTCCTATATTTTACTCGTTTCAAAATAAGTGTAGTTTATAGGGTTTCACTATATTTAAGACGAATAGAGTACTTCATCTTCTCATTTAAGTGCAAACCATGAGTTTCCGTACCCAATTTTAATTGTCTTCTTATTTAAAATTTTTTATAATTAGTATTTTTGTTTTACGGAGATAAAAACAATGAACACACTTTACTCATGACTTATATTTTTTAATTTTTTTTTAAAAAATAAATAAGACGAGGACTAGTCAAAATTTAGTTCGAAAAATCATGACTCACTTAAAATAGGATAGATTAGAGTGAGTATTTTGAAAGAGGAGAGTCCTGCATACAGCCCGTACTCCCTCCGCTCAAAAAAATAATACAAACTCCCTAGAGTTTCCGGTCCCAACTTTGACTGTCCGTCTTATATTAAATTTTTTTTATAATTTGTTTGATTTATTGTTAGAGATGATAAAATATGATTAATAACTTGTGTGTGACTTATCTTTTAATTTTTTCATAATTTTTTTAAAATAGACGGACGGTTAAAACGTTGGGCACTGGAACACAGGGTGTCTTAAAATTAATTTTAGGACGAGAGTAAACTTCCACCAGTGTATTGCTCTGCATTACCAGCACACTCCAGCAGTGCACAGTTGCCGGTCCAAGAGCGCAAAAGCAGCAGCTTACAAGTAGTTGGACAGCCGTCTCAGCCTTCGTCACGCAGCCGATAGCAGCAGCAGCAGAAGAGAAGAGCATGGAAATGGCTGGGTTGCAAGGACTTGTTTATCGTTTCTTACCTGAATCTCTCTTTGCTCCTCTTCTCCTCTCTTAGTCCCCTACCAAGCCGTTGCGTGCATTTCATCCCTTCTGCCATTTTCGCGCGCATCGCGGCACATCCCTCTGCGTCATGATGAAGAAAGGGCCCTTTTACACAGTCACGTGAAAAAAAAGCAGGCCGTGCATCCAAAATGAAGGAGTACGGCGCTGCCATGCATGCATGCCCTGGTTGTAGGATAAAGAAACCAATGTCAGGCCCCTCACCTCAACGCCCACCTCCCTTTCCAACAGGAATTCCCACAATGGACTCCAGTTTTAATTCCTGACATGGATAATTAATTCTTTTTCCCTCCATTTTCCCAAAAGATGTTGAGATTTGTGAGAAAAAAGAATGCCCCTAATGAATTTAATTTAAAAACAATATGAAGGAATGAAGTTTTTTTTGGCCCAAGTGGAAAAATTGGCCTGGCACTCATGGCGCTATTATTAGGTGGGTTAAGCCAGAATTACAACCAGTGTCTGGCATCAACTTGCAGTACAGTGATTTTTTTCGAAATTTGTCTGTTTGTGTCAAGGGTCGAACCCACCCCCCCCCCCCCCCCCCCCCCTCCCCCCCTCCCCCCCCCCCCCCACCCCTCTCTCCCACCCCTCCCCCACCCCCCCCCCCCCCCCCCCACCCCCCCTCACCCCCCCCCCCCCCCCGCCCCCCCTCCCCCCTCCCCCCCACCCTTCCCCCCCCCCCCCCTTCCTCCCCCCCCCCCCCCGGCCCGCCCCAACAACCTGCGACCCCCCACCCCCCCTCCCCCCCTCTCTCCCCCTCCACCCACAACCCCTCCACAACCTGTCCTTTCCCGGTCCGGCCCCGGCTTTGCGCGCCCCCGCTGCGCCCCGCCCAGCTCCCCCCCTCGTCGACCCTCACGCCCACCCCCCCCCCCCCCGCCGCCCCCCCCCCCCCCCCCCCCCCCCCCCCCCCCCCCCCCCCCCCCCCCCCCCCCCCCAACTCTCTAACCCGCCACCTTAACCCCCACAAGCTCAGTGCCCTTCTCTCACCCCCCACGCCCCACCACCCTTACCGTCCCCCTCCTTACCACCCCCCCCGCGCGCGCGCGCGCGCGCGCGTGCTCTAAAATGGGCCTAAGCTCTCCCTACCTCCCCGCCCGTTGCTCCCCAGCGCGCCTCCCCCCCCCAGTCCCCCCCCCCCCCCCCCTGAACAAACGGACACGCCGCACGCGCACGGCCCCACCTCTCCCCACGAGGTCGTATCACATGACCACAGTAGCGATGCATGAAGAGCTGACAATGGTGACAAGCGACAAACTATTGATGAATGAAATGAAACTTTCTAAGGGGGTGATTGAAATCCATGAGAGCTAAAGCAGTAGTACAGATACTCCTAACTACCTAGTATATGAATGTTACTGATCTCACCGCCTGAGCGCTAATGATCTCCATATCTGTAAGGCATGATGATGGTCATCTGAAATAGGTTGGCCTTTGCATTGATGCAACTTCGGAACCCCAGCCCAGTAGCACTACTAGTAGTACCAACCCACCAAACTACGCTTAAAGTCTGAATCGACTAGACCCCAACAAGTGGACATTCCTGTGTCACTTCTGATAGCATCCTGGAATTTAATCCACTTGATGACTGATTGCAATACGAGACAAAAATGTGTGCATAGGCAAGTCATCAGTCAGAAGAAAGCAACATCATATCAACTGCAGAGACCGAGTAGCACGCAACTCGAGAATTCCCGAGGACGAAGCCACTGATAAAAGGCTAGTTGCCTGATACCTGCATCCATTGATAAGGTCGAGAGAGCTGGCGGCATCCAGTAGAGTGCAGCTATTGGCGTCGCTGAAATTAATCGTCTAGAGCGCATTACAAAGCGACACTGAAACATCCCCGATTTAAAAACAGGATTACAAAGAGCGATCTATGATGTTCACTTCACGAGCATCACGACAATCCAAGCCAGAGGAGGAGCAAGCTGCTGAAACAAACCTAACGAACCATCGGGGAACTTAATTTTTGTTGAAAAAGGGAGTCTTGTTGCTGTCAGACACACCGGCGTATCGAAACTTCGCCAATTCATCCGATGCTTTGCTTCTAGAGCGGCCTCTTGAATCCTGGTCATCAACGCCTTCCAGCCCATTCATCCTGCGCCCAACCAATGGTGCTGCCTCCGAACTCCGTGTTGATATCACGCGTTGCGCCTCCTGAAAGTAGCACCCCGAGGGCCGGGTAAGCCGGTTCTGATATGGGCCGCTCCGGGCCCGGTCGAGGATGTACTTCGGTGGTAAGAACGCCGCGACTTGGCCGGCCGCCGACGAACGCCGGACCCAGAAGACCACCTGGCAACCGGAGACGGGGAAGACGGTCAGTCACAATTCACACAACCCAAAAAAATTAAGAAAAATCGATCTTGTATCAGTTCGGCCGCCCCAAGTTGAACGGTAATTGTCCAGAGTAGAATTAGTATTGGTCTTCTTACATGGTTGTTTCCACGCCTTCTCGTTGTTGAAGATGACGCCGCCCGATGCTCCGTGGCCGAGTTGATGCCAGGTGGTGTCACGGGATCGGATCGTCGCCAGGTGGGGATCCTCACATGTTTACGATGAAACTACGGCCGAAAGCCGAACGATTGGTCAGCGCGCCAAACCTCTGTGACATCCACCACACACATAAAACACAAAACAACAAAAAAGGAAATCAGAATGACCCTGAGCATAGGTTTAGCAAGATGTTAGCGCCGAGTACCAGAACTATCAGTAGTACTGTATGTCAAGAAGCAACATAGTGTCGTTTTTATTAGTTTACACCGTTGTGAGTGCCAAGTAATGAGACGGCACAATAAGCACAAAACTGTAGCCTGCTGCCAAAACCTAAACCACACACCCTGCTATGACATAGGAGCTGGGATCAGTACTGTTTAACAGTCCTACCTACGATAACCCGATGGTCGTTACGTTTTAATTGGTCATTTCAAGACCACTCAGGTAGGGCACTATCTCGAGCAAGTTAGGTGCGCGCAAAATAAGCCCACAAGACCTGTGCCTTGTCACGAAATGCCCCTTTCAAACAAGGAAAACGTGGAACCTCGAAGTAGCTAGAGCACACCACCAAATGGTTGCTGTAGCCTTGGCATTAAGTTGCGCATTTCGCATACCCCCACTCCCAACCCCAAAGTGCTTCCCCAGGGCAAGTTGTTTGACTAAGGATTGAGATTCGTTTGACAAAATCTGTCTAAATAGCAGAGAAAGCACAGCATCCCCCAAACGACTTCTATCCACAGCCTTGTTCACCAATCCACACAATATGGCAAAATTGGTTGGAACACAAAGAAAGAAAGGAAGGATATGACCCTCATTTCAACGTCTTGTGCGCACGCACCATCGCACTGCGCAGCACACCAAACCTCGGCTCGTGTTCACCACCCAGTATAAAGTGACCTTACTATCCATTTCCCTTCTCCCAGAAAGAAAGAAAAAGATTCGTCCACTACTGAGTACATATCTCCCTCCACATCCCCCTTTAGGTCCTGTAAATAATTACTTTATGCGTCTTGTTTTTTGTGAGGGCACGTCTGGGTTATCACAAAACAAACATGGCGGTAAGGACACGAAATAGTTTTAAGGCCTGAAGGTAAAAAAAATCAGAGGCGTGTGGGGTGCCGGAAGATTCTGTACACTGGCCGTCCAGCCAAATATTCATCTGGAGATCACATGAAAACCTAGCCGCTGCCTGCACGACCAGCTCACCCCCGGTCTGGACCATGCGATTAAAGATTACAATCAACGGACCATGGTGCTCGCCCAGCTCTTTTGGCTCTTTGTTAGGCCACATGATAGTTCATCCGCGCGCGTCGCCCCGCATCTAGCTCATGCTACACATGAATTGGCACTGGTAACAGTGGAAGTGAGCGGCAGGACGTGACCAAATGAGCTACAGTTGAAATAAGTCTAAAGAGACTTTTTTAAATGTCCCCCTATCGGTATTGTCAACTGCACACACATCTTATTAACCGAAGCAAACCCACGCCAAAAATTTTAATATTTTTTTAAATTTTATATTTATCTATTTCAGTTCGATTTTACATTGTGATATCTCTGAAACTGATAGTCTAGGCTAATATAATCATGCAAACTTCCTAGGCATAGTTCTATAAGTATTGAGAGAGAGTAACTAGGGAAACTAGTTTTGTACTTTCTCTGTTAGAGGTAACAAGATAGTGCGACCTTATTTAGGAATAAAGTTGTTTTACTACATTTCATTTAGACATCTATTTTATTACCCGCTACGTAAAACACCCCTTAGCCTTATTAGAAAATTCATGGGCAACCGATTGAAAGCTTATAGATTATTTGAACCTCTACTACGTCCTTCCGTGAAAGGCAGAAGCCCTTTGGAGTACTATAGGACCAGATCATTGGTATCATACGTTGGTCTTACTACCAAAAAAAAAAAAAAATGCTACTACTTTCAGAGTACCTGTAGTCGTTATACGGTGGCATACACCCTAGTCTACTGTCGATAGCGGTCTGCTACTGTACTGGAGTGATACGGAGTAAGAACGGTAAGAGCAAATTCAACACTACGGTATGCTTAATAATGTTCATGTAGTACTATCTGAAGGAGATCTGAAAATTGACAATCTGTAGGCATGCGAGTAGCAATAAAACTGTGTAATTTTAGAAATTTTTTTCTTCCGAAAAGAATTAAGAGTTTTTGAAGGAAATTATTGCTTCTCTTCTGTTCAATATGCGCTTGCTTTTTATCAAAGAGGATATATAGGATATTCTTCCACTGCTTTTCATTCCTTTTTGTTCACATCTGTCATTCTTCCGATCTAAACAAACTAATATTCTCATACTAACACATGCATGTTAGTTGTTAGATTAAAGCATCTACCGTCACTTAAGCTCCAATTAAGCAAGCACAATTTTCAAAGAGAAGAAAAGAAAAAGAAAGAATTTGGGAGAGCTCGCTCCGATGCTTCTTACCGGGACATGGGAGTCGCGGGCGTTGCGCTTGGGGTCGGTGGCGGAGAAGACGGTGTAGACGAGCACGAAGGTGCCGATGATCTCGGCGGCGAGGCCGGTGCCGGTGGAGTAGCCGGTGGCGAGCTCGTTGGCGCCGCCGCCGTACCTGTCGTAGAGCGAGCTCTGGAACCCCTTGACGAGCGCGACGCCGCAGATGGCGCCGAGGCACTGCGCCGCCATGTACAGGAGGGCGCGCACCAGGGACACCTTCCGCGCCAGGAAGAGGCCGAGCGTCACCGCCGGGTTGATGTGCCCGCCGGAGACGCCGGCGGTGCAGTAGACGAGGATGAAGATCATGCCGCCGAACGCCCACGCGATGCCGAGGACGCCCACGCCGCCGCACGCCGCGTCGGCGCCGTTCACGGCGGCGTCCGTCTGGTGCTTGTACCCGATCACCGTGGCCACCGTGACGTAGAGGAAGAGCAGCGTGGCGACGAACTCGGCGATCAGCGCGCGGTACAGCGACCACTTGCCCAGCTCGTCGACGTCGACGAGCGGCGCCGGCGGCGGGTCGATGTAGTCCCGGGCGCCGCCGGCCTCGAGAGTGGACACGTCCACCTCTTTGCCCATTGACCTCGTTGAGGACTCGATTGGTTTGCAAGAAGTGATCACAGAAGGAGGAGGCAGGAGCTAAGCTGCTTGAGAGAGGTTTGCAAGTGTTGTGGTTTGCTGGTTGTGTTGGGATGTATCCATATTTATAGGGGTTTCAGTGGTACTGGGATTTGTTCTAGGGTTTATGTTTCATTGATTTTAATCGAAATTTTAAATGGTTATATAATATACCCAATTCCCTGGCATTCTCTGGACCTTCTCTGGCATTAACGCGTGCTGTTTGGATATAACGATATAGTTGTTTCGTCGATATTTATTGAACTAATTTTGAAGATTAGGTGCTGATATTGATACAATCGTGGATATCCTTGACATCAGATTATCAAATAAACTACTCCCTCGTCTCATAATATAAGTGATTTTGGGAGTAAATCGTAGAAGATTTTGACTTCCTCTATGGTTTGTTCTTAAACATCAATAGGAGCACCATATCTGTTGATCATTACCATGTTTTATGACCTGTATATGTTATTATCCAACATTTCGTAGGAATATCACTGATTGAATAAACTATACTATTTCTTAAATAAATAATATAGTCAAGAGTATAACTAAAAATCAGGGCTACACTAATTTTTTTGAGTGTTCCAATTAATTATTACTTTATTTAAGCTGCTAGAAATATTGAAGAACAATAGATATGTATATGTTTTTTTAAATAAAGCGTACCAACGGAATGACGTCCTCAAACTTATATGGATATGTCATCTAGGTTTCTTCAATTCTCAAAAATACACTTTTGGGTTCCTGGTGTTATCTGGGTGCCGTACAGGTTCATACAGGCTCTAATCCACTATGTACCACATTGATACTGATGCCTATGTGTTGGTGGGACCAATATGTTAGTCACATAGAAAAAAAAATAAAAAAAAACATATTTTCTTCTCTCCAATCTCTTCTTTTTCTCTATGATTGGCATGTTGGTCCTACTGACACATAGGCGTCACTATACCATGTCATGTTAGCGCACAGAGCAAGTGAAAGCCCATTTGAATCTATATGACACTCATGACAAGTTTTGGTATAAAAATATATTATGAAAATTAAGGGATCTAGATGACATAGGCCTTGTTTAGATCCCAAAATATTTTAGCCAAAAACGTCACATCAAATGTTTGGACACATGCATGGAGCATTAAATGTGGATAAAAAACCAATTGCACAGTTCGCGTGTAAATTGTGAGATGAATCTTTTGAGCCTAATTGTGCCATGATTTGACAATGTGATGCTACAGTAAACATTTGCTAATGATAGATTAATTATGCTTAATAAATTCGTCTCGCAGTTTACAGGCAGAATCTGTAATTCTTTTTATTATTAGTCTACGTTTTAATACTTCAAATGTGTATCTGTATACTTCAAAAAATTTACACCTCAAGAACTAAACACAGCCATACTCGTTTAGAGATCGCTTGTGCACTTCACTAAAACTCCCACATGTATAGTAGTTATTATTTCTCTAGGCTCCCATCGGTTTGCCATTTACTAGTTATAAGCCATATGGTTTATGAGCAACAAAAAATATTTTGTGGGTTAAATTTTTCGAAAAAGTCCAAATTACGCCCTAACCTGTAGCGATTGTACGAATTACCCCTCTAAACAACAAAAGCAGACATCCTTCACCCTTGACTATTCATACTAGACGAATTACTCCCCTGTCTCGCTATGGATGGTTTTGGTCCTATGTGATGCACACGTAGCAGTCCAGTCAGCATAAAAAAAAGAAGGGACCCACATGTCAGTTCTACTTTTTGGGCTCGCCGCTCTTTATTTTTTTTATGCTAATTGGATTGCCTCGTGTAAATCATGTAGGACCAAAACCGCTCAAGAGCGAGATAAGAGGTAATTTGTCCAGTATAAAAAGTTAAAGGCGAAGGATGTCTATCTTTTTTGTTAGGGGGTAATTCCTACAGTCCTTATAGTTTAGAGGTAATTCCGATTTTTTTCCTAAATTTTTATACATGTTAATAATTTAAAAGCCAATAATAAAAGATAAAAAACTTAAAATAAACTTCAAAATTTAGCTTTAAAATTTAACAGTGGCTTATAATTAAGCTAATCTCTTATAACGAATTCAATGTTGTTTCTGGAGCCCTGCCACGTGGCGCATCCTAATTCCTAGGTTTGCTCCCCATGCACAGCCATCAGATTGAAAATCAACGGTAAAAAATTGCAATGGACTAAACTATAAATATATGCTTTCCAGGGAGTTTAATGAAAAATGGAACATCTCTATCTAAAAACAATTGAATATCTAGAACACCGGGGAAGGCAGAAAAAATGGAGGGAAGAAAAAAAACAGCAGGGCATCACATCTATTGCGTATGGCTAGACCGTGGCACTAGTTGCATCTATACAATTAACGACGACGTGGTCCGTTAGTTTTATAGATAAATCAATCCCCTTGATTAAAAAAATAAAAATAATATTTCCAAAGTTAAATGTAAGGTTAATTATAATATAATCTAGAAATCATTCGGAAGTACTAAATTAAGAAAAAAATAATTTAACCACTACATCCGCTCAAAACAGTCACCTATCCCATGGAACACTGCATATGTTACAACATTGAAGATCACCAATGTTGAAATCCAAAATAATATGTTATCGTCACTTCTATAGCATTTCAAGCATATTTCTTTGAAATGAAGTTCAAAATAATAGAAAGAGAATCTCTTATATGCCACTTAAAATTGGTCTAATCCCTTATATGCCACTGAAAATTGGCTCTTCTCCTATATGCCATTGGTCCACCCTCTCATGCCACTCCCGTCTGTTGACTGTGTGTTAACCGTTAACTCTAATGTAAAAAAGACATATTTGCCATTCTGAGTATAGGACATGCCTAATAACTCAGTGGCACGTAAGGGATTCTCTCAATGGAAAACCTCACAAAAGAATCAGAATATAGAAAAAAAATCAACAACAAATCTGCTTGGTTCAAAGCCCCTTCTCCTTCCCGTGTCAGATCTGGCATTGGGAGGCAGAGAAGTGATGGTATCAATGGCCTCGCCCACGGAAGGAGAGCAGCAGTATGCAAGAAGGGAGATTCTATGGTGACGACAATGGGTTCCCCCATCTCCAACAGGTCTCTGTGCTCCAATACTGGAGCCCTTCGCCCAAAGCTCGCATCCACAAGCGTGTAGGAGGCAGTGGCCGGGAGAGCTGGACGTAAATCATAAATGAATGATTGATTCTAACGTATCTTAGATATGCCACTCATTATCCCTTCGTCAAAGAGTGACCGAATACAGAAATTATAATGGCATAAAAAATATTAGTTATCTAATAAAATCATTTTTCTTTTACAAAGTCGTAATATTTTTTTAAAAAAATATCATAAACTATATTATCATATATTAAAAAATATGCTGGATCGGAGGGAGTATTATTATTAAATCACACTTTGGCTTTTGGTATTGTGTACGTAAACAGCCGTTAGCCTCTTTTTGAGAACCACATGAGACAACATCACAGGACAAATGAACCGCAAAGTAGCTCTCAATCTGATTGATATAACTTCATCTGTATATTATTGCATGTACTAGTCAAATCCTTGATATATAAAGGAATTGATGATGTGGTTCCAAATCAATCAAAAATTGTTATATGCCTTGTTTTCAAATGATGGGGTGCGAGTGCAACAACACATGTATCCAACGGAAAACCAAGCTTACATGTACTATCATCATAGAATTAATCAAATTCCGTTGAGCTTTCCATGGCGTGAAAGCCAAAAACAAAAAGGTCAAAAAAGGGGTGACCCTCTTCATCAGATTTAGCCATTTGCAACGATTTCATGGATCTTGTCACTGATCTCAGGATCATCTGATCTGACTGCTAGCTTCATGGCCACTTCCTTCGGTCCGCTAAGTCCGAATGACAGCCTCACTAAAACTTTCACATTGCCGATAAACACACCAGATAGCAGGCAAGTGTGTGACCTCGAATTGCTTGGGACCACATCAGTTCCCTAAAAAACAAAGGCGAGAAAATGGTTAGGTGAGATTATCGTTTCATGAAGCAATGCTCAATATGCTAACTCTATTTCATATGGTTGCCGATTAGATAAGAACTAGCATCACATTATTAAAATTAACTTAAGAAAAAAAACTATCATCATGGTAAAAGGTTACAAACTGGCAGGACTTCGTAATCATTCAATAGATAAATTAGAAAGTGACTGACCTCGCAGGGCTGCATGCCAAGGATGCCTATGACAGCACTCACAGCCTCAGCCAGGCTTTCCCTGGCGCCAAGCCCATACTCATCAACCCGCTCGCTTTCTGGATCCATGCTTTCCCAAGCATTTCTGAAGTTGGAAACTCCAACCTTCAACATATAATCAGCAGAAGTAATTTCCAGATCTTCGAGCTGGTACTCATCCTCAACACCATCATCGTCAGCTTCACCTGTGGATGGATCAACCTGAAACACAGCTCCAGTTGAGTAAAACCAGTCAAACCGTCTACTGCATCAACTGAACATGTAGATGCATAATAATCTCCTCTAGGAATAAAAAATATTAAGATCCCAAGTAAAACATCATGGGATAAATCACAAACTCTATGTGAAAGGAATAAGTAAGGAGAATGTTTTCGATTCAACCAAGGTCCAGGACATCCTCAGAATTAAATGTGAAGGAAAATCGATTAATTCAGACCATATGTGAAAACAGAAAAAGAACAGTACTAGGAGCACATACCTCTTTAACAATAAATTTCAGTATATTTGAGAACTTCCCAGTAGCAAGGACACCTTCTAGCTTTTCAAAAGCCACAAAGGTTTGTCCTGGTGAATCATAAGGTAAGGATCTTAATGATTTCGTTGCAACTTCTGAAAATTCATCGGCCTCAGAAGCATCCACAAAAACCACCACCTGAAATAAAAACATTGTTCAGAAAAGCACTAATCCATAAATAAAAATACTGAGTGGAAAAAATCGTTTACCTCTTCAAGCAGCTGTTCAGGTATAGTATTGGTACAATTGTATTGGAGCACAACATGCCCGTCATAAATGTGCTTGACAACATTGACTGAATATTCAGTTTCAGCTTCGGTCAATTCTACAGGAGCTGATGACTGAAAAAAAGGATAAAAAGTCAAAACATAAGTGGTAGAACATAGTGATATATTTTCAGTGGGAACAAAATAAAAGAACACCAAGCTAACCTTAAAGAGTTTTCCAAAACCAGCAAACTCAGGAATGGATGAAAGAAGCTTCTCATATGAGGCATCAACAGTAGGAACTGGACCGCTGAGAGCAGATGCTGGGCCTGTTGGCTTTTTGCCCGTAGTCTTTTTCTCAGCAAGAGGTTGTGATTTAGTTTCCAAAGATACAGATGAAATATCAAAAGGTGCCTCTGATGGTTCCTGCAGCATACGACAAGAATGTAAAGGCACCAACATGATAATCAAAAAATCATAGAACATTCATGCTGTTGAAAGACGTACATAGTTTCGTAGGCTAGTCTCCAGGTTAACTAGTGGAATATCAAATGAACCAAAGAGAAATTCATTCACATCCTTCTCAGTTTCACCAACTGTAGCTTCCCCGCCAAGCAATTTGAGATAAAGCGTGGCCCTGTCACGCACCTGAGGTGAAAAGCATAGCAAATGTAAGAAAGGCTTCTTGCCAGGAAGGAGAGTTTGATGGGCCCTTTTAAGAAACAGAACTGACAATGCTAAGCTGTTCATGAGGAAGAACAGAGCATAATTATCTTTTTGCTCACCTCATCATCACCATCAAACAGGCAGCGTCTCAGAAGGACAAAAATTCGAGGCTGAAACAAAAGAAGGCTGTAAGTGCAACCCAAGCCTCAAGAGAGTCAACAGAGAGGTTTACAGGTATCAATCTGCCAAATTACCTTGAGTGAGTCAACCAATGCACCGAACTTTGCCAAAGTACTTACAGCACTAGCTCGAACAGTAGCATTTTCAAGTATCACTCTGTTGTATATATAACGTATGTATTTACTAGGATCTGATGTCTTTGGACCTTCATTTCCCAAAAAGTGAAGTATCTGTTGCAAGATTGGAACATAGTAAATTCATTAGAAATTCATAATTCATTGTGTAACTTTGGGGTATGCAAGGCAGGGAAACTGTTTCTACATCCCAAAACGATTGGAGGACTTTCCACAACTACAAAACAACAAAAATTTGCATAGGCTAATCCTAAGCACTTGCTAAATCAATATTTTGCCGGTGAATAATGATCACCACTTCGGTGTAATATAGGGGAGAAAAGATCCTCGGACAGTTATATATAACTTTCAACATAATAAAGCTATATAGAATATTTCTTGAATTTCTTCAGAAGCAAGCATGACATTGTTAGACAGTTGACAGTACAAATTAGACAGTGTCGCAATTAAGTTACAACCTCCTAAGTTCGGAAATAACTAGTGACTTGCAAAATAAACATTTATAAAATGGTAGATTGGCCATTACCTGAGTAGACAGATAAGTGAACTCACAATCTTCAATGAATTCACACAAGTGAAATAAACCACTTTCTTTTGCATCAGGAATATCTCTAATGAGTATGATAATTGAATCAACAATAGCCTTCTTGTACTCAAAGCCACCCTCTTCCCGCAGGATATTACTCAAAAAGTTCATCCTGCAAACACAACAAAGGTCAATGTTCTGATTGAGCTAGTTATGGATCTTTAAAAATTTCTGTATAAGACTATACGCTATTCTACGTACAGTGACCGATATTTTAGGGGGAACTTCAAGCACAAGGATCTTATGGCCTCTACGACAACAATCTTGAATTCATCGGCAATGTCCGACATAAAATTGGTCATCTGCTTCATTAAGCGATCAACACTTGATTCATTGCCTGTCTTAAGTAGTGTTGTAATTGCAAGGGTAGCAATGCTCCTGTTCTGATCAGATATTAAACTCTCCATATCTATGTTACAATTGGTGACAGCCAAAGGATGAGTTGATGCAACCTGTGCAATCAATATCAAATGAACACAAGTCAAGTGAAGGAACCAACAAACCTATCAAACGTAGTATAAGCATACAGTTCAATATAATCAAAAGAGGAATTCCATAAATAAAGAACATAAACAAAAGAATTAACATAGTAATGAATATGATTTTTCCTGATTAAATTTGCAAGAGGCAGAAGTTTCAACTTCCAACTAAACTATACTCGACAAATTCAGATTATATCCAAGCATAGTTATAAAATCGGACTACTGATTAAACCAGTGAATATTTTGATTCAGTGGTTTACCAGTTGGATCATCAGTTCACAACCCACCCACAGGCTCATCAAAATATATAAAATAAAGTTCACAAGTTGTATAAAGGATAACTAGGATTAAATCTAATTGTTTTTTTTTTCCAGTTAGTTCCCTCTTGTTGTTGTCCCTATGTCTTGAGATCAATCCCCCACACCACTATAGATAGTTTTCAACTTTTCGTGTCTTCCAAGAGCAGTTGGCCCTATCGGTCCCAGATGACGGATCAGTGTAAATTAACCAATTCATGTCGGTCTACACGCACACATTCTATGCATGTGACCGGAGTGGACAAGGCACTAGTACAGTTTATTTCTGGCTAACAGCCAGCAGAATCGGGTTCTCCAAACTAGGCAATCAAGGGCAATGTTGTGGTCAGAAACTAACCAGTGTTATTTCACTGTTCATAAAAAACATAGTGACAGTTTTGGACTTTTAGCAGTTATAATAGGGGAAAATATGCAGACTTCATGCCAATTCGAGATAAGTACCAATGTGTAAGAAATGGATATAATATTGCTTGCCAATCACTGGCGTGGTAGAAAGAAAACTATTTGTGGGAAGCCATCAACTTTGTATTTGTAAACTACAGTTGAATCAAAGCCCCACACACGTGACAGAAGTACAATAACAAGAAAGTACAAAAAATAATCTTATGGATAAAACAAACCTTATTAAGTGTTCGAACAGCAGCAAATCTGAGAACAGGTTTCGATGAACTTAAGAACAATTGCAGCACGGTAATTGCAGGTGTAAGCTCCCGGCTGGTGACGCCATTTAATTCAGTTATCGCTCTTGCAGCCTCAAGTATGACCATTTCTGCTTTATTCCGGAGACATGACTCCAGGAAATCAAAGAAAGGGCGATCTCCACCTTGACTATTCATGCTTGACTCTCTAATCACCTATGGATGGCACTCATGTATCAGATATCTATCCAAATAAAGTTTTGCAGAATCAAAAAACATTACCTGGCTAGTGTACCGAATAAGTAGGCACTGTGCCAGAGGTGAGCGAACAGAACCCCTAGTTAGACTAGTGACAAGCTTGCTGACAGCCAACCGGTCATTTTGCCTAATCTGCAGAATTCAATAAATGGAAACGCTGTAAGTTCCCTGAGCTTGACAAGCTTGTTTTAACATAATATTATTTGCAATTGCCTAGCAGGTGGCAACAAAACAAAGAGCTGAGTATCATTTCCATGGAGGATGACCAAATGTCATTACTAGGAGAATGACCAGAAAAGTTTCTATAGAATATTATTAAAAATGCTAGGTATCTTTGTTCGGGTTTGGTGCGCCGCGCGCCGCGACGTGGGTTTCGCGGTCTTGGGGCGCGTGCCGCCCCGCCGCACCCAGATCTGCGGCCGCGGCGGGCTAGATCTGGGCGCGATCCCAGATTCACGGCGCAATGCGTTGGCGCGTTTGATCGGTTCGTTGATTGATCGCTTCCCGTTTGCTGCTGCTGCTGCTGCCTGCCAGAGTACTACTCGCCGTTCCTCGGATCGAGAAGGGCGCCGTCCTGCAGGAGGCCCGCGTCTTCCCACGACCCGCAGCTCGACGCGCGCCGTTGCTGCCAGGTGAACCGCGTGTTCCCGTTTTCTTTTCCCCTCTCTCGCTGGATCTCGCATCATTGGAAGATTGCTGATGATTTGATTTACCTGTGTGTCTGTAGGTCATCACCAAGCTTCTATACCTGCTCAACCAGGGTGACACCTTCACCAAGTACAATGCTGTATACCTCTTCTTGCTTGGTCACATCTCTGGCTTAGCTTGCCGATTTGAATTGATAGCGTCTCCATGTTATACACATTTACTAAGACTAGCAAATAACCGTACGTTGTTATGGAATTTAGAAAATCATGTCTGCACATTGAAAAAATAAATCTATTTCCAGTTTAGAGCTTAATTTAAATTAAATTAGATGTTCCTTATCTAGCCGCCCGCAAAAAATTTTAGAGGACTCAATTGACTATCATTACCGCTATAATTCCCTCCATTAAAAGTTACATCATCAACGGTCCATGAATTCTACCATTATTTTGGTTTTGAGAATGATGGGACATGTGGGTCTCACGTCATAGTTTTAGGGAGTTGGTGGTGGCAGACCCACCACCACCATTACTCTCTTTTAAAGGAGTATAGATTCTGAAAATCAGCATGTACTGTTAACATGTAGACAGTGTTGAGCTTATACTTAGAGAGAGAAAAGTGAGTGAGAGAGTGATCAGTAGTCATGACTAAAGGCCCAACTTTTGCCTTAATGAACTGGTTGCAAACATTAGTTTAAAAAGAATGGGGATCGACTGGTGTGCATAAGTGCCATATTGGTATATTATTGTTTTCTCTCATAGATGTGAGGAAGTTTTGAATGGTTGTTCGAGGCAAATATGCTCGTCACATGTAAATGAGTGAGCATTTTGTAGGTGGAGGCCACAGAGGTCTTCTTTGCGACGACCAAGTGTTTCAATCCAAGGATGCAGGCCTTAGGAGATGCGTGTACCTCATGATCAAGGAACTCTCCCCATCAGCAGATGAGGTTGGGGAATGTTGATTGTTACTTTGCAGTTCTCTGCAGTCTATGGATCTTTGAAAGTGTCTTTGTGTTCCATTTGTTGCAGGTTAATCATCGTGACCAGCTCGTTGATGAAGGACATGAATAGCAAGACTGATATGTATCGGCTAATGCAATAAGAGTTCTTGCCGCATCATTGACTCAACACTTCTCAACCCAAATTGAAAGATATTTGAAGCAAGCATTGTTGACAAGACCCTGTTTGTTTGCAAGCGCGGCCCTTGTAGTGGCATCTACTTGCTTCAGTATGTGCAAACGTTTAGTCTTTGCCTTTATGCAATTGCAGATTACAGCCAGACCCCAAATCCTTACCAGTGTTTGTTTGTATGGTTTATCTGAGCAGACAAGTCCAGAAGTTGTGAAAAGGTGGAGCAATGAAGTTCAGCGAGGCTTACAGTCGAGAGCTGCTCTTGTTCAATTTCAGCCCTTGCTCTTCTTCACCAGGTGAGATTCATGTTTGGTTTTACTAGTAAGTAGATGAACATTAGTATCTGAAATATCTTGGACCTAAACAAACTACATTT
>CM020186.1:12300139-12321823 GCA_009805545.1 Oryza longistaminata | reverse complement strand
TCGTCCCAGATGCGCGTGTTCCGGCCGAGCGCGTGGGTGTTGATGAAGATCCTCGTCTGCGCCGGGATGTCGTAGCCCATGATCGTCGTCGGCTTCAGGGACTCGTGGGGGATCAGGAACGGCCCCGCCGGGTGCATCCGGAAGGACTCGCGGACGACGCACCGGAGGTAGGTCAGCTGGCCGAGGTCCGACTCCGCCACCATGCGGCCGCGGCCGACCACGGCGTCGAGCTCCTCCTGGATCTTGCGGAGCACCCGGGGGTTCTTGATCACCTCCGCCATCACCCACTCGTTGGTCACCGATGATGTGTCAGTGGCAGCAGCAATCATGTCCTGTGTTGTGTACATGGGTTAGTTTTGTTTGTCTACTTAGAACAGAATTGCTTATGACTAATTTGATGTCTTGTGCAAGATTTCTGATACTGAAAAATGCAGTTGTATACTAGTAGCGCTAGCATGCACATAATGTTGAAGAATAATACAACTTGTTCAACATGTTTTCTTCTATTTTACTTTCAGAAAATCTATCATTTCTTTACTTCTAATTTTGTTTTAGTCTCAAGGACAAGAAAGGATAGTTTGTACTTTGTACTTCACTGTGGTTCCAACATGTAGCCCTAGAAATGAAATACTAACATGGTTTGCCAGAAGTAACAGACAAGTTCAATCCGAACAGCAAATATAGCTCATAACAACAGAACCAAAAACTCTGCTGTGAAAACAGATCTTTACTTACCTTCCCTTTTATTATTTTCTTTAAAAGAACCAAGTCATCTATTGGTTTAATTTTCAAAGGAGATAACATTAACGTGGCTAGATTTGTTGCAAACTTAATGGTATTACATCTAGCAAATCATTCCAAGTTCAAGAATAGACTATAACAACACAAACACAGTGATGGCTTAGTTAAAAAACAAATGAACTTAGAACAAGACTAGAATAACAAATTGAATTTAGAGGCATGTAACAGTAAACATACCTGCATCAAAGCTTTGATCTCGACGTCGTCCATGTGCTCTTTTCCATTCTCGCCGGGCAAAGAAAGCAGTACATCAACAAAGTCCATGTCTTCTTTGTTATCATCATCAAGGGATGCACTCTTCTTGGCCTCCCTAGCCTTCCTGTGCTCATCAATAATCTTCTGGTGGAAGTCGTCCACCTTCTTCTCAACCTCCCTCATCTTCTTCTCACACCCATATGGATCAAGCCACCTCCAGGCTGGCAAGTAGTCCCCAAGATAGATCAGGCCCAGCAGCCAGAACAGTTCATGGGTGATGTGCATGAACTCCATTGCTTCACCAGGGCCTGCTGACTGCAGACCAAAGTACTGTTTCCCTAGCAACATCCTTGTCACGTTGTTCATCGAGAAGGCCCCAAGAACCTCTCTGAGATTCACAGGTTTCCCTGACTGGGCTTTAGCCCACACAAACTGACAGAGGTGCTCAGCCTCCAGTGCTCGGTGAGCAGCAAAAGATTCAAGCCGCTTGGTTGTCAGCAAGTGCTCCATGCAAACCCTCCTCATCCTCTTCCAGTTCGGCCCCAGCGGAGCAAGGGCCACATCACCGCACCCATAGGCAAGGTGAACAGCAGCCAAGGTCCGAGGCCGTGAAGCAAAGACCTCATCTTGCCGGATGAGTATCTCACGGATGACTTCAGGGTCATCAGTGGTGATGGCATCGATGGTTCCAAGACGAAGATAGACCAGGGGGCCATACTTGGTGCAGAATCGAGCGAAGTCTTTGTGGGGAAGAGGGCTCAACTGGAGAAGGTTACCAAAGATTGGCCACCTTGGAGGTCCAGGTGGAAGCCTTCGCCTCATGCAATTGAGCTTTTTCCAGGACACTACAACAAAGATCCATGAGCATAAGATGATGGAAAGAAGAAAAGGATCCATGGTACAGAAACAGATGGCAATTATAGTCCTATTTATGGGATCTCATCAAACTCTATGATAAAGCAAATCAAGTGACTAAAGTTGAAGCGAATTGGTTACAGAATTAGACTGGTCATGATTCTTGTGTTGATCTATATTGTTCAACATCTCAACTAACATCATATAATAAACGTCATGATCTTGACATGACAGGTGGTGTGATGCAGAGCACTGAAAATGCCAAGGAAAAAGTAGAGGGAATGAATATAAAAGAAAGTCTCATCAGATGTGCTCACCCAAAAAAAAAAAGTCTCTTCCATACTGTTATTCAGCAATGTGCTCAGTGCAATTCATTTTTTGCACATTTTTGTAAATAACGCATAGATGACATTCAGGAGCAAGATTATAGTATTGATAATTGGTGCTCCGCCTTTTCCTGTCAATATGACTGTATCTTGGTGGTAGATATTTAGAAAACAGCTCCTATTTCATCTACCGCAAATAACATACAGGCACGTATAAATGTGTAAGTCCTAATTTTCTTGAAGAGAATATGGAGGAATTCATCCTATCTTCCCAAGCACAGCATGCAACCTCTTGCAAGTATCCTTATGTGAGCCTCTCTTAAAAGGTTGGAAAGTTCTATTGTTGAAACAAAAGCCTAGAAAAAGTACCCAAACGATTTACCTTCCGTATACTTGTTCCATTTGGATCAGCATTAAGCTTCCTTGGTCATGACTCATGAACTGGCTTCTTTATCAATTGATGATCGGAAGACAACCTCCTGCATAAATGTTCTTGAATTCAAGCAAACAGCTAATATTTTCCTGTAGCAGATGAATTCCTGCATCAATCTTCCATTTACTGTCTAAACTTTAAGAAAAAAATATGGAATCAATATAAAGATTATGACAGGTCTTAAATAACAAATACTGTAAAGTCATGAACTACAATACTATCTAATTTTCACCCTCAGAAAAGAAAGGATCTATCGTACACCCTTTAACTATCAAAATCAGTGTAACCCCTACCCTTCTGGCTAAACAAGACATTTTTTGTGGTGAAAAGGAGTTATTTGTGCCCATTTTGGTAGTTGAAGAGTGCAAGTTAGATGGTTTCGTACTTAAGGGTGAAAACGGAGCTGCATCAAAATGGACAAACTTAATCCTATAAGAAATAAGGACCTACCAGAAAAATGGATCTGGAGTTCTGGGCCAACAAGTAATATCACCAGGCACCTGATCAGATATCCACATTTTAGGCATTATATACAAGTCATGTGATATATTTTTTATGCCATCCCAATTCTCATTTAGCAGTGCCATGTAACATGATCATTCTTGTTTTCATCGGTCAGAGATCTAGAACTAGAAGTTCTCAGTATGTGTTATATTTCAGTGGCCTTATCCTGCATAATAAGGCTATAACCAGGCCTCTTACTGGTCATGTTGGATAGCTTTACAACTTTTAGCATTTCTACATCCTCCATCCCTGCTGAGGAGAGCATCCTTGACAGGACTGTGTATGCCGTTGCATCATAAGGATCCTTCTCAAGAAGCTTCTGTGCTGCTATTTTTGCAAAAGCGAGATTAGAATGGAGACTACTAGCACTGAGCAAAGCTTCCCATGCATCAAAATGATCATTCTGGGGCATTGAGTTAATCATTTCCAGTGCTTCAGCAAGGAAGCCTGCACGACCTAAAAGATCAACCATACATGTGTAGTGCTCAGGGTTTGGCTCTAAACCATAAACTGGTCTCATTGATTCAAAGTAGTTGTAACCCTGTTGAACAAAACCAGCACGTGCGCAACCAGTCAGAATTCCTAAAAACGTAACATGATTAGGCTTGTATCCAGCATTTTGCATTTTGGTAAATAGTTTGAGCGCATCTTCAACGAAACCATGTTGCACAAATGCTGTAATCATAGAATTAATAGCAATAAGGCTTGGGTTGCTAATGCTTGAGAAAACATGATGAGCCTCAGCCAACCTTCCACATTTTGCGTACATTGATACCAAAGAAGTGTGAACAGCAGAGTCAAATACCCATCCCATGTTGATTGAATATGCATGAGCTTGCCTTCCCTGATTCAACATTGCCAGGCTAGCCAAAGCACTCAGCAGACAACTGAAAGCTATAGTGTTAGGTTTGCATCCTTCTTGTGACATGCGGCAAAACCACCGCACTGCACTTAGATAGTCCCCATTTGTGATAAAACTAGAAATGATCGCAGTCCAAGCGACCTCGTCTTTTACTGGCATTTGCTCGAAAAGTTGAACAGATTCCCTCATCCAACCCCTGTTAGCAAACCCAACAACCATTGATGTCCAAGAAACAGCATCCTTCTGAGGCATCAACTTGAACAGCACATGTGCTTCTTCAACCATGTCATGCTGAATGTAGCCTGTGATCAGCGAGTTCCATGATACTATGTCTTTCTGCTGCATGCAGTTGAACGCCCTTTTAGCATCAACCATCCAACCAAAACGAGAATACATTATGATTATTGAATCACCCAAGAAAATATCCAGCTCAAATCCCATTGATATAATCAAGTTGTGAATCTGAATCCCTTCTCTGGCAAGACTGGCCTCAGCACAAGCATCCAGCGCAACTGAGAGTGTCGTTGTGTTAACCTGAACACCTTCTCTTCTCATATTCAGGAACAGGAGGAGACCATCTCTGCACATCCCACGTTTCACATATCCCCGAATCATCGAAGTCCAAGACACCACATTCCGCTCTGGCATGGCGTCAAACACCCTCCTCGCCTCTGACACACTCCCATGCTTGCAGAGGCCATCGACCATGGCGCTCCAGGAAATGACATCCCTCACCGTCATTCCCTCGAACACCCTCAGTGCCATGGCAAGCTCCCCGACCCTCAAGTACCCAGCCATCAGCGCATTCGACCCTACTGGGTCACGCCACTGCCGTGGCATCTCCTCATACACCAACTCGGCCTCACGCAGCATCTCCGCCTTGGCGAGCCCGGAGATGATGGCACCGTAGGACACCGCGTTCTTGGCCGGCATCTTGTAGAAGAGCGCGTGGGCAGCCCGCGGGCGCACCGCGCGGAGGTAGACGGAGAGCAGCGCGTTCCAGGACGGGGCGTTGCGGCGGGGCATGTCGTCGAAGACGAGGCGCGCGGAGGCGAGGTCTCCCCCGTCGGCGTAGGCGGTGAGGAGGGCGGTCCAGGAGATGACGTCGCGGCTGGGCATTTGGTCGAACAGGAGCTGGGCGTCGCGGAGGCGGCCGCGGCGGCCGTACGCCGTGAGCAGCGCGTTGAGGTGCGCCCTGTTGGGGCCGCGCGGCGGCGGAGGCTCCCCCTCCCGGTTGCCGGGAACCGGTGGGGACGCCGGCGGCGAGCGCGCGGTGGTCGGCGCTCTTGGCAGTCGCAGCGCGGCCATGGTGAGTACTGGGTTCACAGGCTTGCGGAGTGTACCCGCCGTATCCACCGTTCATTTTCATCTGACGTCTCGCTATAAATATATTTGAAGTTTAGAACGAGATTTGGTCAAATATTTAAAACTTTAGCTACTATTGCTATATTAGAATGAATTTAATCTAGTAAGTTTATGATATCATATGATTCTATTAAATCTACTCATACTATGTGTCTTTTTTGTTTTAAAACTAAATATTTAGGAAGTTCTTGACGATCAGAGTTTGAAATTGCCAAATTTTACCTAAACGTCCAATATTTATGACTGGAGGGAGTAATAAGAAATGGCACTGATCTCAGTAGTCAATTTGTAGCATAAAGCGTCAAAATGGGGGAAGAAAAAGAAAGAGATAGCACAAATGACAACAAATCTAGTTTAGTTTCTTCAACAGTTGAGTGGGTGCTATGCAAGAATAGCAATGACAGAGAACATACATCATCGATGGAACTCATGAGTGGAGAAAAAAAGAGGCTGAGATCTTTTACAAGAAAGAGAAGAACAGAGATGATTTTTAGCATCATCAGGATTCTGTCCAAGTTTCTAGGATTCTAGGCTACAAGAACAGGCATATATATCTGATAATATGCTGATCTGATCATCTACTACATCAAAATTGGGATCAATTACAGGAATAAGGACATCGACGCCACGAGATGGCGAATGGAAATAAGGCAAATGCCATGGACCGGAGCTGCCTAATCTTCAAGCTCCAACCTCACAGCCATGTGAAGCGATAAGCTCGATCGAGTCAACATTGCAGCAGCACAGCAGCAGAAGCTAAGCTATTGTCAGGTGATTCTTCGTGTCAAAAAATAGAACACCAGCCAGCCACCCCACCAACCAAAATAACCGGCAGGTGGAGGAGGAATGCTAAAGTCGAGTGATCGATTCAATCCATTGATCGTCTCGCTATCTGTAGTTGCAGCAGGATGCTCGGCCCTGGACCAGCTTGTCCCAGAGGCACAGCATTTGCCTCGGTGACTGGTAATGCGCCGTGTAATAGTTCTCCAGGCAGCCGTACTGGCAGAACTTCCAGCTGTGGGAATACTTGACAGGAGACGTGGAGTTGAACTTCTCAACCCACAGCCCCATGCTTACGTCCTCCATCTTGAATAGCTGCAGTGCATGACCCAAAAAGGGAAACCGATCAATACATCGCCATAAAAGTTATACGTGATAGGCGTCATCGGAAGCTCACCCTTAAGCTCTGGTTGGCATGCTGAGACACGACGAATTTCGCTATGTCACCAGAAATCACATAACCGGGTCCATTTGCATAAGGTGGATAGATGTCTTCAGGCCACTCCTGCATCGAAAGTCATGAGGGTGTTCATGAACAGAATAAACACAGTTGCAAAGGAGTAGATAGTTTCCTTGGTTAGTAAAAAAGGGAGGGATCAAATATAAACAGAATATGAAACGCTATCAAATGAGTGAACTTCAAAGTTAAATTGATTAATTTGAGGAAAAACAACAGAGACAGAGGGTATTACCTCTGTTGTAACTGTCCATTTACCCATTCTCAAGGGCCTATGCAAGAGGTTGAGGTTCCCCATATATAATGGCCTGCCACCATTGTTCAACTTGATGTGTCTGACAACCACATCTACCCTCACAAATGTATCATCGTCACATTTCATGATATGTACAGCAGTCAAATTTTGGACCTGCAAGGCAAAGGGAATGACAGACGCCAGGTTCGTTATTTATCGACACTATACTTATTAGTGAGCATGCTTTTGATGGTAACTAAAATTCGCATAAACTTCATCATGTCTGTCTGTAAGCCACAAGCGATGTTTGGAGGTCTTAGTTTCTACAAGAAGATACTTGTCTTAAGAGCTGTATGCAAGTGGTTTAGCTCCTGACTACAGCATGGGTTTCTGAGAAGTTTATATAACAATAAATTGTTTGGGAGGGCTTAAGCTTCTAGTAGCTTTCATCTTAAGCTTAGGCCCTTCCAAACAGGCCGATGGCCACCTGCTCCCACTATTGAGGTTTGCAATAAGCCCATTCATAAGCAAGTATCTACTGATGGGAATAAATTATATGTGTATCATAATTTCTGTACAGGCATACAGCTATTCTTACTTTGGTTTAGAATATTGGCGGAAGAGCAACAATAGAAGATTAAGCAAGAGTGGCTCACCCCGTACTCGCAAATAGCGATTGTCTTGAGAACCACCAACTCATAACGATCTATAAATGGCAAAATTACAATGTCTCCAAAGTATTCAGCTTCTCTCTTAAGCATTACATTGACCTCTTTCCTTGAATTCTGCAACCACAATTTGTAATGAATAAGATCGCAGCAATCACCTCATTTCCTACTACACTTTTGAATTTGTTTGTTTCTTCTATGAGATGGCAAACAATCAACCGATATATAACCATCGCTGGCGCGCACGATCAACAATTTGCATTTTTTTAGACATTTAACAAGGTATGAATAAATGATAAGGTAGTGAGTACCTATATGAACAATTAGAGATAAAGTATTACAAGACTAGAGATGTTGTGTATATGAAAACACAGAATCATCTGCACATTGGAAAGTTCAAATATGTACCTACATTTTTACGGTTCATGCTTCCATCATCCCATTCTACACATAAAGAAAATCCATATAACCATGCAGAATGAAACTTAGAAGACCAGTAGAGAATCTGAAGATACATTTTTTTTAACTTAGCACACAAGCATCCTCAGTCATAACCTTAAACAGAACAGTTCTGTAAGTCAACAACTTGTTCAACTCAATTTGAGTGTAGAATAGATTGACATGAATACTTTAACATAAATGGTCTTTTCTTTTCTGAGAGAAAGAGAGATAGCCGCTCTTTAACTTTCTTTGCTTTGTTGACATGCTATGTCTTATAAATTCAATTATTTTTGGATGAATATGCTTACCAGTGCAACAAAGAATCGGGCAACCACTTTAGATGACCGGACTTCTGAACTTTGCATCCATGTTTTTCTAACAGCCATTCGCTCAGCGAAATGATTAGAAGCAGAGAGTATTCCAATAAAAAGAAAAACTGGATCTTTTGGTAGTGGTCGGGTCCTCCATTTTTCTGACATCTCAAGAACTTGTTGAAGTGAAAAACTGGGATGAGACATAGGAAGTGCAGTGGCATAAACTGAATGAACATCCACATCGCCCTTAACAAATAACCCTGTTGCATCTTCAAGAGTGAAGCCCTGGAAATGATCACGGCTACCCGTAAGTGTTTCTTGTAATTATCACAACAGATATATAGCCGGATGAACATGACTAGAGAGCATACTGGTCTGTAAGGGAAGGAGGTCACATGTCTTCCACCAACATATATATGGAAACCTTCAACTCCAGCTTGCATAGTAAGAACAAATAGCCTGTCTTCTACAAAAGGGAATGGCCATGTCATTGCAGGTTTCTTTGCACGCCCAATGAACCTCTTCAACCATGAAGTTGTCTTGGACTCCTTTGTGTCAACAACATCATCACGTATCCATTTTTCACATTTGGTGAACCCATCAACTGACCAAAAATACAAAATTGTATGCTTTAGCCAAATATGTTAACCTGAGGGTCAAAGTATATAGTGTTACCTACACTAAACGCAACATTCTCACCTGCATGTCAAAAGTGAAATTGTATGAAAATTTACAACACCTTAAGATTTCCTGGTGCATTAGGCATTTTGAGGATTCAATTCGGTAAGAGCTACTAAACACTACATACTCATTTGTTTGTGATGGTTAATCCGTATACATTATAGGTTCCTTAAATAAGCATTGCATTGGACTGGTAACTACTCGTTCTGTTAACATGAGAACATAAGCAATGTATGTACGCCAACGACAACATCAGTAGTAAGTAATCACCAGACATCAAAATTATGATCCAAGCTAGATTTAGAAGAGCAAATCATACCCTTATCCTCGTTGTCCTCGGGCGGCGACCCGTCGCAGCGCTGCGCGGAGCCCCACTGCATCCTATAGCAGGTATTGTGCTCGATGATTGGTCGCTGGCTCCAATCCCCTCTCAACCTGGGGTTGAGGTGCAGTATCCTGGGCGGGTCCTCACCGTCGACGGCGCGAAGCCCCTGAAGCTCGACCATGAACTGGGAGACGAGCACGGTGCCGTCCCCCTGGCGCATCCTGGCCAGCTGCGGCACGTACTCCTTGTGGGCGGCCCTGGGCGTGCCGACCACGGTGACGGAGGAGCCGGCGGCGAGGCCGCAGGGCAGGAAGACGACCCTCCCGCGCGCGCGCACGGAGACGGCGGAGGGGCATTTGTCGGTGGTGGCGGTGTCGACGGCGGCGAGCTCCCACGGGTCGCCCGCGAAGGCCGCGGCGTCCTCCCACGCGGTGAGGCCGAGCGCCACCGTCGTCGGCCATGCGGTCGAGCGCCGAGCGGTTGCGCCCCACGATGTCCGGGAGGAGACGCGGTCGTAGCGGTGCCAGAAGGGCTGGACCTGGAACAGCGTCGCGTTGCCGTCCCCGTTCCGGGGGAGGTGGAGGTGGAGGTGGTGGTGGTGGAGACCGGGAGCGGGGGGAGTGGTCGGAGGAGGAAGGGGAGGAGAAGGCGGCGTCGGTGGCGGCGAGGTCGGCGGTGGCGAGGTCGAGCACGCGGCGGAACTTGAGGGAGATGAGGAGGAGGTAGGCGGCCCCCGCCACGAGCACCAGGTGGCGACGGCCGCCACGCCGCGCCATTGGCGCCACCCCCTTCCCCCTCCTCCTCCTTCCGCGGCGCAGTGGCGGGGGGCCACGCCTCGCGTGCGTCTCCGGCGAGCGGCGGCGGCGCGCCGGATCTGGCGCGGCGCGGCGCGGGATCGGAGGGTGGCGGTGAGGGACCGTACGGTCCGGGCGATGAGGAGGGAGGAGGAAAAATGGAAGGGGAGGGCGTCGTGCGGTGACGTGGCCTAGTGGGGAGGTGGGTGGGATTGGGTGTGTGGCTGGCTGGTGGGCCCGGACAACTGTACGGTACGGGAGCGTGCGTGTGACAAGGACACGTCGGATTGGAAATGTTTGCCGCCGATACACCTCCGTGTGACAAGAATGGTTTGTGGTTCGGTCACCTATAAAGAATGGCCAAATGAGCATCAAATTAAACAGACTGGTTGATAATTAAAGAATAGAGAATGGCCAGGGAGAAGTAACGGAAGGAGGGGGGAGTCTAGTATTGTTTGCTGTTCTAATTTAACGTGGTACACTCCCTCCATTTTTACAATTATAAGTCGTTTTAATTTTTTTCTAATCAAATTATTTTAAAGTTTGACTAAGTTTTTTAAAAAAGTATAACAATATTTAAAAAAATACATTATTTAAATATATCCGATGTTATATTTAAGGATATGTCGAGTTGAAAACGTTGCCACCGGTACACCTCCATGAGCATATGATGAGGGCCTCATCGATGGCCAAATGTTTGGCTGATCAGCCATTTAGCAAAATAAGCTAATCAATATGTATTGAAGTTTGGCTGAATTGAAGGCAGCTTTGGCTGATCAACCAAAGCATTTGGCCATCCGATGAGGCCGCTGAGGATGGTTTGGTCGCCTATAAAATATGGCCAAACAAAGCATCAAATTCCGGTTGATAAGGGAAGTTTATAAGCTTATGGCAGGGAGTAGCAGGAAGGAGGGGGAGACAGTATTGTTTTACTGCCATGTGGTAATGTTTTCCTTTTTTGCTTCTCATGGCCATGCTTTCTTTCGAGATCTTGCTCAATGTCCATATAGGGGTCGTAGGTGCACGTGCAACTGCCACTTAAATAATTGCACAAGATTGTTAGTCCCAAACATACTGGTAGATATTTCTTCCGTTCCAAAAAAAAGGCTAACCTATATAGGGATCTGACACCACATAATACAATGATTCGTTGTTCTATTGGTGTCAAGATCTCCACCTATAGGTTTTTAAAAAAAACATAAAGAGTATTGTGGATTTGGAGGTTTTATATAAAGTAGTACTACTATAATTCATTCATAGAATTATAAAAAAAAACATATTAGTCAGGAGCTTTTATTAGGCCAAGAAATATATGTACCTTATTTATGGTTCCATCTACTCTAATTACAATGCATGCATTCGTTAATCAAGAGTCTTTTGGTTGCCTCATAGCAGGATTAATAGTATAGCCAGCAACGGGCTACAGAAACTCCAACTCAGCAAAAAAAATATTTTCTCACAGTCTATTCTCTCTCATTGAGGGCATTGGGAAGCGTGCAAATGGTGGAAAAGTTTGCAGCTGCAGCATGCATGGGACGACGATTGGTCATGATGCTTTTTCTACAGCTGCAGCCGGCGATAGATTAAGCGCCAGCTACTCTCTCTCTCTGTCCTGTTTTTTTTCATTCTTCCGAGTAGGATTTATCTTAGATGAATAGTACTACCGTCTGCTGACTGTATCCTATTATACCTGCTCTCATGCAAGATGTTTGGAAATCATGCATCCTAGTAGCCAACTGGCGAATAATTAATTAAGGATGCTAGAGGAAATAACCAAACAAAAGTGTTTTGAGAAAAGTGTGTACCTATATTTTCTATAGCCCCAAGAAACATGACTTAATTTTTCCATAGCGAGAGGATAGTTTAAAATTGGATGGAGATATTGGCGATTGTGATTTGTTAGGCACGCTTTTTGAGGAATACCAGCAAGGTTTACATTTTTATTTTTGAAGTTAAAACAGTCCACCACCGATTTACCCAAAACCAATTGAAACCAATAAAAACCGATGCTTTTGATCAATGATGTACTGAATCGGCTTAATTAATAACCCGTTTTCACAAAATCGTACCTATCAGTTTTCCATGTTTTAGGAAACGTTCCCATAAAAACTACTCAAGTTCTGTGAACCGCCGTGAAGAACTGAGAACCAGACGTTATTTGTCAATCTCTCACAATTAAATAATAATAAAGCTCCTCCCGAGATTTTTGTGTCATTTCAAGGTTTACGAATATCTTATTCTATAAATATTAATATTATTTTGTTACAGTCGTGTAATTAATGCCATGATGCAGCGTGCACGTTGCTTGCTCAAGACAGCATGATTATGTGATGGGTCCCTTTTGTTGGTGACATTTCTGCGTTGGGCCTAAATGATACATGACGGGATGACCGCCTAGCTAGGTCCATTAGTTCACTAATCCATAGCACTGTAATCATAGCAAGGTTGGGCCTCATTTTGGCCCAACCACAGAAACTGTAACTAGGCACAGCCGCACATAGAAACAACACTTTGAAATTGATCTCGTGCATTTCATTTTCACACCCATATAACGATTTCGACGGGTGCCACCGACTCATGTAAAAAAATTGAAATTTTACAACCACCTCCAAAAATAGTTTTTAATTAGTTTCAAAGGTATCATTACCTGCTTCTGAAATCCTTCCTGGCAGATCAAAGCCAGCTTGGGAATCAATCATTATACGAAACGCGTTAAACCATATTTTTTCGCTAGCAAAATAAGGTATCAAACTTTATCATCATCATGGCGTAGTGTATCTCTAGATTAGAGACTATCACTAAAAAGAGACTATGAGTATGACACGCTATTTTTGGTGCACAGAGAATATATATATGCGGCAGAGTTGGGTGGGATCTTGTCCCATCACTGTTATTTTGAGTAATATTTTGATTTTATTCATTTATTCTCTTACACCTTTTTTTTATTACTAATTTGAGAAACGATGGCTGTGCTGTATGAGCTATAAGCACGAGAGAGATAGTTATATCTAATTTTCATTATAAATATAAACATATGTACGCTTCCGCAAGGGGTTGTGAGTATATCAATCCCGTGCTGGACGCAGCTGCTCTGCGCTTTATGGTGAGATGGAAGAACATGGATGAACATGTCGACGAGATCATGAGAGTCGTATTGCGTAGATCGCTCAATCAAAGTGTGTCGAGGAGCTGGTTCTAGTCGGTGATGTCTAAGCTAGCATAGAGGACTAGATGCATGTATAGTGGAGGACGTCCGAGCTTAATACTGAGCCCAGTCTCGTTCGTCTACTAGTATCACCATTTGTTGAGCTTATGGATCCAGGCAATCGCACATCTCTTTAAATTGGAGCGCGTAGCGCTGGAGCAGAGTCATCGATGAATGGACCGTTCGATGTTATATCGTGTCTAAAGGACACTAATATCAGGGCCGTATAGTATAAATATCACGCATAAAAAAAAGAGTGAATTAGTTTTGAGCCAACATATCAGATATCGGATTTGTGTTTAGGCACCTCGAACTGACAGTTTGAGAAGAATTGGTTGAACATATGAACGATGTCGATAGACAGAGGAGGTGCTACGTGTGCTGCACTATGAGAGGCAAGTTATACGACTCGACGTACAATAGAATGAGTGTATTGTGATATGTGGACAGCTGATAAAATACTTGAACTTAAACAGGAAGCTCTGTAGTTATCCTTTAGTGCCAATAGTGTATCGGTGAAGATGGGTGAAAGTGTCATACACCCGGATTCACTTAGACTCGCTGAATGGAACGCTGATGCATTTAGTCTATTCATTGTTGTCTGACACTCTGTAGTAGAGAAGATGAGGATGTGTGACCTATGGTATCGTGTTCTATTGTGATCTCATGCATAGCCTCTAGACGGCCGCCGATTGATAGCTTGATATATGTTATCGTAATATACGCGGTGCTCTATACCGGTTTATCTCCGAATAGTATATAACCATAATACGACGAGAGATTATTAGAGAATATATCAATCATGGATAATATTATTTATATTGGAGTAGGAATACCATCAGTGGGTTTTGACAATATAAGCGTGAGATGTTCGCACCACACTAGTGTAACACTCATCTTAGAGAGAAACACATTGGACGCACTATCGGCAATATTCTTGATAGACCTGATTCAGAGAGGCATATTTCTAGATCACATTATTTGTAGCTGCATATTGGAGAGAGTGAGAAACCTCCTTTTTGTTGTGTGACAGAGTATTTTAACTTCAAAAATAAAAAATGTACACAGCGCGTATTGCAATAGAGTGTAACTACCTTCACTCACAGTACCCGCTAAAGTCTTAAAATCATCTATCACAGTACTCGATATCTTACTCTCACACAGCCTTGCAACTATCCTTATAACTCTTCACTTCCTTCTCGCTTATGACTATAATTTCATCAGTCTATGATTGAATTGTGCGTATGGGGTGCCTTATTCCACGAGAGACATCTTCACTAGGGAACTACTAGCTCAGTATTCTCCAAAAGAATCTATTGCTCTTTCATATGTTATCTGAGCGTATAGTGCTAGTCCATTCTGTAGCCATCCGCTTCAATTACCATAAGTCATGGCATGGTACGCGCACGTAAGAATGCTGTGGACTGCGCGAGTGAACATGAGACAGCACCCAAGCTTTCTTGATGTGCAAACAACAAAGGCTGGGCACTTCAAAAGGCACGTACAGGTTATATCAAGACTTACTAAAGAGTTGCCAATCTTACTCACTCATCATGTCCCTTTAGTTTTCAGTATGCGGTTAATTACTCAATATCTCCATCTGAAGGAGTACACTATAAGCTGAACTAAATTTTTGTTTCAGGCTTCCCTTGGCAGAGATGGAGAGAAGGTGATTATTTATTAAACGAAAAGGATGCTATTGTCAGTGGATAAGAGTAAGAACTAAAGCAGGCTTAATCGTACTCGACCCTTGGCGCATAGCTATAAATTCCCCCAGTCCTTATAAATATAAGGATTTTGAGTACAATTAATATCGGATATTAGCTGTATATCTGAAGCAAGTGTGCAAGTAAAAAAGGTTACTCGGCTCTAATCAGTTGAGGTATAACTTGATTAATCCTAAAGAAACAAATAATAAACTGAAATAATTTTACTTCGTTAGTAAAACTCTGATATATGAAGTTATTAGCATGTTTAGAAATAAAAGTTTGAAAAAATATTAGCATAAAATTGGTTTCCCCTAAAATCAACTTTTCAAATCTTTAAGTTTGGTTGGCCAATGGTAAGTTAACAAAATGAAGCCTGAAACATGGGAAAGGCTGTTTTGGATGCACCCAAAATGTGCCTTACTAATGCAATCCCGCGACTTCAGTACAGTGCATGGTGTAGAGCCTGGAGCCTGGATCGAGACAAATTTTTTGGTAAATCAAGCGCGTTACTCTAATAAATAAATTTGAAACTATTCAATAAATTTGAATAACTAGAGGATTTTCGTTCACTATCACTGTCAAATAAAATCTTAACTAAACTTGCTTGGGATACAAGATTTTTACCACGCTGTAATCTTGCCAAACCTCTACCAAAAATTTGTAATTCTATAGCCTTCTACTACACTAAAACTATACCAATATGTTTTGGTAAGCAAATCAAAGCAAAACAAACCACCTTTATTTCTAACTTTGCCAAATTTGATAGTTTATCAATCCGTTAACTTTACCCCAAATGAACACTTATTTTCTATTAAGGGCCTGTTTAGTGGTGAAATAAATTTTTTTAGTGTCACATCGAACGTTTGACCGGATGTCGGAAGGAGTTTTTCGGACAATGAATGAAAAAACTAATATCATACTCGTCTGAAAATCACAAGATGATTCTTTGGAGGCCTAAATTAAACCGTCATTAGCACATGTAGCGTTACTATACACTTATGGCTAATCATGGACTTAAATTAGCCTCAAAAAGGTTCGTCTCGTGAATTATATGCAAACTGTGCAATAGTTTTTCTTTTTATCTATATTTTAATGCTTTATACATGTGTTCAAAGATTTGATGTAATGTTTTGCGAAAAAAAAATTGGAAACTAAACAGTACTCTAAAATAACCAAGCTCTAAATGGCCAATATGCCAAGTATGGCCGGCATGAATCATATAGACTGTTCCTTTCCAAGAACTAAACTGGTATGGACGAGAGCAAGTTTAATAGTATAGCCAATTACTAGCTCCAATTGTATCCTATAGGCCGACTATAGCTTCAGTCATACAATAGTGGCATACTACACTTATTAATATCCTGGTCCCCACCTGTCATACGCACATTTGCGTCTTAAAGTCCGTGCTACAGGGGCCTTACGCTGGCTTATAATCGTAGCCCCTGCCATCTCTCTCCTCCTTTATACTCCCTAAAATATGTTTGCAGCTGGCTTATAGCCTGCTATGAACCTGCTCTCATATGGAGTTGATACTAGTAGGAGTAGATGCAAAGTGAGAATCATCTAACGCTCAATTCTGGAGGGCCCACAGGTAAGACCTGATGCAAAAAGACCATAACCTACAAAAACTGACCTAAATCTGATCTAGAGCCTAAACCCAGTGTACTCTCTAACTACTGGTTCAAAGGAGGATTATCCTACCACCACCTTCCTTCCATGCGCTGTTCAATAATGGCCTGAAAGAGGACACAAATCAAGGAGAGACAGAAGGTTGCAGCTTCCGTTTATATAATCAATTATATAAGAAACGTTTATTGATAGCCAGTTTTTTAAGAATAAAAAAACTATATTTTTTAAATTTCTAACTTTAGTTTATTTTAATTCTACAATTATAATTTTCCAAAATCAAAAAAAAAACTACAACAGTTCCAAATAAAATTATAATTATGAAAGAAACTACAGCTAACAGAATCTCCCCTAAATTGTCCATCTGGGACATAGAAATCAGAGGCAGGGAGCCCACAGTACATACAGTACACCCAAAGTGGATTGAGAGCCTGCTGGCAAGTGGGCCCCACATCCTGATCCATCACCATTCACCACCCTCTCGCTCCACCTCCTTCCTTCCTTCATCACATCTCCTCTCCTTCTCCTCTCCCCCCTTCCAATTTCCATTCCATTTCTCCTCCTCTGTCCTCTTCCTCATGGGGAAACTGTGATGAGCCACAAAAACAGAATGTTCTTGGATGCCCCCTGCCATAAACATTCTAGGACCACATCCGCACCCAAAGACCAAAAACAACCCAAGAACCATCCTCCTGTTTACAGCCTGCACTTCACTTTAAACTCTCTCTCTCGTTTTCCTACCACTGCACGGAGCAGGGATTGCTGTTTCTTGGTTAATTTTTTGGTGGTGTTTCTTTCTCCTTGGAGTTCTGATTTGGGGGCTCGAGTTCCTGTCTCAAAGTTTCGATTTGCGGTTTCTTGGGGTGTCGGTGTAGATGGTTTTAGGCGAGGGATTTTTCTGTTGGGGGGGTTTAGGTTTGGTGTAGATCAGAGTTTTTTTTTGGCTTCCGAAAAGGCATCGGCTTTCCGTGCGTGGGTGGTGGGAATTTCAGGAGTTTTGGGAGGATTTTATTTTTTTCCTTTTGGGGGTTGATAGTAATCTCTTGTTCTGTAAGATGTGCAACTTCGTTCGGCTGGCTCCGTGTAATCTGGATCGATCTTCAGTTCGCCCTCTGATGGTATTCAGTCCGTGTTCTTCAGCTTCCGCGGCGATTTTAGAGTGGATTGAGTTTTTCTTTCCGTCAGGGGGAAAGTGGTGTTCTTGTTACTTTTTCTCATCTCCTTATTAGGGTTTGGTGTGAGTGTGTGTGGAAAGCTCCGAACTTTCAGCCTTTGACTGAAGAAACTTGGTGGGCTGGTGGTTATTGATGTAGTGTGGTATCCATCGTCCTGACCGCATTTTGGAGAGCTCCCACCATGGCCTGCTGAAGCTAGGAATCAAGAGCTGATGTCCTTCAAAGAAAGCAAGGAAAGACTGGTAATGAACAGCACTTGCCTTTTCCACAACATGTTTCTCTGTCAGGCCTATCTGCATAAATAGTTCAGCTTTTCATCTTTTTCTTTAAAATTGACAGTAGTACACTATCATGCAATGGCTCAATTGGCTTTTTTGTTGGTATGGTTTAGTAAGTTATTATCAGCCCATAAGAGTGTTTTGCCTGTGTGCTATTGGTCAATACTACTAATAACAAATGTAGTATAATATATCACTAGAAGCTTCTTATACCACCTATGGCCAGACCTCTTGCTGTTGGCTTCATCTGGGGCTCTGATAATAATATCATAACCAACTTCTTCTGGGTGGAGGGCCAATTAATCAAAACAATTGTGGCCAGCTAAAAACTATACACCCCTTTTTTGTTTTTAGCTTGCACAATTTTTTCGAGGGTTTCACTATAATCATCCAAGGGCAAAGCTGTTAGTACAGAATGCTAAGATTGCCATTTCGATGCACACGATGCTCATATCGTGTTAGAGGAGTTCAGTTTATGTCGAGAAACTGGAAAATAAAACGCTTTTTTAGTACTGCTTTTTGGAATTTATTAGAGTAAGTTTCCAAAGGCATTGGCAGGTAAATAGAAATGGTTCACTGTGCATACTGCTTGTCCTGAATTAGTACTTATTTAATAGCAGCGTCGTCCCTCCGAGAAATCATTATCCTTGACTTATGGGTCTCTCTCTTACGTTTACTTGTTGAGAGTAGTATGTAACTGTAGTAAGTAGCACCATGGTGAGCACTAAATGGACCAAATTATTCCTGTGGCATTGCCTCTCTCATTAAATCATAGTGGAGGTCTATGTGTGATGTGTCAGATACTGGTCCTGGATGCACTACTAAGTCTACAACTGTTCAATGCAATTATGGCGGGATACCTTTAATTTGAATATAGTCAGATATGTTTTAATCATCACCTTGTAAGGGCATTTATCTTTTTTAAGTAAACTGCCTGAGTAGCATTTTTTATCTAGTGCCAAACTTGACACACATGCCATAGTTATTTTTTCTTAAGCCAACAGTGGTAATGTCTTTTTGGACAAGAGAATAAACAGATATGTATTTGCTCAAAATATTTGTTTTCATTCAAAACTGTCATGATAAATATATTCTATATGCAATTGCACCGTGGGTGGCAGAAACCTAGAAGGATCTGGTTAGGTGCCCGCACACTTGTAGAGTGGCTTCTTGTGTCTATTCCAGTCCTAACTTCTAGCTTTTTACATATGAAATTTTTTGCTGGAAAAATATTGTCGCAAACTGGAAAAGTATTGATGACGAGCATGTTCATTATATAGGTATTGCACAATCCGGTCTTCCTAGTGATATAACCGTCAGCAGTTGGGGAGCAATCCTTTTCAATCTTCACAAGGTAAGAATTTTCATCACTAGTTCATTCAAGAGTTCCTTTTATTTTGCAATAATGTTTCTTTAGGCATTTATGCAACTGGCTTACCGCTTTGCTTCCAGCCTGGGAACCTTTGTACCAAAACATACTACTCCTCCGTCCCAAAATTAAGCATTTTAGCTAGTGAGAAGTCAAAACCATTTTTAACTTTGACTATTAACAGCAAAAAAAAACAAAAAAGACAATCATGTAAAATTGATATTCATATTACTAGATTTTGATCATTAAACAAACCATCATAATATGCAACTCTTTTTATTTAAAACATCTTACTTTTATAGATAATTTGTTGGTTAATATTAGCATCTCGAAGACAGTGTCAGCAGTCTAAAAAATGCTTATATTTTGGGGACGGGAGGGAGTAGAATAATTTGGTATTAGGGAGGGAAAAATAGATACAATCTGTGAAGTATAATTTTTTGTAATAAGCAACGTTCCTTTTTTCTATTTTGCCAGTTTCCCTCTATTATCAAAGAGTGGCCCTTTTGGAGCGTTGTATCCCGAGAGAAGATTGAGAATGAGATGAGCGTTGTGTCATTGACCTATCGGATATTCCTGGGGGAGCAAGGCTTTTGAACTAACTGCTAAGTTCCTGCTATGGTGTTAAGTTCAATGACTGCCCTCCAATGTTGTGGCATCTTCGCTGGGCTGCTGAATATCTCGAGATGACTGAAGAGAATTGCTGAGGGAATTTGATTGCGGGCAGACAGAGGAACTTCTTACCCAAACAGTCCTTTAGGAGTTGTGAAAAGATTCAATCAAGGCCCTCCATACCTGTGATGAACATTCCTTGATCTTGCTGGAAAAATTGCAAATCGTAAAGAGGTGCATCGACCAAGTTGCAACTAGATCAATGCACTGATCCTGATTTTATTTGGGTGGCCAGTTGTCCCAGTACGGAGGCCCCATGCAGAGTCCAGGAGGACGCGTCTTTGGTGGAATGGCATTAGCACCGGGGGAACAGAAAAAAAAAGGGCAAAAGGCCCAGGGACAAAATAAGCAGCCCCCCTAAAAATTGGTGGTTATGATGATGTTTTCATGCTTAAGCCTTGCCATTTATACAAAAAAGTAACTCTTCAGCTATGGATACCGAGGAATCAATCAAGGATATTATTGTTGGATCCCTTGAACCACTATGCCAAGTTCCTTATCTATTAGGTCTTGCCTCTGCCAACTCTGCACAATCAAGGACTTCGTTGCACAGTCTGGACTGGGACTCCATTTTTTTTTTTGTGACGATGAAGTTTCAATGGGTTTTAATCGCGGAAAACACTGTGCTTGGTTCAGTTCCTCCAGTGGTTTTATGCCAACCAATTCTGTTCTCCTTTCTGATGTGCACAGACAGTGGAAGATGAACCCTTTTTGTGTTGCTAATCTAACTCCTCAATTTCACTCCACCGTGGAATGCCAGCTCTTTTTTTAGTGTTTTGCTACACATTCCTCTCAAGGCAGCTTTTTGTTGTAAATCAACTTGTTCTTTTGGGTTCGTAAGTGAAACCATCACCCCTTCTAGACGATAGATGCCAATGTTTTCCATTTAGCACGTCGTTACCCTTGTAGATGGTGCTTGACTCATGTGGCCAACTGTGTTTCATGAATGTCGTAATAACTTGCAATATGGTTTATGCTCTGTGTTGTAAATCCCATTTCCATCTCCTTTTGCTTAACTTTTCTGGGAAAATATTTTGTATGTAGGTTTTGAAATTTCTAATGGAAAGAATAGCAATCAATGCCCTTCATGGCCAGTTACGGTTGGCACACTCATATTGCAGGTAGAAAAAATGGATACATTTCTAATTTGTTGAGTTGTTTGGGGAGAATGAATTCGTAAAGTTGCATGTTTTGCTTGCTTCTTAAGAATCGAAACTAGTGCACTGAGATTATTCTTTCTTTATCTGAGCTTTGCTACTTTCCTTGTATTGGTGATTTTGATATTCCTTTTGTGTCTTAGGACGTCTGGTTGGTCTTTCTTTTTGCAACTTCTTCCAATTTCTGATGGTTGCTCTGGTCTTCTTCAAGGAGTTGCATCAATGGCAAGTCGTAAGTGTAGTGTGTTTTTGGCTTAAAACTTTTATTTACATATAAATTTTTTTACCACTACAATAATCTGTACACTAGAATCATGTCCTGGCAGAAAATTCATGTCACATCAATGTCTAAATGGTGGTACTTAAAACAGCAATGCCACCTTGCATTTAATCATGACAGCACAAAAGTTTATTGCCTATTCTGAATAATGACATATCATGTTGTCCCTCATGTATA
>CM020186.1:12282931-12300114 GCA_009805545.1 Oryza longistaminata | reverse complement strand
AGGGCTAAACCCCGCAGACACCGTGTCGACCTGATGAGAAGTAAGCTCACCCTTAGCGTCTCGCATGCGAGAAGGGGACTGGGAATTTGGGATCGTGTCGATCTCCTCGCTGTCACGAATGCGAATACAAGAGATCTTTGAGATGATCGCAAATGCGGCTTTCCTCTTAATCGCTTGCAGATTAACACGAATTTGGAATTCCCCTTGTTCAGGGTTTTCAGGCTGACACGAATGCCAAACTCGAAACTCCAGTTGACGTGGCTGCATGTTCATGCAAATCTTTTTTTTTTGTTAGTCCTTAAACATTTGACCTTATGTTCGGATTAAAGTTTGAGTTTTTTGTGTTTTGGATTTGTGCTTAGCCAAGGAATTTGCTACAGGATTTAAGTAACGTTCAGAAGGTGCTGAAAATTGAGTGGTTGGTGGGTTAACATATTGAAGGAAAAATTCATTGTGATATTTTCTTTCAGATATATATGACCACCTAAATTGATCCCAGTTGAATACCTATGCCTTTGAACCATATCTATTGTTCAGTTTAATATATGTAAATTTTGTTCAAAGGCATGGGCTGAACAATTGAATAAGAATTCAGTTGTACATGCACATATATGATATTAAATCATCTGCACATTGCAGAACTTGAAACATTGCAGTGTAGTAGCACAATATTGAACTCAGCTGCGGTGGTTGAATAACTGCATGGAATCATACTATGCATTCATATATTGTATTGTGCTGCGGTTTTTGCTCCATAAAAGATGAGATGAGTGAGCCCAAGCGTTACAAGATGGTGGAGAGAAACAAAGATCTACGAGGACCAAGCCAGTGGGTTGCTATGGTAGGCTTAGGAGGAATCAGGAGTTGTTCTGTTACACAGGGACAATTTCATGGTAGCAAGTGCTGCAGTAGGTTGCAATGGCAGTGTTGACATGGCTCTTGAGTGGTAAAGAGTTGTTACAATCGGTAGGAGTAGTGATGTTTGCCGACGCTCATGCTTCATTTTGTTCTCACACATTCTACTCTGGCATCGGGAATGGCGTCGTGAAGTCAGCTCTAAGAGCAGGATTAATAGTATAGCTAGCAACGGGCTACAGAAACTCCAACTCAGAAAAAAAAATATTTTCTCACAGTCTATTCTCTCTCATTGAGGGCATTGGGAAGCGTGCAAATGGTGGGAAAAGTTTGCAGCTGCAGCATGCATGGACGACGATTGGTCATGATGCTTTTTCTACAGCTGCAGCCCGGCGATAGATTAAGCGCCAGCTACTCTCTCTCTCTCTCCTGTTTTTTCATTCTTCCACGTAGGATTTATCTTAGATGAATAGTACTACCGTCTGCTGACTGTATCCTATTATACCTGCTCTCATGCAAGATGTTTGGAAATGCATGCATCCTAGTAGCAAACTGGCGAATAATTAATGTAAGGATGTTAGAGGAAAATAACCAAACAAAAGCGTTTTGAGAAAAGTGTGTACCCTATAATTTTCTATAGCCCCAAGAAAACATGACTTAATTTTTCCATAGCGAGAGGATAGTTAAAATTGGATGGAGATATTGGCGAGTGTGATTTGTTAGCACGCTTTTGAGGAATACCAGCAAGGTTTACATTTTTATTTTTGAAGTAAAAACAGTCCACCACCGATTTACCCAAAACCAATTGAAAACCAATAAAAACCGATGCCTTTTGATTAATGATGTACTGAACCGGCTAATAATAACCCGTTTTCACAAAATCGGTACCTATCAGTTTCCATGGTTTATGGAAACGGTTCCCATAAAAACCACTCAAGTTCTGTGAACCCCGGTGAGAACTGAGAACCACGTTATTTGTCAATCTCTCACAATTAAATAATAATAAAGCTCCTCCCGAGATTTTTGTGTGCATTTCAAGGTAGTACGATATCTTATTCTATAAATATTAAATATATTTTGTTACAGTCGTGTAATTAATGCCATGATGCAGCGTGCACGTTGCTTGCTCAAGACAGCATGATTATGTGATGGGTCCCTTTTTGTTGGTGACATTTCTGCGTTGGGCCTAAAAGATACATGAACGGACTGACCGGCCTAGCTAGGGTCCATTAGTTCACTAATCCATAGCACTGTATCATAGCAAGGTGGGCCTCATTTTGGCCCAACCCACAGAAACTGTAACTAGGCACAGCCCGCACATAGACACAACACTTTGAAATGATCTCGTGCATTTCATTTTCACACCATAAACATTTCGACGGGTCCACCGACTCATGTAAAAATGAAATTTTACAACCACCCAAAAAATAGTTTTAATTGTTTCAAGGGTACACTCTTGGAATCGGCAGCCAAAAGGTATCTTATTTCATTATGGGTGGTGTAGTTTGAATTGCTAGCTAAAAAAAACTATGAGTTTAACGCTATTCAATAATAATGGGAGTTGGGGATTTGTCCCATCACGTTATTTATCATTTTGATTTATTTTTATTTTTACCTTTTTTTATTAATATTAAACTTATGGCTGTGTGTCTTATGACATAAGCCGGAGATGTAATCTATTTTCATTATCTAAAAATTCTTCCAAGGGTTGATATCATCTGTGCGCACTGCTTTGGTAGAGGAAGTGTGACTGTGACCGTCGGATTCGAACCCAACAGTCTAGATTCATCGGTAGCATAAGCATAGAGACTAGAGAGAATAGAACTCTCTGGCTTTTACTGTTCGTTCGTTCATCCCTTTATTCTCAAGCAACTCTTTTGGGCGTGCGCTGAGATGACGATGATGGACGATTATTCGGCTAAAACATATAGGCCGTTACTATATAGATAAAAAAAGTTATTAGTTTTGAACATCGATTAGGTTGTGTTTAGTTCACACTGAAGTTTGGAAGTTTGGTTGAAATTAGAACGATGTGATAGAAAAGTTGTGTGTGTATGAAAGGTTTGATGTGATAGAAAGTTGGACGTTTAGAAAAAAACTTTGGAACTAAACAGGCCTTAGTTTAGTGCTAATAGTGTATCGGTGAAATGGGTGTAAAGTATACCGGTTCCTTGCATGTAATGGAACCTATGCATAGTGTCTATCATGTTGTCTGACTCGTAGAAGTAAGATGTGTATATGGTTCATTGTGATATGATGTATATATGTGCGCCCATATGAATGTACGTATACGTCTCTATATATCGTGTTTAAAATAACACAGAGTATATTAAAAAATCCAATATTATAATATTATGACAGTGCCTTATGTAAACAAATCTATGTATGCGACACTAGTGTACCTCTTCTACATATCTAAAACACATTGACACTGCAAATTCTTGAAGCCTGATCACAAGCATCTCTAGATATTACTATTGTAGCGCAAGAGAGAGAAACCCTTTTTCAGTATAAAATCCGCGGTAAAAATGTAACTAGTACTCTACCTGAGTTTATTTCACATATGTTCTTCTTACAGTTGCAACATCCATTCTTCCTTTTTGTTTTGCTTCTCTCTTGTATGATTGGGAGTGTCCATCCAAGCTCCAGTGGAATTTAGTAGAACCATGCATGTTGCCTTCAAACACAAGGCAGGCATCCGATTCCAAGCCCCAATCCAAAGCATGGCATGGACCCTAATCATGCGTGGCTGGCTGAACAGAGACAGCACCAACTTTTTGTGTGAAAAAAAAAATGCCAAAAGTACAGGTATTACAAGCTTCCTAAGATATTCCATCTCTTCATATCTCCCTTTTTTTAGTGTTATTCCATACTGAGATGCAAAGGTAAATTTTTGTTTCAGGCTTCCCTTGAAATGAAGGTATTTTTTAAAAAAAGATCTTCGTGGTAATTGAAAATATTTGGCATTCTTATTATTCCCCTAGTCCTATAATATATATAAGGGATTTTGGAGTACAATTATATCGAATTAGCTGTATATCTGAAGCCAAGTGTGCAAGTAAAAAAGTTACTCGGCTCTGATCAGTTGAGGTATAACTGATAATCCTAAAAGAAACAAATAAATAAACTGAAAATAATTTTATTAGTAAAACTCTTATATATGAATTATTAGCTGTTTAGAAATAAAAGTTGAAAAATATATTAGCATAAATTGTTTCCCCTAAAATCAACTTTCAAAATTTAAGTTTTGGTTGCCAATGGTAAGTTAACAAAATGAAAGCCTGAACATGGGAAAGGCTGTTTTGGATGCACCAAAATGTGCCTTACTAATCAATCCGCGACTTCAGTACAGTGCATGGTTAGAGCCTGGAGCCCTGGATCGAGACAAATTTTTGGTAAATCAATGCGGTACTCTAATAAAAATTTGAAACTATCAATAAATTGAATAACTAAGAATTTGTTCACTTCACTGTCAAAATAAATCTAACTAAATTCTGGGATAACAAGATTTTACCACTGTAATCTTGCCAAACTCTACCAAAATTTAGTAATTCTATAGCCTTCTACTCCTAAAACTATACCAAATTTTGGTAAGGCATCAAACAAAACAAACACCTTTATATTTCTAACTTTGCCAAAATTTGATATTATCAATCGTTAACTTTACCACCAAATGGTAACACTTATTTTCGTATTAAGGGCCTGTTTAGTTGGTGAAATAAATTTTTTTAGTGGCACATCGAAAGTTTAACCGGATGTCGGAAGGAGTTTTCGGACATGGATGAAAAAACTAATTTCATAACTCGTCTGAAAATCGCAAGATGAATCTTTTGAGCCTAATTAAACCGTCATTAGCACATGTGCGTTACTATAACACTTATGGCTAATCATGGACTAATTAGCCTCAAAAGATTCGTCTCGTGAATTACATGCAAACTGTACAATTAGTTTTTCTTTTTATCTATATTTAATGCTTTATACATGTGTTCAAAGATTTGATGTAATGTTTTTGCGAAAAAAAATTGGAAACTAAACAGTACCTAAAATAAACAAGCTCTAAAATGGCCCAATATGCCAAAGTATGGCCGGCATGAATCATATAGACTGTTCCTTTCCAAGAACTAAACTGGATGGACGTCAGAGCAAGTTTAATAGTATAGCCAATTACTAGCTCCAATTTATCTATAGCCAATCTAATAGCTCATTCATACAATAGTTACATACTACACTATTAATATCTGGTCGCACCTGTCATACGTACATTGCGTCTTAAAGTCTGTGCTACATATGGCTATAAATCTGTAGCCCACTGTCCTTCTCTCTCCTCATTTATCTACTTAAAATATGTTTGCAGCTGGCTTATAGCCTGCTATTGTACCTGCTCTGAGTGGAGTATGATTGTAGGAGTAGATGCCAAAGTGAGAATCATCTAGACCTCAATCTGGAGGGCCCACAGGTAAGACCTGATGCAAAAAGCCAATAACCTACCAACTGACTAAATTGATCTGAGCCTAACCAGTGTACTCCTACTACTGTTCAAGGAGGATTATTCTACCACCACCTCCTTCCATGGCTGTCAATAACGGCTGAAAGAGCACACATCAAGGAGAGAAGAAAGGTCAGCTCCACTTATATAATCAATTATATATAAGAAACAACTGATTGATAGCCAGTTTCTAAGAATAAAAAAGCTGCATTTTTCAATTTCTGACTTCTAGCTTATTTTTAATTCTACAATTATAATTTTTCAAAATCAACAAAAGAAAAACTACACAGTTCAAATAAATTTATAATTATGAGAGAAACTACAGCTAACAAAATCTCCCCTAAATGGTCCATCTGGGACATAGAATCAGAAATCAGGGAGCCACAGTACATACAGTACACCCAAAGTGGATTGAGAGCCTGCTGGCAGTGGGCCCCACACCCTGACCATCACCACCTCTCCTCCACCTCCTCCTCCTTCCTTCATCAGTCATCACATCTCCTCTCCTCTTCCCCCTTCCAATTTCCATTCCATTCTCCTCCTCTGTCCTCTTCTCCATGGGAAACTGTGATGAGGCCACAAAAAAGAATGTTCTTGGATGCCCCCTGCCATAAACATTCCTAGGACCACATCCGCACCCAAAGACCCAAACAAACCCAAGAACCATCCCCCTGTTTCGGCCTGCACTTTACTCTCGCTCTCTCTCCCAGTTCTTCTACCACTGCAGGAGCAGGGATTACTGGTTTCTTGGGTTGATTCTTTGGTTGGTGGTTTCTTCTCTTGGAGTTCTGATCTTGGGGGGCTCGAGTTCCTGTCTTAAAGTTTCAGATTTTGGGGGTTCTTGGGGTGTCGGTGTTGATGGTTTAGCGAGGGATTTTTCTGTTGGGGGGTTTAGGTTGGTGTAGATCAGAGTTTTTTTTTGGCTTCGAAAGGCATCGGCTTTCCGTGCGTGGGTGTGGGAATTTCAGGAGTTTTGGGAGGATTTGTTTTTCCTTTTGGGGTTGGAGTAATCTCTTGTTCTGTAGATGTGCAACTTCGTCTGGCTGCTCCGTGTAATCTGGACGATCTTCAGCTTCGCCCTCTGATGGTATTCAGTCCGTGTTCTTCACTTCCGCGGCGATTTTAGAGTGGATTGAGTTTTTTCTTTCCTCGGGGGAAAGTGGTGTTCTTGTTACTTTTTCTCAATCTCCTTATTAGGGTTTGGTGTAAGAGTGTGCGGAAAGCTCGAACTATTCAGCCTTTGATCTGAAGAAACTCTGGTGGGCTGGTTGTTCATTGATGTAGTGTGGTATCCATCGTCCTGACCATTTTGGAGGAGCTCCACCATGGCCTGCCTGAAGCTAGGATCAAGAGCTGATGTCTTCAGAAAGCAAGGACAAGACTGGTATGAACAGCAACTTGCTTTTCCACAACATGTTTCTCTGTCAGGCCTAATCTGCACAATTAGTTCAGCTTTTTATCTTTTTTCTTTAAATGACAGTAGTACTACTATCATGCAATGCTCAATTGCTTTATTTGTTGGTATGGTTAGTAGTATAATTATCAGCCCATAAGAGTGTTTTGCCTGTGTGCTATTGGTCATACTACTAATAAAAATGTAGTACTATATATCACTAGAAGCTTCTATACACACCTATGGCCAAACCTCTTGCTGTTGGCTTCATCTGGGGCTCTGATTATAATATCATAACCAACTTCTTCTGGGTGGAGGGCATTAATCAAAACAATTGAGGCCAGCTAAAAACTATACACCCTTTTTTGTTTTTAGCTTGCACAATTTTCTGGAGGGTTTCACTATCAATCATCCAAGGGCAGCCTGTTAGTACAGATATGCTAAGCTTGCCATTCCGATGCACACGATGCTCATATCGTGTTAGAGGAGTTCAGTTTCTGTCGAGAGACTTACAGTGTTCATTTGTTTTCTTTCTCAAGAATATTCGGGATGCAGTTTGTTTGACATAAATATACCGTTGATCTCGCACAACCGTTGCGCGAAAATGACGGAGGCGTGACGATCGGGCGGTTGTGCGGTGTCGCGCGGCGAGGCTGCGAGACCGAGCTGTCTCGCATTACCAGCGGGCGGGACCAAACGGGCTGGCTGCTTCCAATTGATTAATTATCCTGATTAGCAATTATTTATTTATTAATTAATCACTAATCAGGATAATTAATCACTGGTTATTGTTAGTTAATTGTTACTTAGGTAATTAATCATTAATTAAAGTGTAGCCAAAAGACATGGACGTTCGCTGTCTCTGATTTCATATGCGAGACCGATCGGTCTCGCTGTTCTGTTCTGTGAGACCGGGTGTGGCGCGCGACACCGCACGGTCTCGCACTGTCCCCGCGCGACATCACCTGCGTCGTCACGCTCACGTCATTTTCGCTCAATGGTTCAGCGAGATCGATGGTATATTTGTGCCAAATAAATTGCATCCCAAATATTTCTGTGGGAAAAAATGAACAATATATTTTCAAATTTATCTCGAGTTCAGTTTATGTCCAGAAACTGGAAAAAAAACCTTTTTCTAGTACTACTTTGGAATTTATTAGAGTAAGGTTTCAAGGCATTGGCAGGTAAATAGAATGTTCACTGTGCATACTGCTTGTCCTGAATTAGTACTTATTTATAGCAGCGTCGTCCCTTCCTGAGAAATATTATTCCTTGACTTTTGAGTCTCTCATCTTACGTTTACTTGTTGAGAGTAGTATGCAACTGTAGTAGTATGCACATGGTGAGCACTAAATGGACCAAATTTATTCCTGTGCACTTGTTCTCTCATTACAATCATAGTGAGGTCTATGTGTGATGTGTCAGATACTGGTCCTGGAGTGCACTACTAAGTCTACAACTGTTCAATGCAATTATGCGGGATACCTTTATTTGATATAGTCAGATATGTTAATCATCACCTTTGTAGGGCATTTTATCTTTTTTAAGTAAACTGTTGAGTACATTTTTGATCAGTGCCAAACTTTGGCAAATGCCAAGTTATTTTTTCTTAACCAACAGTGGTAAATGTATTTTTGGACAAGAGAATAAACAGATATGGTCATTTGCTCAAAAATATTTGTTTCATTCAAAACTGTCAATGATAAATATCATCTATAGCAATTGACCGTGGGGTGGCAGAAACCTAGAAGGATCTGGTTAGGTGCCCCACACTTGTAGAGTGGCTCTTGTGTCTATTCCAGTCCCTAAACTTCTACTCCCTCCGTTTCACAATGTAAGTCATTCTAGCATTTCCCACATTCATATCGATGTTAATGAATCTAGACATATATATCTATCTAGATTCATTAAAATCAATATGAATGTGAGAAATGCTAGAATGACTTATATTGTGAAACGGAGGAAGTAGCTTTTTACATATGAATTTTTTGCTGGAAAAATATTGTCCAAACTGAAAAGTATTGATGATGAGCATGTTCATTATATAGGTATTGCACAACCGGTCTTCCTAGTGATATAACCGTCACAGTTGGGGAGCAATCTTTTCATCTTCACAAGGTAAGATTTTCATCACTAGTTCATTCAAGAGTTCCTTTCTTTTGCAATATGTTTCTTTTAGCATTTATGCAACTGGCTTACGCTTTGCTTTCAGCCTGGGAAACCTTTGTACCAAAACATACTACTCCCTCTGTCCCAAAATATAAACATTTTTAGCATAGTGAGAAGTCAAACATTTTTAACTTTGACTATTAATAGCAAAAGAACAAAAAAGATCAATCATGTAAAATTGATATTCATATTACTAGTAGATTTATCATTAAACAAACCATCATAATATGCAACTCTTTTTATTTAAAACATCTTACTTTTATAGATATTATTGGTCAAAGTAGCATCTCGAAGACAGTGTCAGAGTCTAAAAATGCTTATATTTGGGATGGAGGGAGTAGATAATTTGTATTAGGGAGGGAAAAATAGATACAATCTTGTGAAGATAATTACTTTGTAATAAGCAAGTTCTTTTTCTATTTTGCAGTTTCCTCTATTATCAAAGAGTGGCCTTTTGGAGCGTTGTATCCGAGAGAAGATTGAGAATGGAGACGACAGTTGTGTCATTGACCTATCGGATATTCCTGGGGGAGCAAAGGCTTTTGAACTAACTGCTAAGTTCTGCTATGGTGTTAAGTTCGAAATGACTGCCTCCAATGTTGTGCATCTTCGCTGTGCTGCTGAATATCTCGAGATGACTGAAGAGATTGCTGAGGGGAATTTGATTGCGCAGACAGAGAACTTCCTTACCCAAACAGTCCTTAGGAGTTGGAAAGATTCAATCAAGGCCCTCCATACCTGTGATGACATCCTTGATCTTGCTGAAAAATTGCAAATCGTAAAGAGGTGCATCGACTCAGTTGCAACTAGATCATGTACTGATCCTGATTTATTTGGGTGGCCAGTTGTCCAGTATGGAGGCCCCATGCAGAGTCCAGGAGGAAGCGTCTTGTGGAATGGCATTAGCACCGGAGCAAGGCCAAGACATAGCAGCCCTGATTGGTGGTATGATGATGTTTCATGCTTAAGCCTTCCATTATACAAAAAAGTAATCTCAGCTATGGAATACCGAGGAATCAATCAGGATATTATTGTTGGATCCTTGAACCACTATGCCAAAAGGCGTTTACCTGGCCTGAATCGGCGTAAAAGCATCAGTGATGTCAGCAGTTGCCTTTCAATATCATCTTTAACATCAATCCCTTCTGAAGAGGAACAAAAGTACCTTCTTGAGGAAATTGATAGACTGTTACCTTTCCAAAGGGGGGTCACATCTTGCAAGCTGTTATTTGGTCTTCTGCGGACAGCAATCATCCTAAAAGCCAGCCCTTCTTGCGTGTCAAACTTGGAGAGACGGATAGGTATGCAGCTTGATAAGGCTACCCTGGAAGATCTTCTGATTCCAAACATCTCTGAGTCTGTTGAAACGCTCTATGATGTGGATTGTGTCCACAGGATTCTTGACCATTTCTTGGCAATGGATCAAGAAACTGGTGGGGCTTCCCCTGGCCTTGGTGAAGATGCACAAATGCTAGCTTCACCATCACTTATGCCTATAACAATGGTCGCTAAGTTGATTGATGGCTACCTAGCTGAAGTTGCACCAGATGTCAACCTAAAGCTGCCAAAGTTTCGGTCTTTGGCCGCTGCTATACCAGATTATGCCCGGCCAATAGATGACGGACTTTACCGTGCCATTGACATCTATCTGAAGGTAATACTTTTGTATTCCTGCCGATTACTTCTGTTGACATGTTAGCATGCTTGTTTGTGAAGCTTTTCAAGTCATTTGGCAAGTCAAAGCATGTTTTAAGTTTAGCATTTTACCATTCATGCATATCTCAGTTCGTCATATATCCTTTCAAATTGTAATTTATAATCAAGTTTGTATTTCAAGTGATTTGTGGAAAGCCTCTCTTTCAGTTTAATTAGGGATTTAGCCTTGTATTGTTTCACTGGTAACTGCGTAAGCCGATTTCCTGATGAAACTGAAGAATGGATTCAGAAGCCTACTATTCAGGTAGGCTTGCAGCAATACCTGCTCCTGAAATCCTGGCCTATCCATGTGGATGGGATGGAATTTCAGGCCATCCAAACAATGCCTAAATGATTAAAGAACAATGCCATCCAAACAGCTTGGCTATTCTCTTCCATCAATGAAGTTGTCATGCTAATTGCCAATAGCTACTGCCTTTTCCTAAAAAAAAATTATTATCTTAAAAACAATACCTATATCTATTAAAGTTTTGATCATGCATCTTGCTGTATCATGTTGATCTTGTAGACGCTTAATAATTTGTCTGGATTTTTTCTCCATAGGCGCATCCTCACCTGTCTGAATCAGAGAAGGAAGAACTTTGCCGGGTGATGGACTGCCAGAAGCTCTCTCTCGAGGCCTGCACTCACGCGGCTCAGAACGAGCGGCTCCCGCTGCGCGTCATCGTGCAGGTCCTCTTCTTCGAGCAGCTCCAGCTACGGAGCTCCATCGCCGAGTGCCTCATGGTCTCCGAGAACCTCGAAGGCGGCTCGAGGCAACTCATCCCCACCATCTCCGGCGAGCAATACCGCCCCGGCTGGCCCCTGGCCTCCCGGGAGAACCAGGCCCTCCGGGAGGGCATGGACAACATGAAGCAGCGCGTCGCCGACCTGGAGAAGGAGTGCTCCACCATGAGGGATGAGATCGAGCGGCTGGGCCGCAGCCGGAGCACCGGCAAGGGCAGATTCTCCCTCAACATGAAACCTCAGATTTGCAGCACCAAGGAGGCCATTCCGACGACGGCGACGGCGACGGCGAGCGAGGAGAAGATGGCCGTGGTGAAGGGTGACACCACACCACGGCTGAAGCTCAGCAGGCACAAGAAGAAGCTGTCCATAGAAGCATGATGATGATGATGCTTTTTATCTTTTTTCTTTAAATGACAGTAGTACTACTATCATGCAATGCTCAATTGCTTTATTTGTTGGTATGGTTAGTAGTATAATTATCAGCCCATAAGAGTGTTTTGCCTGTGTGCTATTGGTCATACTACTAATAAAAATGTAGTACTATATATCACTAGAAGCTTCTATACACACCTATGGCCAAACCTCTTGCTGTTGGCTTCATCTGGGGCTCTGATTATAATATCATAACCAACTTCTTCTGGGTGGAGGGCATTAATCAAAACAATTGAGGCCAGCTAAAAACTATACACCCTTTTTTGTTTTTAGCTTGCACAATTTTCTGGAGGGTTTCACTATCAATCATCCAAGGGCAGGCTGTTAGTGCAGATAGGCTAAGATTGCCATTTCGATGGGCACGATGCTCATACCGTGTTAGAGGAGTTCAGTTGAATTAAATTTGAAAATACAGTGTTCATTTGTTTTCTTTCTCAAGAATATTCGGGATGCAGTTTGTTTGACATAAATATACCGTTGATCTCGCACAACCGTTGCGCGAAAATGACGGAGGCGTGACGATCGGGCGGTTGTGCGGTGTCGCGCGGCGAGGCTGCGAGACCGAGCTGTCTCGCATTACCAGCGGGCGGGACCAAACGGGCTGGCTGCTTCCAATTGATTAATTATCCTGATTAGCAATTATTTATTTATTAATTAATCACTAATCAGGATAATTAATCACTGGTTATTGTTAGTTAATTGTTACTTAGGTAATTAATCATTAATTAAAGTGTAGCCAAAAGACATGGACGTTCGCTGTCTCTGATTTCATATGCGAGACCGATCGGTCTCGCTGTTCTGTTCTGTGAGACCGGGTGTGGCGCGCGACACCGCACGGTCTCGCACTGTCCCCGCGCGACATCACCTGCGTCGTCACGCTCACGTCATTTTCGCTCAATGGTTCAGCGAGATCGATGGTATATTTGTGCCAAATAAATTGCATCCCAAATATTTCTGTGGGAAAAAATGAACAATATATTTTCAAATTTATCTCGAGTTCAGTTTATGTCCAGAAACTGGAAAAAAAACCTTTTTCTAGTACTACTTTGGAATTTATTAGAGTAAGGTTTCAAGGCATTGGCAGGTAAATAGAATGTTCACTGTGCATACTGCTTGTCCTGAATTAGTACTTATTTATAGCAGCGTCGTCCCTTCCTGAGAAATATTATTCCTTGACTTTTGAGTCTCTCATCTTACGTTTACTTGTTGAGAGTAGTATGCAACTGTAGTAGTATGCACATGGTGAGCACTAAATGGACCAAATTTATTCCTCCGCCTTGCTCCTCCTCGCCGAGAGCTTGGTCCTCGCCGTCTCCTCTCCCCACGCGCAGATCTAAGCCTAGGGTTAGGGTTTGTGTAGCTCGCAGCGATGGCGATCAAGAGGACCAAGGCGGAGAAGAAGGTGGCGTACGACAAGAAGCTCTGCCAGCTTCTCGACGAGTACACCAAGGTGCTCATCGCCGTCGCCGACAACGTGGGATCCAACCAGCTGCAGGAGATCCGCAAGGGCCTCAGGGGCGACTCCATCGTCCTCATGGGGAAGAACACCCTCATCCGCCGCTGCATCAAGGTGCACGCCGACAACACCGGCAACAAGGAGTTCCTCGAGCTCATGCCCCTCCTCGTCGTAAGTCCGACTCACCGTGTTCTTGCGGTTGTTTTTGCCTACGCGTGTTTCTGGAAATCGATGTGATGTTCTTGCTGTTTTTTTTTGTAGGGAAACGTTGGCCTCATCTTCACCAAGGGTGACCTCAAGGAGGTCCGCGAGGAGGTTGCCAAGTACAAGGTATAACTGGCATTCAATCTGTGTTCTAGACTGCATGGATAGTAGATTGTATTGTGGTGATTCTGTAGTTTTTGTTGAATGTGATTCATTGGGTTGCACGCTCGCAGTTGATTATATGTGGAAGATATTAGTAGTGTGTTATGTAAAAAAATTGCAAATCTGATGCTTGATGCGTTTGCTAGTTTGTAACTGTATTAGTGTTATTATGAAGCTTTCTGTGGAGCAGTTTATCCATATGCTATGTCGATATTTTTGTTGTATGATGCTAGATCTTCTGTTAGATGTTAAAGGACATATTCATCATCATGTAACTTTTCCAATGCGATTTGTCTCTGAAATATTGCATTGGTTTTATAATAGTAACTTGTTCTTTAAGTGAAATTGGTTGATGTTTTAGTGTTTTATCTTACAGTGATCATGGGAAGAATCTCAATTGTTAGTAGATTGTGACAGTTTGATGCCTGATGAGTATTGCTAGTTTTTGCAAGCATGTACAACTTTAGGACATTATAGTCAATGTCATGCTCAATTTATCGCTAGGCCTATGCATGTTAAGTTTATCCATATGCAAAGTAGATGTTCTGTTTGTATGGAATTAAGTGTTATGTTAGATGTGATATCACAATATTTGACCTCGTCACCTTTTAGTGTATGTCTCAAGTTCTTTGGTTATACTGCAATGTCATGTTGTAGATCCCAGTACATATTGGAGTTTAATTTAGAGATTTCTTTAAATAGCCAGTAATTTATGTTTTTACAGTGTAACTTGTTGCTTGACTTATGCTTCTCTTTTCATTGCGAAATCTCAGTGCATACTTGTGATGTTATCCGATGAATGAATAACCCTGATTTGTTTTTGTTATAAAACAGGTTGGAGCTCCTGCTCGTGTTGGTCTTGTTGCTCCTGTTGATGTGGTGGTTCCCCCTGGCAACACTGGTCTGGATCCATCCCAGACCTCTTTCTTCCAGGTGATCATTTGTTGATTTGTTAATAAATACTATCTTGTCTGCTTAGTCAAGTAGTCAACTACATGTTCTCACTGTTCCTATCTTGTTACAGGTGCTTAACATCCCCACCAAGATTAACAAGGGTACTGTGGAAATTATCACCCCTGTGGAGCTCATTAAGAAGGGTGACAAGGTGGGCTCCTCCGAGTCTGCCCTGCTTGCCAAGCTTGGTATCCGCCCCTTCTCATATGGGCTGGTTATCACCAATGTCTATGACAGTGGGTCAGTCTTCAGCCCTGAGGTGCTTGACCTCACTGAGGATGACCTGATGGAGAAGTTTGCTTCTGGTGTTTCTATGGTTGCCTCAGTCTCCCTGGCAATCTCGTACCCAACTATTGCTGCTGCACCACACATGTTCCTCAATGGGTACAAGAATGTGCTTGCTGTTGCTGTGGAGACCGAATACTCGTACCCACATGCTGATAAGATCAAGGAGTATTTGAAGGTAATCTTGTTTCTATTTCACTTTATGATGTTTTCTTAATGCTTGATAATTGGTCTAACTAAGATAGTCAATAGATAAGTAGATTACCGTACTAAAATGTAGCATGTCCATGTCGGTACATTAACATCTTGTTTGGCTGCTTGGTGCAGCGCTGCTGCAGCGGCTGCCTAGCAGCATGCAGCTAGCTGGTGAACTGGTCATTTTTACTTATCTACATAATCGATTTAGTCGTTGAGCATTATTACATAGTTTAGTGAGCAATTGAATTTTTATGGTAGCAAGGAGTATTTCACTTAGGCTGTTTGTGCCTTTATTGGTTCATCCATGGTAGCAAAATGCTGTTTACCACACTAGAAAATAAGTTAATGCTGCTTTGGAAGCGGTTGCATCATGGTTTCTTACATATTTGTCTGGCTTATATTTCTCAGGACCCCAGCAAGTTCGCTGTTGCTGCCCCAGTTGCCGCCGACAGTGGTGCTGCTGCTCCATCGGCTGCCAAGGAGGAAGAGAAGAAGGAAGAGCCCGAGGAGGAGTCCGATGGTGACCTGGGCATGAGCCTCTTCGACTAAGCCTCTTGCCATATCGCTGCAAAGTTGAAAGTTTTGTTTCAAGTTCTGAACATCGAAGTTTGTTTTTAATCTTTAGCATATTAATTTTCTACTAGACAAGAATGTATCCAACAATGGTATCGTTAATTATGCATTTTGGTTGTGCCCGTATCCCCCTGCTGTTTTTGGTGTGCCTGTGCGATGGCTATCGACTTCATCCTCATGTGCATTTCATCTTTTTCTTTATTCGAATGCATGTATCCTAGAATTGCGCAGCGATCAGATCATGAAGAAAGAACTAATGCCGTGCGTTTAACCGCCGTAAGTTTGCCCTTGTTACTGGAAAATTTATGCAGATTTTCACAGAAAGTAACTTTTCCATGTTTCTTTAAATTGCTGCAAAATTTTCACAGAAATTTCTGTACATTTCAGCTCTATTTTCTTGCAGCAAGGCAAGAAGTCTAAAGTCACTTGGTCAGATAATACTACTACTTGGTAAAATAGGTTTTTCCAGGCAAGAAGTCCAAAGCTTGGCTAAGTCAGTCACATGGTCAGATAATACTACTATTGATAAAATAGGTTATCTGTCTGGATATGAGTAGCAATCAGTGGCCTCCTATCCTGACCACAACCATCTCTGCTGCTCTGAACTTCTTATCTCGAATCGAAAAAAAGATTCAGATGTCACGCAATCACGTTGACACTTCTCCTTCCTCGCTCGCTCACGCTGTTGCGTTGCATGCGCAATGTCGCAGCAGCACGGCCGCGGCCACATTGCCCACTGCCTCGGCGGCGCCCTCGCCGGCCGAGACACCGTCGCCGTCTCCGGCAATCGCCGCCTGACCGGCGCTGGCCTCGCCGACGGGGCGCGTAGGCTGGCCGCCGCCCTCTCCAACCTCGGCGTTCGCCGTGGTCACGTCGTCGCCGTCGTCGCCTTCAACAGGTTGGGGAGCTTAGCTTTGCTCTTGCACCTTCTTGCCTTCCCTTCTGATTGCCTCTCTGCCTCTCTGAATTGAGAAATGAACCATAATTTTGGGTTCTTGGCTGCTGATTGATGCATTCATATGTTCATTCATCCATGGCTTCCCTTCTGCTTTGCAGCATCGAGTACATCGAGCTGTTCTTGGCTGTCACATACATCGGAGGGATCATCGCTCCTCTCAACTACCGCTGGGTAAGATTCAATATTTCAATTCCTCCACCTCATGTCCAAAACAAATTGAAGGAAAAAAAGGCTTCAAATCATCCAAATTTCATTTGGATTTCCATGTGCTATTCAGCTGTTCTAGCCTGTGGTGATACTGACCAATGAACTATGTCATCATCTTCCTTGTGGGTGGTCAGAGCTTTGAGGAGGCCTCACAGGCACTGGAGCTTGTGCAGCCAACAGTGTTCATCTTCGATGGCAGCTACAGCTCATGGGCGCTTCGGCTGAAGGAGAGCAACAGCTTGACATCGGTTAATCTTTACCTCTTCCTGGGGAATCTCTGCAGCATCAGCCAACCTGCAAACTGTAAGTTCTTCAGATTGTTATTTTATTGTTGTGAACAAGCTGGGTATAGAATATTGTTGCCCTTTGAATTATGGCTCAGGGCAACTCGTATTTACACATGTTC
>CM020186.1:12175251-12282715 GCA_009805545.1 Oryza longistaminata | reverse complement strand
TGCATGTTATAGACAGGTTGAATTGGAATCAGTTTGATTCTAAATAACCATAAGCTATTTGGATTTAGGCACTACGGGACGACCGAAGGGCGTAGCGATAAGCCATACATCTTTGATAATTCAATCCCTTGCAAAAATTGCCATTGTTGGCTATGGTGAGGATGATGTATGCTTTCAGGATCCAAGTATTGTCACATGATTTTCCTGAATATATAGTTCACTTAATGTGGACATTATTTTCCTTAGCAACCATCTAGATGTGATATAATGGAATTTCATCATCCATTTGTCTGGCATGCAGGTCTACCTGCATACAGCTCCTTTGTGCCACATTGGAGGGATCTCTTCATGCTTGGCAATCCTGATGGCTGGAGGCTGTCATGTCCTGATACCTAAATTTGACGCGAAATCGGCTTTCGACGCCATCCTAGAACACAGAGTGACTTCGTTCATCACTGTTCCTGCAATCATGGCTGACCTACTGTCCTATGCTCGGTATGACAACGGCGACACAATATGATTCTGGAAGCCTAGGAATGAACAATTTGTTGGTGACTGATTAAAAGTTTTGGTACATCAGGAAACAGAAGATATTGAACCACGGGATGACCGTGACAAAGATTCTCAATGGCGGTGGCGGGTTGTCGAGTGAATTGATAACTGGAGCTTCTCACTTATTTCCTAATGCCACTATCTTCTCAGCTTATGGTATAACTACTTACCACTGATTTCAAGTTCATTTTTCCTGCAAACATTTCCTAAAGTTAGGTACCATCAGGAGTCATTTTGATTCTTGCAAGCTGTAACATCTCTCAAAAAACTGAGACATCACTGTTACTGTTACTATGAGCTCTGAATCATGTTATTGGCTACCTACTGCAAAGGTCACTAACTGGCTTAAAATTTTCACAGGGATGACTGAGGCCTGTTCATCTCTGACATTCATGGTTCTCACCAGGCCAAAAATTCAAGAACCTAAGGACCAGTTAAGCAGCTCTTCTGAAGGTGTGTGTGTTGGCAAACCGGCGCCTCATATTGAGATACAGATAAACAGAAATGGAAATAACAGTAGTTCTTCTTCACCAATTGGGAATATCTTGACAAGAGGCTTACATACGATGTCCGGATACTGGGTGAACAACAGCATAGACACATCAGATTCTGTCAGAAATGGATGGCTCGACACCGGAGACATTGGATGGGTGGATAAAACTGGTAATCTGTGGCTCATGGGGCGACAAAAGGGAAGAATCAAAACTGGAGGTGAAAATGTGTACCCAGAGGAGGTACTGATTCTACTACTAGTGCTGTAGTGCAATGTTCATAGGGTGACATTATGCTTATGCATATGTAGATATGTGAAATCATGTTTAGTGATTGCCATTTCAAAATTTTCAGGTAGAATCTGTACTGTCTCAGCACCCAGGTGTAGCTAAAGCAGTGGTGATTGGCGTGCCGGATAGTCGTCTCGGGGAGAAAGTTGTTGCCTGCGTTAGCATCAGGGATGGCTGGAACTGGGTTGATGCAAGAGCTGTGCACAAGGGGGAAGGCAGAGAAGTCTCTGCACAGATGCTTCAAGACCATTGCCGGATAAAAAAATTGAGCAGGTATTCTGTTTGAACATAGCGTTTCATTAGTCTTTCTCTTTTTTTTTCTTTTTTTTTTTGCGGGGAGTTTCATTAGTCAAATTATCAACTGTTTCATATCAGTCCTTGAACAATGGAAATAAATCAGAGATAAGACGGAAAGATTGCTTCCTGATGCTCTATCAAGTGTCACTAGATTCAGAAAATCTATCTGTGCCACTGATTCTTTGGATCAATGATGCAGCAACCAACAAGCAAATGTTATCTTTTACAACTGAATTGTTCAGCTAGTACACTGTTAGCTAATACACTGATATCATGATGGAAAAACTTTAAATAGACTCTGCTCTATAATCTTAGAATTAAATGACCCTCTCTAGGTAAATCAGGTAGGAGTAGTTCTTTTTTCTTTTTACCTTATCAAATGATCAGTACTCCACTAATTTTATTTTTCTGAAACAGATTCAAGGTGCCAAGGATATATTATCAGTGGAGAAAACCATTTCCAGTGACAACAACAGGGAAAATCAGAAGAGAACAGTTAAAGGCTGAGATATTAGCAAGCATGAAACTACACAGCAATTTGTAGTCTTAGGCTATTGTTAGTGACCATGGCAGCACAAAAAAGCACATTATGTTCTTCATCTTCAGCTGGTGGTACATGCACATCACAGCAATGTCCCAATTTTGGCCTCTCCTTTTTTTTTACAGGCAGAATTCTATCCTACTTGTTATTTACTGAATTTGAGTTCAAGTATCCGATTATTTCATCAGCTAAAGCTGATGCTCATTTTTGCAACCTGATGCCAGCAATAGATGATTCATCTACATCATGAGTTCATGACTAATGCATGTGTGATTCTCAATTTCTCATCATGACATAACGACCACAAAATGTAATTAGTCAACCATATATTTTCAGATTTTTTTAGATAATGGATATTAAACCCGGCCTTCGCATTTTGTTTGGCCGTGTGCATCTACCTTCGGATGCAGAGGCCGAGCGCTACCCATTATCTTAAAAAAAAAGGCTTTGTTTTAACAGAAGCTACAGCCACAGTATATTTTTAGATAAAGGAAAAGCAGATTATTTTCTTCGTGCCTCATCTGTCAGCCTTTTTAACACCCAATTCAGTCACCATGTACACAGCAAATTCAAACAAAAACAAATTCGAATTTGAAAATGCACGCACGCAGTAAGTTAAGTAGGGTAAATTCAGTTCCATTTTTATGGTTTTTCACACACAAAATTCACACAAAAGTTATTCAATAATAAGCCAGGAAGAGCACATTGTATGCGTGGTTCACGCAATCTCGCATCACAATTCACAGGAGCCGCATGAGCTGCACTTACTGCTGTTCATCATCCGAAACCCGTGACGTGACGTCCACGTAGGCATCTGTGGGCCCCACCTCCCCCGTCCACGTCAGCGCCGTTTGAAAGTCCCCTTCCCGCGCGCGCGCGGGGTATATATAGAACGCGCCGCCGCTTCGTCCTCGCGTCTCACCTCCGCTCGCTTTCGACTCGCGCGGCGGCGTGATCCGCGTCGAGCCCGAGCACGGCGCGGCGGCGAAGGCGGCGGGCTCTCGACTTCTCGATCGAGGTGGGGGGACGCCGCATGCGGGGGTTAATTTGGTTGTGTTTGACCTGTGGTTGTTTTGGTGGATTTTGAGGGGGGGATTTTGGTGTGTGCGCGCCAGGTGTTCGACGGAATTCCGCAATGCCGAGCGGAGGGAGGCGGCTGCCGCCGTGGACGTCGCCGAGGGGGGCGGCGCCGAGGTGGAGCCCCTGCACGCCTGCGGGCGCGAACGGTTCGGGGCCGCCCACGCCACGCTGCCCGGGTGCTCCTCGCACGTGACGCCCCCGGCGAGCGGTGGTGGCGGGTGTTACGGTTACCGTGTCACACCGCCGACGAGCGGCGGGGGTTCCCGGCCTCCTAGGGCGCCGCTGTCGTCGGTGGATTCGCCCTACGTGCGGGCGAAGCAGGCTCAGGTAATTGGAATTCGGAAACCATCATGTGCGATGCAATTTCGTTTACTCTGGAGAGAGGTTGCAAATTAGGGTGCTGAAGTATGCTCAATATGGTCAATAATGAGTAGTTTGTGAGGGAGAAGGAAGGGCAAAAACATTTTGTGGTTGTTTTAGTTACAGTATTTTCCATTGTTTCATGATATGTTTGAATTGAATTTAGGATATCCTGGGGGCAAAAACTTCACAAAAAGCGATGGGATGGCATCGTTTTGGTGTGAAGCTTTTCTTGCTGATTAGCTTTTTTTCATAGTTTCTGCTTTCTAGAACTCTGTAATCTGAATTTGTTTCCAGTAATGGAAAGGGGAAGCTCTGCTTCTCTGTCCTCCCCAACCCACAAAAAAAAAACACTTTTAATTGAACCAGAAGAGAGAATATGAAGGTAATTTCCATGATATAGATAAAACTACTTCTAGGCTTCTTTAACAAAACCAGTATTAGAGTAAAATCGTAAAGCGATATAGAAATTGTGTTCTCATGACTAGGTTCCCTTGTTACCAGAAATCTATTATACTAAAAGACTGATAGACCATCTCAAAAAAGATTGAATAGACACCAGCCACACCACCTGGGCAAGTTTTGATGGTGTGTTGCCACTAACGCCTGCTATTCTAACTAGTAACTGTAGTGGGTACTAATTTTTCCCTTAATTGTTGCTTCAACATATTCATGTTAAATCATTCAGTACATGTTACTTGCTTTTTTGCAAAGTGACAGCGTTTCTTTTTCTACAGCTCTTTCAGTTTTGTGAACAAAAATGCATGTAATAACCTGAATCTAGAAATTTTCATAAGCTAGATCTGAGGTTTTTGTTTTCTTGTCTTGTTTTCTGCAGGTGATTGAAAAGGACCCAAACAAGGCAGTTCCATTGTTCTGGGCGGCTATAAACAGTGGTGATCGAATTGAGAGCGCACTGAAGGATATGGCTACTGTACTGAAGCAAGCAAATCGAGCCGAAGAGGCTATTGAGGCAATAAGATCCTTCCGTGATCGTTGCCCAAATGAAGCTCAGGAATCTCTTGACAATATTCTTCTTGACCTGTACAAGGTATCTTGGCCTGTAAACCAAGAACCTACAAGCTAAATCTTTCTGTTGTAAAGTAATTCTGTGATTTGGTAGGCCTATAGCAGTAGATCCTAAAGACATCTAAATTGCTGCACTGATGACATGTTAATTTTAGATGAAGATGCGACCATTTCTGTTCTGATACTAGTCATTTTTATGTAAAACCAGAAATGCGGCAGGACAAAAGAGCAGATTGAAATGCTGACATTGAAGTTGAGAATTGTTGATGAGGAGCTAGCTTCTGGCAGGTGGAAAACCAAGTTGTCTAAATCTCATGGAAGAGTAGTTTATTTGTCTCTCAGGGATGAAAAAGCAAGGTATTTAAAATCTTTCGTACATTGCTATTCAACCAGTAAACTTCATTCTGATGCTCTTATTTGTCTTGAAGGTTGTTGGGTAACCTTGCCTGGGCCCATATGCAGTCTGAAAATTATGATGAGGCCGAAATGCTCTACAGGTATACTTTTGAGTCCAGTTTTCATCAACATCAGATGGCTTGTATCTCCCAAAGTGGCAGTATTTATTTATCCTGATTTCTAGTTTATTAGAAATGCTCACATTTGGTGTTCATTTGAGAAAATTAAGAGGAAAAAATAGGCGCTACTATATTCCTTCAATAGTTCCATAGTGTGAAAACTGAAAACAAAACATGTATAGGCAGAGCTCATACCCTTTTCATTCAAAAAGGAAAACAAAACATGTGGCCGCACAGTTAAAATCATCTAGGTGGGCTTGAAATGACTATACTCAGCAGTCAGCACTTATGAATCCTAGAAGTAATTATATAATAAAAACCATTTATTGAAACTGCAAGCAACAATCAGCTCTAATGAATGCTGATACTAGTAGGAGTGATATCTGGTTTACGTTATTCAACTAATCCAGCTGGTACTGACTACTGACTAGCCGTATGTCATTTGACACAGGCAAGCTCTTGCTATAGAAGCTGATTATAACAAAGAGTGCAACTTAGCTATCTGCCTGATAAAGACCGGAAAGGTAGCCGAAGCTAAATACCTTCTCCAATCTATACCTGACAACTGCAGTGATGAAAGCCATGTGAGGTCTCTTGCTCGGGCCAGAGAAATGCTTATGGAACTTGAGTCACCAACACTCCATTCTCCCATAACTCAGATGAAATCTAAAGAATCATTAATCTGGCTTGCTATTGATGCGGAGAACCTTGGGCATTTACAGCCACAGGTATCCTCAACTGCTTTGACTCAACTGAAATCTGAAGAACCACATATTTCAGTTGCTGCTGATGCAGAGAAGCAGGAGGATTGCAATTCACAAGTATTTCCATCTCCCATTACTCAGATGAAACGTGAAGAACCAGAAAGTTTGATTGCTACCAGTGGGGAGAAGAATGAGAAATGCCTGAATGAATACCAAGATCTTTCTCGACTGTTCAATGATGCTGCTACACCCCAGTCATTGCTTGAGAAACTACGAAAACGGCTGGTGAAAGAGGACACACTAAATATCAGCATACAGCACCAAGTTCAGATTCCTAGTTTTGTTGAATGCTTGCCAAACTCTGGTGGCTCCACAGATGCTGGTGAGAATACTAGGCCAGAGGGAAAGGCTCTTGTCAATGGTGTTAGAAAAACATGGGCTGATATGGTGGAAGAAGATGAACGTCAATTGGGTGATGTCAGCTCAACGATCGGTATGGACACTACTAAGCGAAATGTAAGCTGCAAGCATGCAAATGAGGAGATGTATAGAACACCCTCATTCTCTCAAGAAAGCAGCGCCTTAAAAAGATCAAGCGTGGGTGATCACCCACAGAGTTCTTCAGCGGATTCATGGAGACACAGTGACTCCAAAATATCCACAGATGAGAACGTGAACATGAAGTTTGTCAGGACTGCTCCACAATGGAGACAGCAGAAGGTGCAAGATTACAGTAACCGAGTCTCCCAAAGGCTCGACACAAGTCATCTCAGTGATAGAGCTCAAGGCACAGAGCAACCACCTTGGAGAAGCAGCACAGCTCAGCGTTCGCTTTTTCCTGACTGGAAATCCAAGTGTGAAAGATATGGACATGGTTATCTGCCATTTGGTGACAATGAACATTTTCAAGGTTCCAGTCACTTTGAGGCCACCAATCGTTGGCCTAAGAATGCGAGACCATGGAGGCCACAGAACCGCCTCCGGGTCTTCCAAGAAATCACAAATGAGATCAACCAAAAAGTAGTATAAATACACATGTAATCCAGCAAGTAGTTGTTTGCACTAGATATGAGATAGGTGAGAAATAGCTCCTCATACAAAGTTCTGTTTTGAGAAGAGGCGCTACTAGCGCTTAAACTGTAACAGTTTCAAAGAAGTAATCGTATCGAGCAAACTCTCCGAGCATTGTCATACACAGTTCATATGTCTCTCTGTATCTGAGATTGAGTCCACAAACACAACACACTGCCATTGTGCATGACTCATGGATTGTACCATTGAGATATGTAAATGTGAGCAACAATCTGGTTGTGATTCAGTTACAGTGTCTGAAGGAATCTTTTCTCCCCCATATACTACATTTCACAGCAGACTAGAGCACTGTGGCTTACCATATACACCACGTTGTTGTTTGGCACTACTGCTTTAGATGATACTGCATGGTTCCTTGTTGAATGTTTTCATCTGTTGGCTGGACATCTGCTGCTCCATGATGGGCTGCAAGATCTGAGTGTTGCTCCCCCCTCTGGGCAATTTGCAGAAATGGCAATGCAAATGCATCCAGCCACTGGGTAAGCAATGTATGCATGCATTATCTGCATCTGCATAGTGCTCACCCCTGTGTCATTTTGTAGGTTGTCTACACACTGGAGTCAGGTGGATTCCCCACCACTGAAGCTGAGAGAGGGTGCTAACATGGTGGTGCTGGTGCTGTCCTCAGGGACAGCAATGGCTGGCTGGCAGCAGCCTTGAGCTTCACCTCCCTTGCAGGGGCCGAGGTGATGCTGCCAGCTAAGCAGGGGCCGCGACGTGTAGCGCCTTGTCACCGCTCCTCGGCTTCCGCGACAAAGCTGCATGCCGGTGAGCCTTGCCGGCGACAAGGGACAAGTCCCTACAATAATTCTTGCTGCATGATTGGCCACACATGTATACACTGGTGAATGCTAGCTGCTGATACATTCATGATCAACCTAGCTCCAAGATCAGCTGCTACCAATGGCCTTCTCCATTGCAAATGTTTGTGAAGACTGTATCATGGCATACATGGTGTGTCCCTGATCTGGTATTCCGGTTGGATGGATAGCCAGATACTAGGAGAGACAATTTGATGCCATTGTCAATGACTGACTCTTCTCTATTTGATCATGTGTGATGAACAGTCAGCATCAGCAAGCAGTGTACTGTTCTACACATCTTGCTTGGATATGCAGCAGCTACCTTACACCGGGCATGTGATCACCATCAACAAATCTGAGGTACAATGCATACTGTGCAGTAGCTCTTCATCTGAATACTACTAATGTATAGCAATTTAACATGCAGAAAGCCTAGTCGGCCGTACACTGACAATTTACCTGAATCGCCTGCACATGACTATTTCAGGCTGCTACTATATGAGGGACTGTATATCTGTTTGTCAGCTGGTATCTTCTCGATCTTCAGTAAAACCTCTTCAAGTCGTCGCTGGCTATCGAATTCCACGTGCTTATTAGGATTTTGGACATCGAAATGATTGTTAAGAAGGGTGTAGATTGCAGGTAGTAATTGATCATGTGATTGCTTAGTGAATTAAGGCGATGGGATTAGCTAATCATTGTCTATTTGAATGTTGAGACTTGTTAGAGTTGATTGGGGGTTCTTTTTATAGTAGTTTATTTTTCAGCCTTAACTTTGAAACCTCTAATAATACATACATGTATAAAAGTTGTACCTATAATTTTTTTTGGCTGCTTCGTTCATTTTTCTATGACTGGTCGACTGTAGCTCAAATGATAGTGTTTAGTACTCAAAACAAAATAACAGTTTAACTGTATACGTGTGGGCTCCTTGAAAAGCTAATATTAGGTGGAAATGGATTAGATTTGCAGCACACAACTGACAGATATATCAATCAATGGTGATATTATCTTGAATGAAATCAATGGACATTTCTTGAATCTATCTGGAATCAAATTTGAATATATAGTATACAATTCACACAGTTTTCAGTCTCTGCATTGTCCTTCAGTCCAGCCACTTGTTTGGCGTCAGCTTTATTTGTACCTGTTCCTGTATGTGGATGCTTTTTATTACTCGATACAAACGCGTACAAACACTTCGCATGTTCCCGGATTCATTTTTTTTTGGTTGAATCGATGTAACATTGACACTGGGTGCTCAAGATGTCAAAATTTCGATTTATTCCAATAACAAAACCTGGAACAACCAGATTTAAACAACATGAAATATGTTACATTGACTTCATTAAAAAAAATTGATACATTGAAGATTCATAGAGCTGGTACATGGAAGATTCAAAACTATTGATCAATGAGGTCTTCAAATCCCCAACCACTGGAGAGCAGCTGCATGCTGGCTAGACTTGGTCATAATTTGGGAAAAAAAATCTCCAGAATTCACTCCTATATGATCACTCAGACGACAACATATAAATCAAACTGGTTAGAATTTTGAGCCCTGCTTCAAATTTTCGATTAGTCAAGCGCCTTGCATGGTAATAAACATGCATATCTACATGAGGTAACTTTATGAAGGAGAAAATTCCGGATAAGCGTGGAGTGAATATGCTATATATTTTCAAATCAAAGTGGCCTGAAAACATATATTTGAAATCAATGGTTAACTGATATCGTGCAATCCTTTCGAACATTTATGCAAGAGTGTTAATGATGCTCATTTAGATGATTTTTCAGAACCTAAATGCTTTCCATTGTTATCCCAAAATCCATTTTAAAGAGGGAAATTAAGCTAATATGAGATTAAATAGAACATCCCGCAGGATATGGTAGTAGCTAGTATCATGTTGTTTCAAAATGTCACAAAGATATGTACATTACTAGTATCTTATACATTACTAGTAACAATGGAGAGAACCATCAGTTTATATATTCATTGTGGGCAATTTTGAAAGGAGGATTTGATAGAAATCTGCATGAAAATCTTCCAAGGAAAAACTTAGTTCCATTCATATTAGAGAAGAAAAAGGGGGAAATGGTAATAGTTATTATGACAATTAATACCTGGAGGAGTACGTATAATATATCTATAAAAAATGAAGAAAAACAATGCATTTCATTTACCACGCATTAGCTGCAGGATATACAAATACTGTACGCAATGAATGCATTGAATTTATACTGTTTTGCAAATCACATTGAATAATACTGATCAAGATCAAGATCCAGTCGTCCGTGGAATAGCTGCCTGGCCATTATCCCAAAAGATTGTTCCAAATCCATATATTTCTCCACAACAGAATAAAAAGGTATACATATATAAGAGATAATGAGATGACATCAAGGACACATATATTTATCAACAAACATAATATTAGCTTGCAAAAAGAATTTAAAATCGACATATATGTGGCTTTACGAATCTCCCCCAAACTTCAATAAATGCACAAACGTTTGTCCTACTTGATATACATATATTTATCGAATTATCGCGTAATTTACCATGTAGAAGTCGAAGCGCCATGCATAAACATAAAATCAAAAACATGCGTGGATAATATATGTAAGAAAACAATAAGCAACCAAGCCAATTCGGAGAAAGGAAAGGATTAATTAGGAGAAGGTTGGAAAATAGGAGGGAATATGCTTGGCTCCGTGCACGCCATCCATCATAGGCAACCTCTCGCAGAAGTTTGTTGCTCTAGATGAGTGGCATACAGGGAGCCAGGCACATTCCCAATATCATCACCTTTGCTTTAGATCAATTATCCATGCATTGATCTCCATCATCTCCTTCTCTTGTCACCTAGATCTCTTATCTTTGCTACACATATATCTCCATGTATGTCAATGCCATTGCTTATGCATGGATTTGCTACCACAATACATGCTGCAATATGAACAATCACCATCTCCTGAACTACTACTACACAATTTCTCCATGGATTGTTGACGAGGACGACAAGATCTAGAGAGAGAGAGAGAGAGAGAGAGAGAGAGAGAGAGAGCTAGGAAGAACTAGAGAGAGAGAGAAATGATGTGGTGATGTGCAAGGATGAATGGGAGAGGATACTCTATATATAGGAGGGTGATGATGTGTGAGAGAGGAAGAATATTCCGTGCACATATACAAGCTATGAAAAGAAGACAACTCACAAAGTAAAAAATAGCTCCATGAAAACCGAGCTGGCTCTGCAGTAATTTACTTGTGGTAAATAAAAAAAACGGTGATCTCCAACCAATTAAATCACTGTTCTCACCACTGCCAGCATAAAACAGTGTTAATAAGCAGGAACAATTCTTAGCCTGCATTGATTATTTCATCACCATTTTCGTACAAAAACATATAATTTCCACTGTAGCCAGATTGCTGTTTTTATTAATTGCCACACTACTGTACATTCTGCTCATGATATTGCACTAGTAGCTGGAGTACCTAAAAGTAAACAACTATTTACTTGCTTTTTGATTTTTGCAGAAGGCAGTGCAAGATAATGTGATCTGTCCAGCATGAATGATTACTACTACATGAGTAGTGCAATTCCATGCTTGATAAGTTGGGCCGAATGCATTGCTAGGCCAAATTGCTGTCCCACCTAGCTCCCAAAGTTGGGCTGGGCTAAATTTAAATGAGTTTATGCACCCTATATTATATCAAGAAGTTTTCTCTCTTTCAAATCTGAACCTAGAAAAAAAATAATGATAAAAAAAATCTGAAGCTAGAAAGACTCTGAGCATTCTCTGTGAAACCATGATAATATTTTTTTTATGCTCTCCGAGTGCTGCAAGATAATGTGATCTGTCCAGCATGAAAAATAGAAAACACCATTAACATAACATTAGCTTGTAAAGGCCTCTTGCAGGCCTGAAGGCCCACTAGCTCTGTCAAAAAAACATAACATGTAGGAGTATGCATCATTCATTTATTTTTACATGTCACTATCACAAGAACATTCAGTAATCTGTATATATCCAAGTATATCCAACTATATTTTGGAGGATAAGATTTGACTAGTGTATGATTCGTCACCTAGTTCATATAAACCATATACCTGAATTCAGATGGCACAATATGTTTGCATGTAGCTTGCTAGTCGGACGCCCACAGTTTTTTCTCCTGAATTCAGCCAGGTCTAAGAACTTAATGTGATACTCCATTTCGTTCATAAATAGATATCGTTTAATGATGTATATGGTCAAACATCGAAATATTAACTCACTAATATCTGCAAAGTTATGAAAATTTGATATGTAATAATGATATTCATAGAGTTGCCATAAAAATACTTTCTTATAGTTTTACTTTTTTATATAATTTTCATAAACATAGTCGTAAAAGATAAATGCCTAGATGATAAAGTTTAAAAAAGAATGGAATAAGTAAATTGTGTCATGGTTTATATGACATTAAAAAATAAATGGAAGGATTGAGTCCATGCTTTCAGGGAATCATATCCTATATGCCCAAAAATTTACGATGCATATTCCATGTACACCAACAAATTTCACCAAAATTTTTAGAGAAAATTACACACGTACTTCTAATAATATATGCAAAGTCTCATATTTATATTCACTATATCTTTAGTCGTGACAAAAAAAATTCTAACAGATTTTTCTTTTTTATGGTGAGAATATAATGAACTTAAAGCTAATACTTTATAAATATGTGAATACTATTAGAAACACATGTATTTTTTTTAAAAAAAGATTGGTGATATTTGTTAATTGATGTACACAGACCATGATACGTTTCCTGTTTTCAAACTTTGTAGAGTTACATGTTAGTAAAAAAAAAAAAAAATTCCGCTTACAAGCCAAATTACAATGAACAGTGTAGTATAGTAACCACAAACTAAATAATTATTGTGTTTTCTTTTCTACAAGATTATCTGGAAGAATATTTGATTTGAATGTAAAGTTATCCTTGCCACGTAACCAGGCTCATCCCTTTCTCTTTCTTGCCATTTGTTTACAAGTGTTCTCTCTTCTTTTCTGCACTTGGCTCGATCATCACCAAAGTTTAATTACCATTCCGACAGTAGTTTACATTCCAATTTGATCGAATATCGGTGGAAAAGTGCAAAGGTGAGTCGACGATTCTCCACTTCACATCTTTAAATTAATTTGGATTTCAATAAATTGATTAGACCAATACTGATCGATCTTACTGTTGCTTGCTTCATTAATTAATTCTTCGGAGTCCTTTGTGTCGAATTTCGGTAAGTTGATACCGGATAAGCAAAAGCTGCATTGCTTTCTTGGCATGGATTAATTAGTTGAGAACTTGTTTTTACACATCAAACTAATGCATAGCACAGTCAGCTAATTTGATTCCCTAAAAGGTATAATTTGTAACTATAAATAAAGTTAGTATATATACACGAATCGAATTGTGGCTTCTTGGAAGTTCATAGAGGTAGCCATGCTCAGATAATGTGATTCGACCGGTTAAAAGCAATATATGATGTAACTATATATATAGGTGTCCTAAAATCTGTTCTAATCCATTTGCTTGTAGTTATATGTAATGAAAAACACGCCCTATTATGGAATGCACCATTTTTTCCATCAATCATAATAGACATCCATGAAAGATTAATGATCGATATCGCCGGAAATTAATAGAATATTCGATTATGGGCCGCTGATTACGAGCGATCATCCCTAAACCGCCATATATAATTATAGCATATCAGGGTATCAACAACCTCGACTAGCTAAATGACCGGCCAATTGTTTCCTCGTCTACGCTATTGTAGTCATTCGGTTATCTTAGGTGGGACTATTAACAGAGAACCTAAGATAAAATTTTAACTTTATATATTTATATCTTATACATATTACAACTCTAAATCCTATATATTAATTGGTTTTGTACACATATTTGACACAAAATAATAACAATAACCTTCTCACATGAATGTTAAAAATTTTGATTGGCGGCCCTAACGTCCTATATACTACATCTGTTCTTTAATATATGACATTATTGATATTTTGACAAACATTTCTTATTCAAATTTCTTGTGTAAATATAAAAAATAAGTTATGTTTAAAGAATATTTGACGATAAATCAAGTCACAAATAAAATGAATGATAATTATATAAATTTTCCAAAGAAAACAAATGATCAAACTTATCTGAAAAAGTCAATAGCATCATATATTAAAAACGGAGGGAGTATCAACACACTTGTTTCACAAATATGCTTTCGACTTTGAATTTATTTTTTTAGAAAAAAAGAATTAACTACCTTTGACCGCAGAGAGAGCTTGGAGAGTATATGTATTGACACATTAAATTCAATGGACACGTGCTAGAGCTTGCATACTGATCGAACACGACCACATCATATATCCTTGTGGGCTTATTTAATTAGATATGCTACATGAATTAAACACGAGGGAAATTCTATATATTTGGATATAGCAATGAATTATTCTACATGAAAAACACGTACGTACGCGTCTGTGTTTGTATAACAATCAGCTGGTCGGCCAAGCGTGTGAGACCAGCTAAACAGGCCAGAATGTACGTAAAGTATATATTGTGCCGGCCGTGTGAGATCAGTACATATGTCAAGATTTGGATCTTGAGAAGATCAAGCTAGCTAGATATTTCCATGGAGAAATAATTAAAAAAAAGAGATCTGCAAGCAGCTAGCTGATTGATTTGCACTTTAATCTGCAACCTGTCACTATGAGTTATGCGCTAACATTAGTACAGGATCCCTTGCATTCGTATAGGTGCCAGTTAAATTGAAACCGACACCTATTCGATTGAGCAAAGGTGTCACTAAATTGTTACCGGTTAAAAAATCAGCACCTATAATGAGTTTCCAACCTATACCAATAAGACAACCTCATCTTTTCGCTTATGCTTATGTTTATTAGTTAAAATTTAAATTTCACTCTTAACTTTGGAGTTGATTTTGGGGTTTTTTCATCAAAGTTTAGTTTTCAGCCTTTTTAGATAGTTAAGAACACGTATATAAATTTTGGCTCAGTAATCCGTTTTTATTCGCATATAATGACCTGCTGGTTTTCTTTTTCTTAATCTACTACATTGTATTTTGTTTTTACCATTACTTGATTGAGAAAATAATTTTAAGGTGATCCTTTCTTACCAACAAATAAAATACATAGAGTTATAGATGGCTGATTGTTATGCATTATATTATTCCTAAGAAAACATATATACTTTGTTAATTTCAATTGATTTACTAATGGATCGAATGAAAAGAATTAAGACCATAAACCAAGGCTCACATATAATTGTCCTTCCTTGATTCAAAATCTACATGCAAATAAACTAGTTGATCAAACCAATAGATAAGATTGTACACAAATTTAAAAATATGACATTGTATTAAAATTGCACACAAATTTTCAAAATTACATTACATTTGAAATTAATATGTACAATATAGTATGTGTGGTCATTTCAGAAATTATTTACCTTATTAATTAACAGTGTAGCTCTCAGTGCTACAAAATAAAATAATTATTTATTTTCTTAGGTTATACGAACCACTGGATCATCTCCCAATATGGACGGAGCAAACACATTTGGTACACCTTAAGAAAGAGCCGGAGCCGCAATTGCTATAGTCATGATATGAGTTTCACATGCCTAAAACTTTTATAAACCATTAATTTTAATTTATTCTTCATTTTGTTTGACAAAATGATTCTAGTTGAGTTTAGGGTGGTGATTATTCTACACTTTCTTGTTCTCAAACTAGCTAGCTAGCTCCTACATATATACCTACTACTTAAGTACCTAGATATTTATATATATTAGGCCCGTAGAAAAGCAGGAGAGACTCTATATAGCTAGGCTTTGGAACTAACATCGAATTCCAATGGAGTTAGTAATTAGATTCCTAAGAAAGAAGGGAGGAAAGGAATTTGCAAAACGCATGGCCCTTGATGTTCTTCACGCACCCTTTCGGCCACTTTGGATCATTTGATTTTGATCGATATTATTGGTAGGTAGCCATGCATGAAGGTACAATTTGTATTTTTCTAAAATATTCCTTTGCTTTAATTCACATTCTCTTCGTAGCTAGTTGGGCATGCATTGCGAGCAAATGAATAAGCACCACTCAAATTTCGGTTTTGGAACATTAATTATGATATTCTTCTTCGACGTGTGCATTACATGTATATATATTCCCACGCATATATACACACATAGATAATATATATAATATTTTTTTAGAGGATCTAACATGTATAAATTAATAATATATATATAGACCATGATAATAAACCACGTGTCACACTGCTCTCTATATGATGCATGTATACATGCAATTATTCACGCATATATGCATGCATGCATGTAGCCGACCATATTACGTGGCAGAGCATATACCTCTTCATGATTTGGTTAATAATGTATATGCCCTCATTTATGAGTTTTAAAATTTGCCATTATCTAATAATATTTAAAAGTTGAAAATTCCATCCATGATCAATCTTATCAAGTATAGTCGTTCATGATGTATAGATGACGTTAATTAAGCAACACACATATGCCACAATATAATATACTCCATCCGTCCAAAAAAGATCAACCTCGTACAACGATGTGACACATTATAGTACAAAATTTAGATATAAAGATATCCAGATTCGTAGATCTCGCAAGTCCACCCATCAAATTTATAAGGTGAGATGAGCCCAGCACTACTCTCTCTCTCTCTCTCTCTCAACTGACCGAACAACTGAATGGGTAGAGAGTTTGCTCAAATCTTTGATCTGATTAACCGTATATCACAAAATCATTTTAACACTACACTGCTTATCTTTTTCTTTACTCGAAGCATGTACAGATTCTGTGATTCATCCCATGAAATTCAATTTATATTAACAAGACAGTTAACAAAACATTCTAGCCAAATATCTTTATCTACACGTTATATTATATTTTAGGAGAAAGACATCAATTCATATATGCAAAGCTAAGCTTCTGTGCATGAGTGCGTATAAATCAATCAAATCCAAGCTAAAAGCAAGAATTAGCGCACCTTGAAGACATAAGTCCTGCCAATTCATGAACCGCATCGAGCTGCTGCCACCCTTAATAATTACTCCCTCCGTTTCACAATGTAAGTCATTCTAGCATTTCTCATATTTATATTAATGTTAATGAATGTAGACATATATATCTATCTAGATTTATTAACATCAATATGAATGTGAAAAATGCTAGAATGACTTACATTGTGAAACGGAGGAAGTAGTAATCGACAGTGATATATTATATATTATTCACACAACACATACATTTCAGAATTTTTTTTAATTAATACTATTGTTGAAAAAGTATACCACCAACTATAATTAACTTAGAATAAACCCTGAAAACTAGTAATTTGACACCAATTTAATTAAATTTTCCTATTAATTTTGGTTTTTTTTTTTTTGCGGTCTATCAGTTAATACCTATAGAATGACCGTTCATTACAAAACTCTTAATTAATTTAAATTAAGTAAAACTAAGTGTACCGAAGGGGGCAATTGAAGCACTTCCGGATGGGTGCTTTTACGGTACCTTTCTACTAGCTAGATCAACATGTGGTTATATATCTACGGTTTGTTTCAGGCCCATATAGAGTAAATTCCCTATATACCCTTGAAATTTACCCGTTCACTTTTATATCCCTAAAATTTTAATTTGATCATTTCCATGCTCCTCTCGTTACATTTTCCTTCATTTCACCGTTAAGTTTGGTGGCAAATGTCTTTAATGTCATGATGATTTATGGTTGAATATAAGCTTGAAAAACAATTGAAAATTTTGTTTGTGTGCAGAGTGTGTGCATTTTAAGTAATTAATGAGACTAAATAATTAGTTCATAAAATTTTGAAAATAAAACAAATGAATTAAATTATTTTTATTTCAAATTTAATAGGACAATAATATTTTTTTATCGTGAGCATTAGTAGTCCTATATTTGTATGAATGCTCCTCATTTTTATGATTTTCAAAAAATATATATATATATATAATATATATATATATATATATATATATATATTTATAAATTTATATATTCAGTATCTAAAAGTAAATTTATCATAAATAATGTATCGCATAGAAATCATAACTATTAATAATCTCATGTGACAAACTTTTATATTTTCAATAATGTAATTCATAAACTTCTACGTTCATTCAAAGCGTAAAATGGTTGTTTTTATAGAAATTAAACGGTCAACTAACGGTCAATTGACTGAAGGGGCATGGAAGGGATCAAAATCAAATTTTGGGGGTATACAAGGAAGGAAACAAAATTCAGGAGCATAGAAAGGATCAGTTAAAATTTTAGCGGTATACAAGGGATTATCTCCACCATATATCTTGAATATCTTTAGACATGAATAAACTTATAGGTATGTTTTACTCCAATTTTCCTACCAATGTACAATATCGATTCAAGTAACCGGAAATTCAAAATGACCGATGAGATGTATATTATTACACTTTGAGGCTTCTTTGCAAAGAAGCCCCAAAGTGTAATAATATGTAGTCATTGGTGATTTATGCATAAATACACAAAATACAATCATTCATTGCATCCCTTGAAATTCCATAAAATGCTCTTCAATTCCGTTGGCAATCTTTGTGTGTGAACTTTTCTACTTTAGGATTAGCATGCTATGCTAGCTAATTAGACAGCATATTCTATTACTTCATAAAGAAAACACACAGCACAAAATTAGTTTGCATATTCCTCTAGCAACAATTCATTGACATATTTCTCCCTCTGCTTCCACTTGGGTGAATGAACATTCCAGTAATGGCTATAGGCAGAGGGAGATAGGGGAAGAGATCTAATACTTCCTCACTTTCACAATGTTTGTCTGGTCGGCATACTATAAAGACATAACAATGCAATAATATTTGATAGAATGAGGCCAAATTCGACGCAGTTAATTAGATATAGTGTAGATTAATGCATATATAATAAACAAGAGCAATCATGCATATAGTCGAATTTCACTTAAAAAGTTGAATAGTTTTGTGTCCCTTCTGATATATATGCGTGAAGGAAATAAATAATTAATTAGTAGTGTCAAATGGAGGAATAATTAATTAATAGCTGCTAAACTTTTAAATTATTCCATTGTTCTCAATGTAAAAGAGGCATCTCTCTGAAGTCTGAATTACCAAGGGCATCTATTTATAAATTTATGGTTGTGAGGTTGTACCCTAATGAAAGCTACTTCTAGATGGCAGGTAAAGCTATCTGGAGTAGGCTTTTTTGGCCAAACTGGTGACCATACTAGGAAGAGCTCATCAAACGTTTGCATCTATCTAGGCTAATTCTTTTATCAACAGAGTAACTAGTTCAAACGAGATTTTTTTTTCCCATCCTTAGAAGATATAATACATATATACCTCCCTCAACTTGAGAGGCAAAAGATTTAAACCGGTAGAATTGAGAGCAACAATGTCCTAGTGAATTTTTGTTTTTTTTTGGTGATATATATACCTTCTAAGGATGAGAGAAACAATGTCCTAGCTAGTGAGTTTTGATCTTCAATTGGAGTTATTTGGACAGCTGGTTATAAACTAAACAAGTTTTTATGAATATGAGGTCTATTTCAAGCAAAAGCAGTAAAGAAAGATATATTATATACTCTTCTAGTTCTATAACGGATTGAGCATACATTGCTAGCGTGATAAAAACAAGCTGGGATGAGCGCTTTGTTGCTAAAGGGAGCATACGTTTTCTTGCTTGATTTTTATTGTAATAGGGGCTTGTATATATATATAGATAGTTAGTCCCTCCAGTCATTAATATATGATGTTACTATTTTAGTGTAAAAAATTTATATATTGATGAGCTGAGTAATTACATATGTGTATCCTATATATTGATTTCCAGTCAAATAAAAAAGTGATAATTGCATATTTACAAGGATGTCTTTCCATTAAGGCATAGTAATCCTATGGATCGATCAGGTAGCTTGCCGGATACTACTAGCTATAGTAGTGATATATCTGCAGGTTTGCTAGCTAGCTTGTGAATGAGTGATGGGAATGAAGACGGATAACATTAATTGGGGATAAGAATTGCTACGTGGTGTTCAACTCCCAAAGCCATCACAGCCTATATATCATGCATATATCTCAACAACCAGGTAAGCATGTGCATAAGAAACTTTATGTGTGTGTGTATACATGTGGCAATATACTCCTATATATATGCATATGCTTGTGCATTTTGCATCTACTTTTTTGAAGCCGTTTGATGTAGGTGGCTTCTTCCTCCCAAGCTAAGCAAGGTGGGATTATTCAGAGGCTCATACGGTCGCCGCCCGACTTTAGCGTCTTTGCCAGCGGGTAATAGTGAAGGATGTCCTCATCAGCAATCATGCATATAGTCGAATTTCACTTAAAAAGTTGAATAGTTTTGTGTCCCTTCTGATATATATGCGTGAAGGAAATAATAATTAATTAGTAGTGTCAAATGGAGGAATAATTAATTAACTAATTATTAGCTGCTAAACTTTTAAATTATTCCATTGTTCTGAATGTAAAAGAGGCATCTCTCTTAAGTCTGAATTACCAAGGGCATCTATTTATAAATTTATGGTTGTGAGGTTGTACCCTAATGAAAGCTACTTCTAGATGGCAGGTAAAGCTAGCTGGAGTAGGCTTTTTTGGCCAAACTGGTGACCATAGAATGTTTGCATCTATCTAGGCTAAAATTCTTTTATCAAATGTTTGCATCTATCTAGGCTAAGATTCTTTTATCAACAGAGTAACTAGTTCAAACGAGATTCTTTTTCCATCCTTAGAAGATATTATATATATATATATCTCCCCTCAACTTGAGAGGCAAAAGATTTAAACCGGTAGAATTGAGAGCAACAATGTCCTAGTGATTTTTTTTTGGTGATATATATACCTTCTAAGGATGAGATAAACAATGTCCTAGCTAGTGAGTTTTGGTCTTCAGTTGGAGTTATTTGGACAGCTGGTTATAAGCTAAACAAATTTATGAATATGAGGTCTATTTCAAGCAAGCAGTAAAGAAAGATTGCTAGCGTGATACAAACAAGCTCGGATGAGCGCTTTGTTGCTAAAAGGAGCATACGTTTTCTTGCTTGATTTTTATTGTAATGGGGGCTTGTATATCGGGGTAGTTAAAGATGGGGGCGATCTGCTCGCACCAGAGAATTTGAGACGGTGTGGACGCACACGCGTCTATCCACGTCCCCCGTGCGCGCTGGAAGGCTGTTGTTTTTCGTGTGCTCTGGTTGCTCGCCCGCAGTGCCGTCCGATCAAGCATCTAGCGACCAAGGAGCGCTGGAGCTGGTAATTTTGCAAAAAAAATCTTCTCTTACCTTGATAATCTTTTTTTAGGGGCCGGCTTGTATATATAGATTTATAGTTAGTCCCTCCAGTCATTAATATATGATGTTACTAGTTTAGTGTAAAAATTTTATATATTAATGAGCGGAGTAACTACATATGTGTATCCTATATATTGATTTCCAGTCATATAAAAAAGTGATAATTACATATTTACAAGGATGCCTTTCCATTAAGGCATAGTAATCCTATGGATCGATCAGGTAGCTTGCCGGATACTACTAGCTATAGTAGTGATATATCTGAAGGTTTGCTAGCTAGCTTGTGAATGAGTGATGGGAATGAAGACGGATAACATTAATTGGGGATAAGAATTGCTTCAACTCCCAAAGCCATCACAGCCTATATATATATCATGCATATATCTCAACAACCAGGTAAGCATGCATATGCAACTTTATGTGTGTGTGTATACATGTGGCAATATACTCCTATATATATGCATATGCTTGTGCATTTTGCATCTACTTTTTTGAAGCCGTTTGATGTGAACGTATTATGTATATTGTTGGCCAAGCTATGGGCGGTCAAACGATGCTCCATCCGTGTAGACAGTTCAATTCCTCTCTCTCTATGTGTCTTTCTCGATCAAGTGATAACTGAGAATTTTCCTATGTGGAACCACTTGGAATATACACATGTGGACTGCCAATCGGTTTACCAGCTGCCGAGACCTACAACGACAAAGCATATACTTTCCTGGTCCACAGAATTGTTCTTCTATTGATAGAACAAATTAAATTAATGGAATTGCTAGAAAACTTCCGTCATTTTTTTCGCCAAAACTTTATCGTCTCGAGATTCATCCATGAAGAAAAAAAATTGCTATAAATTAAGAATATTTCACACATGTCATGCATAAGAGCCCAGTGCTAAGCCAACCAAATCACAGTTGAATACAAATATTATATGAGTTATATTGTAGTTACTATGTAGTTACAATGCAGTTACAATATATAGTTACAGTGTAGTTACAATGTAATTATACTTCAATTATACTATAGTTACATTTGAAAGTTTTACATTCAAAAATCTTATGACGGTTTTTTAGATACTCCCTTAAATTAAATAGGGTAGAAAAAACAGCTTTGCTATTAGTCGATCGATATATCATTGCCTAAACTTCTCTTAGTGTCACTTGCTTAAACGTACTTGCGGTCTGTGGATAGCCTAATTAAACTTCCTACACATGATATGTAAAAAAAGAAAATTAAATCAACTTTGTTGTGACCATATTTCATCATTATTGGTTCTGGGCTTCTATATATGGTGATGCACATTATTATTGTCACGAGGTACTTTTGGCGACGTGTCATCCATGACGAGCCTTATGACACTAGAATTTTGTCACATAACTTGTTTTATGACAAAGCTAGGACTTCACTTTGACATTTTGAGATCATCATCAAATGTCAAATTTCTTGTAGTGTTATAGCTTATAAATTTTTAACTCGAAAGAAAAGGAAAACAACCTGTAGATAAAACTTCTCAGGCCTTCTCGAGTTCTCATTGGCACGAGGGGTAAGGGGATCCGTTGAAAAGGCTCTGTCTCTCGTCGTTGTGAAGTAAGTTGTTGGGTTTTTCTCAAAAGTTTTTCAGGTTTTAAATGTACTCCCTCCATACTCGTAAAGGAAGTCGTTTAGGACAGCGACACGGTCTCCAAAACACAACTTTGACTTCTTATTTCTATAAAAATATTTATTGAAAAGTGATATATGTATACTTTTATGAAAGTATTTTTCAAGACAAATCTATACATATAATTTTTACATTTACAAACTCAACAACTTGAGAGTTATTCATGATTTATATTCCTAAGGTTTGACTTAAACATTGTCCTAAACGACTGACCTACAACGACAAAGCATATACTTTCCTGGTCCACAGAATTGTTCTTCTATTGATAGAACAAATTAAATTAATGGAATTGCTAGAAAACTTCCATCATTTTTTTTCGCCAAAACTTTCAGATTTATAACCATCGGATCGTCTCGAGATTTATCCATGAAGAAAAAAATTGCTAGAAATTAAGAATATTTCACACATGTCATGCGTAAGACCCCGGTGCTAAGCCAACCAAATCACAGTTGAATACAAATATTATATAAGTTATACTGTAGTTACAATGCAATTACAGTATAGTTACAGTGCAGCTATAATGTAATTACACTTCAATTATACTATAGTTATATTTAAAAGTTTTACATTCAAAAATCTTACGACAGTTTTTTAGATACTCCCTTAAATTAAATAGGGTAGAGAAAACAGCTTTGCTATTAGTCGATCGATATATCATTGCCTAAACTTTTCTTAGTGTCAATCGCCTAAACGTATTTGCGGTCTGCGGATAACCTAATTAAACTTCATGCACATGATATGTAAAAAAAATTAAATCAACTTTGTTGTGACCATATATCATCATTATTGGTTATGGGCTTCTATATATGGCGATGCACATTATTATTGTCACGAGGTACTTTTGCCGACATGTCATCCGTGACGAGCCTTATGACGCTAGAATTTTGTCACATAACTTGTTCTATGACAAAGCTAGGACTTCACTTTGACATTTTGAGATCACCATCAAATGCCAAATTTCTTGTAGTGTTATACCGTGTAAATTTTTAACTCAAAAGAAAAGGAAAACAATATGTAGATAAAACTTCTCAGGCCTTCTCGAGTTCTGGTTGGCACGAGGGGTAAGGGGATCCGTTGAAAAGGCTCTGTCTCTCGTCGTTGTGAAGTTGTTGGGTTTTCTCAAAAGTATTTCAGGTTTTAAATGTATTAGATAGTCTAGGGTTAGTCTTTCGTCTATGGGTTAAATATGTTTAGCATCTTGCTTTTTCTATCTCTTTATCAATGACTTCTTCCTTTGCTAGGATCTCGGGGAAGACCTAGGTCTTGTTTGCTAGGTTACCGATGATCCAAGCAATGATGCCAGATTTAGGATTCTTGTGTAACAGGGTTACTGATGATCCAACCGGTGACACCAAATTTTGGGTTTGGGTTGCCGATTGTTCGGTAATGCTTGTTTGCTGACTATCAAAGAAACTATAAGATGATGGCTGATGCTCATTCATATGCTTTCGCTTGTGTTGGAGTTGGTCAATGTTATGGCTACACTTGTCTGCTCATATCTTTTGTAACCATCCAAGATATTCAATGTCTTTGTTATGCTTATCAAGTTTTATATTTCTCTTTATCGCAAGAATATGTTTGCGATGATCTCCTCTCTTATTTAATATGTTTGGTCCTGTTTTGCGATAATGGTGCGTTAGTTTTTTCGTTTAGCTTTTTCCCTAAAAGACCCTATATTTTAATTAATTAGGTTAGAACCTTTTTTTTTATTTTGTAGATGCCAGAAATAAGTGATTTAACAAGTGAGCTTTTGGATGTTGGTTTGATTTCGTTATCAAAAAAATTTTAAGAAATACCACTAACCTACAACAAAAATAGTATACAGAAATGCCAACCACCATAGTTGCCAGGATCGAATTTCCTTTTCTTAAAATGACCCTTGGTTATAATTGACCAGCCTGATCATATAGGAGTAGCAATATAAATTTGACTTTTTCAGTTTCTCTGAAACATACATATGATTGCTGACTGCAGGATGCAATGCATCGACACATGGTGATGGATTTCATCACAGATAATGAACTGATACTCCTAAGCAAAAGGGATCGAGCACCCTATCACCGATGGGAGCCATCCACGTGTCGCCCATCCGTGGAAGTATTCCCTTTGACAAATGGTCTACTGATTTTGACGCGAGGAACAAACGCTGACGTGTCACAAAATTATCAGTAACGGAATGGAATTTCAGCAGAAAATGACCATGAACAGACGCCTACGTGGCGGCACGCCACTGGCTGGGCAATGGAATTATGTAGGCTACAGTAGAAGATGGTTTACGCTGACTAGGAGGGAAAAAAATTGTTCTCTGGACCAACGTCGTCTTTCGATCTCTCTCCATCGAGAATCTCTAACGAACTACTGATATAATATATACTTTACCCATTATTGGTGCAGATCTTTTCCAATTCTCTCATTGCAATTTTATTTATTTTTCTGAAAAAAATTCTCTCTTCTCCAATATATGTAATCATAAAAAAGAAACTATCGAGGTCAGGTTAATTAATGAGCATATATATTGCCTATGTTTTTCTAAAATATACTCCATCTGATTCCATATTAATTGACGTTTTAGACAAGTTTAAGGTCAAATTTTTATAACTTTGACCATCGATAACTTTAAAAATATTTAGTTTAATGGAACTAGAACAATATATATATATATATATATTATATATATTATATAGATTTATTTATTATATGTATTATAATAGAACTTTGACCATCTTTCAAAGCACTATAATAAAAATAAACATACATTTATTTATTATATGTATTATAATAGAAAAATAAGGTCACAGATATATTTTGTAGATCGTGTCATTATCTAAAACGTCAATTAAAATGAAACCGGAGGGAGCAAGCATTTCTAAGCCTTTTAATGAGATTAAGAATACGTGAAAAGGACTACTAAATGCTGTGCACTTAAATGATGTTCGGAGAATGAGAGGTAGTTAGGGATAAAATTATATGAAAATTAAATAAGCAATTGTGGGTGGGGAAGTAACTGTATTTTGACATAAATTTAAGCACAGAAGATAGCTACTTCATCCATTCCAAAATATAAGATACATCTTTTTTTTTGATGTTTCATAATATAAGACGCGCATACAATTAATTAGCACATCTATATTTCCTAATTTGTTTCTTTAATCACCACCCTCAAGATCTCTAATTTCATTGAATTCATCATCATGCACGTATTGTATTGTATTTATTAAGGTATCAAATAAAGATGTGATAATAATTATTTTTTTTAAGTATTTGTGTTAGTGATGGTTATGTCTTATCTTTTGTGATAGAGGGTAGAACGGAGTGAGCATTCCTGATTGTACATGGAGCTTCAAATAACGTAGGCATCCGTATATACCAGATTGATGATGTATCAGTAGATATTTTCTGTACGGGATATATATGGCCATAGCTACCAGAGAAGTCGATCAAGTTGGAATTGACGATGACACAGTCTATCTAATTTATACCCTTCTCAATGTGATAATGAAGTGTGTTAAGTTAAGCCTATCTTATTATAAGGAGTATGATGAATTTTAGGAGTAAATTTCGCATAAACCATAAATTGGGACACTTTGTTTGATAATGATAATTTTGAGAAAACTTTAAAAATCTTAGGTAATGATCAAATTGGGATAGAGGAAGTATATCACAAAACTATAGATTAATTGATAAATTTATCCCAAAACTACAAATTTAATTAAGGCCTAGTATCATAAAATTACATATTTAATATTGAAGTTATCACAAAACTACAGATTGTAGAGTTTAAATCCCTAGCACCGCGGTTATGTTGGAGCTATAAACGTTGCAGTTTTATGATTGAATTGGCACTAAAACACTTAGTTTTGTGATAAATTTGCTATTAATATTTATTTTTGTGACACGTCATTTTAAATATATATAGTTTCATGAGAAATTCCATGTTAAATCTCTAGTTTTGTGATACAACACACATTATAAATAAATAGTTTTGCGATAGTTTGATCGAGTATCTATAGTTTTGTGAAATTTATTTATTTTTAATCTAAGTTGCAAACAAGCTCCTACCAGCATGTTGGATTTGGACGTTTGGCTTGCCACTTTTTCCCCCCTCTTGTCTTGATGAGCACAGATCGATTTATATTTTATTCAGCACAGATTTGGATCACGCTGCCCCTGCAAAAATCTTCAATCCGGTCTCTGCAACTGCAATAGACCTCCTGACAGTTACAGGTACAAAACGTACGGCTTATAACCGAAAACCACCACCCCAAAAAAGGCCAAGCTCAGCTCAACAAACGTATCACCCTGCATGCATGCAAACACGACTGATTAAGCAAAGCTAGCTACTACTTCTAATCCGCAGCTGCAGCAAAAACTAACAAACTAACTTGCCTTGAGAATTGAGCTCAGAATCGAATCAAATTAACTTGCACTTCTCTAGTATTAATCTTTCGCAAGCAGCCGCAAAGAAAGCTGTGAGAATTATTGGCGCGTAGGAAAGAAAGAAAGAAAGAAGAGAAAAGATTCTGTCGTTGGAGAGGAGAGGAGAGTAATTCGCCCATATCCGAAAGGCATCATCTCTCCATCCATCCATCCACCCATCCATGGTGGTGATGATGATGATGCTGATGATTCATCCATCCATCCATCTCGTCGTCGTCGCCGCGAGCGAGCGAGCGAACGATTGATTTCTTTGCAGATTCCGAGAATTTATCCCAAACGAATCCGGCCATCATCCTCCTCCCCCCTCCCCCCCTTTAAATCCACCTCCCTCCCAGCTTCGTCTCCTGCCACCGTGGAGCACTCGATCTCCAAGCTCATCTATCTCTTCTTGCTTCAGCTTCTTAATTCCTCTCTCACACAGTTCATCACACTTGGCTTTTGAGTCAGGTGTTCTTGTGCTTCCTGCTGTTCTTGCCTTGGTAATGCTCTTGATCTCTTAGCATGCAGTTCTTGGGATTTAGCTCATCTTTCTGTAGTTTAGTGTGTCAGGTTTCTTGATGCACAGTAGTAATTGATTGTCGAGAAAACAAAATGATATATGGGTTGGATGAATGGAGAAGAATGTGGTTCAGTTCAGTTCAGTGTGATCATCTTCTTGTTGTGGCTCTGAATCGAATGAGCTGTGATTTTGGTGAATTGGAAGGCATATGCAGGACCAGCTGATCTGCAGCGGCTGCAGGCGCGTCGTCCAGTACCGGAGAGGGGTCGCCGGCGTCTGCTGCCCGGGCTGCAACACGCTCACCGCCGTCAACCCGTCAGCGGCGGCCGGCATGTCGGAGCTCATCTGCAGCGGCTGCCCCACGCTGCTGTTCTACAACCGCGGCGCCTCCAACATCCGCTGCCCCAGCTGCAACAGGCTCAACTCCACCAGATCAGGTGAATGAAGATACAGAATTTGCACAACTATATCTTTCTCTGAAAAGATCATATTTGCAGCTGATTCAGAGCTGCAAATTGGGATGAAATTCATCTAGTGAAATCTGAGCTGATCATGGATGGTTTTGTTTGGTGGTTCAGCCAACCAGATTGCGCACCTGACATGCGGGCAGTGCCGGACGACTCTGATGCACCCACCTGGAGCCTCCACTGTTCAGTGTGCAACCTGCAGATATGTTAACCATGTCAGGGTATGTTCTCATCTCTGAATGTTTCTACCCTCTATATTTCTCGCATCGCATTTGCTCTCTGGTAGTAATCATCGTTGGCTCATCGGCTCGGTGATAACCAGGGTTGGAAATTCCGGAACGAAATTTCCAAAATTTCGGACATTTCAGACCCCCTCCAATATGATATTATTTCGGCCAATTTTTTTTTTATTTTTTCTATGAACTTTGGTAATATTTGTTCAAATTCAACTAAATTTTGTTCAAAATTTCGGACCGAAATTTCGAAAATTTCGGTATTTCCGTGAGGACCGATCAAATCGGCTAAACCGAAAAGTTTAGCCCTGGTGATAAATAGTTAGTGTGTTCTTAAATGATCTTTCCACAACTGAACAGCAACCTGAGTTGATCAACTGGAAAGATGGAATAACTTTTAAATTTTGCCTAGAATATCAGTAGTCGGCACAGGTTTTTCTGAAGCTGCAAAGATGGAATTTTCAATTAGATTTTCTCATTTCTGTGAACAAAATTTCATGGGACCATTGACTGAACAAACCAGCACTTGCTAATTTTATCTTTAATTTTGCATCAACTAGGGGATGCATATGGTTCTCCTCTTCTTAAAAAAGATGACAACTTTGGTAGGTTCAGCTTGCTCCATGGTTTTTTCATGGAATCAGTTCTCAAAGTAGGCATGTACCTATGATTAGCCAGCAGAACTCGATGCCTCGGCCAAGATTTTTATCTTCCAATTCCATTATCAGGACGATGAAACTAAATGATGATGGTCCATTGGGACAAATGAAACAATCTGAATCTTATGTGATGTCAAATGTTCTATGATGACGATGCTAGCTTTGTTCTCTGAACTTCCTTTTCTTTCTCCTACTTGCAGGATGCTCGGCCTCAAACTGTCCTTGTAGAGAATCCTAAGACACTGGATGATAAGGGCAAGCTGGTAAGCCTCATCTCTAGGTTATATATCTCTACTATCTACTACTTTAAAAGACGCAGTCCTCCCATCCCACCCTACCGCACGCAGCACGAGAAAATCTCGTAATAAACCGAACCGCCCCACCCACCGCACCCTCCTTCCTCCACCACGTGAGAGAAAAAAAAGTGCACGTCCGACTTCCATGTCGTCTTCTCGCCAGAAAAACCGTAGTTTCAGTATCAGACAAAAATAGGATAGTTGTTTTTATGGGTCCATTGCAACGCCCAGACATTTAACTAGTATAGTACCCTAAAACCAAAATTTCCTTCTGAATTTTTTTCTTGGAATAGCAGAAAATTTCACTTCTGAAATGATAGCTGAAGAGTACATGTATTCAGCTCTGAAATGTCCACAGGTGATTGACTGTTCTGTTTTGTTATGGTATAGGTGAGCAATGTGGTTGTTGGTGTCACCTCATGGAAAAGATGATGAACAGGGGCTCATCTAGGGTTTAATCCCAAGGGTCTATGGATGATTGATACCCTTGGTGGATTTGTATCATTATCACAAAGCTATTGTTAAATCAAGTGTGTTTTGAAGCTTGATATAAACAAGAAAAAACAGTAGGTCAAAAAATGAAGAAAAAAATATATCCGAAATGTGCCATGTTTGTGCTTCTTTTGTGAGAAAAAAAATGTAAATATGCTGGCTATGGTGCTAGCCTATGTGCTTTTTAGCAAAAAGGAATGGAAATGAGATGAGCAGCATTGTGTCCTGGAATTTTTATCCTCATCCTCTTTTTATTTCTGCCTTGGACAAGCTGAGTCAACATTGCACTTGCTCTCTGGGAGTTTTTGATTCTTCATGCAGTTGAAAAAAAAAACTTGAAACCACTGTTGAGAAAAAAGATAGTGATGGCCACAGGAGATGAGGAATCATGCCTTGTTCTTTTACTGTGGATAGACAGATTGATCTTTCCAGGCAAAATAAGCTTCTTCAGAAAGACTTCTTAATAAGATTTGACTGTTTAGGATTATCCAGTTTAAGCTCTAGAGAAAAGGGTATATAAGGACATGGCATGGGTTGCTTTCATGGAGCTGATATCAATATGCCTTTTCTTTATTGAAAAAACAAATAGTATTTATGAAAAATTAATTTAAGGACATTTTGATTCGTACTTTTTTCTTATAGAAAAAAATGCAGGAATAAGTCTTTTGTGGCCGTAAACACTTTTAAGAAATATCATGTTTTTTTAAAAAAAATGGGGACTAAAAGAAATACACAAATCATTTTTTCTGGACCTTGTAAATGAAGAAATCCCCAATCAGCTTGGTCAAAAACAGTATGAGATGCTAGCTCAATGTTGGAGTTAAGATGGCACTTGTTTGACCTTACATGTCCATATCAATATATTTTTTTTCAATGACAGATTAAGTACCATTGTCCGCATCAGTTTAAATTTTTCGTTGATATATTAGGCACCATTTTCCGTACCAGTTTTGTTTTTCGGTCATAAATTAAGTGCCATAGTCCATATCATTTTATTTTTCATTGACAAATTAAGCACTATAGGTGACATCATATCGCCTTCATGCGAAGCTTCCATACTGAAACAAGATTAGAACCTTCATATACCCATGTCTGATGTGATTGGCTTCATGTATCATCAGTCCTCGTTCCAAGGATTGACCAAAACTAAAACTACTTAACGTGTGTAAAACAAGTGTAAGAATGAGTCATGAATACGTGTAAAATTCAAGGACTTATCTTAATTTAGGAACGGAAAAAGAACCTAGCTTAGAAGACGCACACATACACGCACCAGCAGAAGAATATACCCCATAAATCCTCATCCTACGCTCCAAGAAACGAAAGCGTAAATCCCTTATCTTAGTAAATTCTTATAGATAACACAATTGAGTGTGCTTAATATTTGTGAGTACCAATAAATTATAGAAGTAGGATGTGTATGTATAGTGTGAGTGATTTGGTGTATGCATGTGCGCATATTCTTTTCAATTAAATGAAAACATACATATATGGAGCACCGATCGAAGGCAAAACCCATGTTCATATACAGGAATTTTAAAAAAAAAATGTACTCCCTCTGTCCTATAATATATGTATTTTTAGCTATAAATCTGGACAATTGTGTCCAGATTAATAGCCAAAAGTTGTTATATTTTAGGACGTAGGTAGTACAGCAAAACACATCCTCAATCTTAGCCCCAATAAAAATAAAATTTCAGCTCGTGATCTATTCTATCTCAAACTACAAGGTAATAAAAAACTTATTAAACCGACAAATTTTAATCAAACCTGATGAACAAATCAAGGCAAAAACGAATTAAACTAACATTAACACCAACACATCGTGAGATCCATGCATCATCAGAGAGATTCCCAAATTAGTCAACCCCCATGCCAAGATTACCACCCTCATTATCCTCCGCATTATAATCACCTGACCAACCTTAATTAATTAAGCTAAATTTCACACTAATCCTAGCAACTAACCTCCCCCACGTTAAGCCTAAACTTCGTAACTAACCCCAGCTTTGTTTTTTTGCAGAAAAGCCCCTCTAATCCGCTGCCGTCCGTTAAAATATTTACATTTTGGTCCTCGTGATGAGTCCGAATTAGCATATAGGTCCCTCCCTCCCAAGCATTTCTTCCTTCCCCCCAAACGCGTTGATTCCGATGCCAATGGCGGCCGCGGCCGGCGCCGGCGAGCCGTCGCCGTACGCGGAGGCGGCGGGATCCGACCTCGCGAATGCGCGGGCGCGGTCTTCCGCGTTGGTCGGAAAGCACCTCCCGTCGGGCGCCGTGCCGCGCCACGCTACGTGTTCGACGGCGAGGGGTTCGCCGACGCGGCGTGGGACGTCGCGGCGGCGGCGCCGGGGGCGTTCACGTGGCACCACATCGAGCTCCCGCGGCAGCAGCCCGGGGGCGCCGCGCGAGAGCCGCTCCACCACGCGCAGGCGCTGATCGAGCTCCTCTGCCCGCCGCTCACGCTGCAGGAGATCCTCGCGTTCGTCGCCACGGGCCCGCACTGCGGCGTCGTGGACGGCGGCGGCGGCGGCGGGCGGGCGCGCTCACTCTCCGCGTAGCTCGCCGGGGCCGGTGGGGAGCGCGTTCGCGCTCCGCCTCGCCGCGCGCGTCACGGACAGCTCCGTGGTTACCGTGTCCGTGGGCGGCGTCCCGCGCCTCGCGTTCGGGACCACGCAGGCGTCGCTCCTCTCCGAGGTGCCCTCGGGGTGACCGCGTCGCTCTCCGACGAGGGCCACGGCGGCGGCGCGGCCGTCGAGGGCGGGGTGGTGATCGAGGAGCGGCTGCTCGAGTCGCTGCTCGCCATGAACCACGCCGACGGCGCGCACACCGACAACCCCGTGCCGCGGACCGTGTCCAACCTCCTCGTGCACGTCCTGGGAACGCACGTAGACCACGTCCACGACATCGTCACGCGCCTCGAGATGGAGCTCGACAGCATCGAGCTGCATCTCGACAAGGGTAGGTGGAGGTTGCTTTCTTGACTAGTAATCGCATATAAACATAAATCAAATTATTAGGGTTCTAAGAACATCTCCATTCGTTAGACAAAGTTGGTGCCCTTTTTTTCCCTTTTCTGGTGATGTTGTTAGGTAGGACGAACTAGCTTCTTCGTTACGTCTGTTGTTCATGATTACGCACGAGAGAAATTTATTGTGCTTTGCTTTGTTCTATGGGCTCATTGGATTACACTAAACTGGAAGTCTAAAAATTGGGAATTTGTCGAAAATTATCGATTCTGTTGTGATTGTCCATCCGCATTGGGGCGGCAACTTGATGAAAAACTCCTATGATTGGAAGGAGGTTGCTGATGCTATTGAATTGATTCTTGATTGTTACTGTTCCATGGAGAAGTTCCAATTCCATATTCGTGCTTAAATTGATTCTGAAGCGGTGTATTTCCTTTTAGAGGTGATTTCGGGTGTGTTTAGTTCCCACCAAAATTGGAAGTTTGGTTGAAATTGAAACGATGTGACGGAAAAGTTGAAAGTTTGTATGTGTAGGACAGTTTTGATGTGATGGAAAAGATGGAAGTTTGAAGAAAAACTTTGGAACTAAACCCGGCCAATAAATTATAAATTTGGGGTGAAGTAAGGTCAGAGAAGAAGGAAAGGTCATCAATTTATAGTTTGTTATGTATGGTGGAATGAAATTTCTGAATGTCATGTTGGCAGCAACCGTATTTCCTGAAATGCCATGATTATATTGCTAGCTGTGATTCCAGATGGGATTCATTTCACATGATCAGTATGTGCAACAGAATATTTTCTGAGATGGATTTCTCACGTAGTCTATGGATATCTGTTGTTCTACTTCTACATAGGTTAATGTCAATGGAAGTCAATGTGAAGTCTAGTTTATTTACTACTAGCCATACTTATGCTCAAATTTGTTATAGCATTCTGCAGATGTTATTCTTTCTCTTAATGGGCTTTGAAGGTATTTATGATATTTCTGTGAATCTTGCTTGCAGGTGGTCACTTTATGAGGAAACTTTTGTTGGATGGAAGGAGATTCCCCAAAATGCATCTTGATCTACAGCGCCTGCTTCAGGTATTTTCTGAGATTTATCTCAAATTGCTAAAATGGAGTTCAATGTATGAGTATGTTATTGTTCACTGGATCGGGAACGCATAATAGAAGTCATGGGCTTTAATGATTTCTTGCCTAGGTTGTTTCTCATGGTGACCAAGTATTCCCCCGTGTAAAGGAAAAATGTGCGAGCAAGAGTTGGTTTGCGAGTGAAGATATTGTTGCTCTTGAAGATCTGATAGGCCGTCTTAGGAGGCTGAAGGAAAATCTTGGATTTATAACGAATAGGGTGACTACACTTCAAGCTAGTCTAGATAGCTGGCAATCTGAGCAGATAAACAAAAGCTTGTACTATCTTTCATTTTTGTCCATAATATTCCTTCCTCTATCCATTGTCACTGGAGGTATGTTCCCATGCGTATTTCTGATGCCATTTATTGCTTAAGGTCTCCAATTTACCTGATCTGCTGCAATGTTTGTGCAGTTTTTGGGATGAATGTTGGTGGTGTGCCATGGACTGAGCAGAAAAACCCTGCAAATCTAGATGGCTTCTTCAATGTCATGTTAATATGCGTCGTGATCTTGTTGATCCTGCTGCTTTGTTTCTTATTTCCTTCATTGTATTCACACGTGTCGGCATGGAGAACCCGCCGTGCACTGGCCCGGAGCAGTTCTCAGAACAAGAGACATCTGAAACTCTTTAAGGGTCACAAAGATGGTTACATGCGCCTCTGAGAACAGAAATGCAGGTAACTGGTAATATATGGTTTTCCATAGGAGTCATAATTATCAGTTACTAGTTGAGATTATTGCAGTCTTCCCATGAATTGATAATCTCCTTACAATCTCTCTATTGATGCAGGTTCTCCATGTACTTAGCCAGCACATGGATGCCTTTGTAATATGGAACCATAGATAGAAAATCCAACGCGCTCATGTTGTCAGCAAGCAAAGTTGACAGAAAGATAAGTTAATTGATGCAATTGTAACATTGGCAAGAGGAAATCCTAGATAGTCATTCGCACATGTACAGCTTTTGATTCAGAGCCTCTACTGGAAACTTGTGAATCTTTTTCATTGCTTAGTTCTTTCCTTTGTTTCTTGGGAAGCTTGTGAATGTGGTGGTTTGTTTCCCTGTAAACTTCAGCATTCTATGAGTCATGACTGTACACATTGTTTTCATTCCCTGTGGTTCAATCTTCATATATATTGTTGTTAACTGTACACATTGTTTTCATTCCCTGTGGTTCAACCTTCACTATGAGCAATTCGGTGTGTTTTTCTTTACTGAGTCATGACTTCATATATGCTTTACTGAGTAGTGACTTCATATATGGTTGGCGCTAGAGTTTGCCAGCGCAAGTGCCATTAACTGTGAGTCAGTTTCACTTCATGTTGGAGCATGGAAGAAAACCCTCCAGATTGTACATCAGGTTGCAATCTGCCGGCAAGAATGTCTGTAAAATTTACTGATTGGATTCATCGATCGAATTTGTTTGCAATTTGGGAATAGCCCTCGCCAGAATGTGTACCAAATCATCGATCAAATATGTTTGGAATTTGGGAATACGCCTCGCCAGAATGTTACAGAGCACGGCATCTATTCTATGGAGAAATCATTGTTAATTGTTCATTGAGGCTGTAAGTGAAGCATTCTTGAAACGATAAATCACAGATTGTTTCGCTGCGCACAATATTTTCCTTGTCTGGCAGTACATTTAGAACATAATACTCAATCCGTCCTAAAATATAAGGAGTTTTAATTAGACGAGACACATCTCAATACTGTCAAGTCCAACCAAAATTCCTTATATTTTAAAAGGGAGAGAGTACATAGTAACGTACTAGATGAATCAATTAACAGCTATTCTAAATTTTCTTGTTTTCACTAACGTTGCCGCATCAATGAATATACGCAGGCCGGCACAGGTCGGCTTCATCGATTAAACAAAATTTAGACAATTTGTTTGAAATGTGGGAACAAGGTTGGCCAGAAAGGTACAACAGAAAACATATAACAATACAATCGATTGATTCGCGTTGATGGCAACTTCGATGTGTCGATGGAGCAACATTCATCTGATATATGCAGTGACGATTCCTCACCCACAAAAAGAAAGTTCACGAATGCAAATGATACATCTGAAGTACATTTCCCAGTCTGCAGTACGAACAAAAAATAAGATTGGTCCAATATATTACTCCCACTCCATTAAATGGCAAAAAGAAATGGAGTGTCTAAGTGAGACACATTTGGAGGACAAACTGCAAATGTTACTCTCACTTTTAGGCACAACCTCGTACGAAAATGTTGCGTACAGTAGAACTTCAAATGACAACTCTCCCAGACAGAAACGGGTGTACACGGGGTAACAGTGGAAACTATCTTCTAAACCCTGTAATTCATAGCAGGGGTGTCATATGCAGCATGCAAGTCAATAAAAGATGCAATTATAAGGTAGAGAAGATTTCTTATGTGATACTTGGTGAGGCTTATAACATTTCAGATATAAAATTGTTCGAGTTTTTAGCACTAGATTATACTAGCAAAGAAGGAAAATCACACCTCTGCATCTCTATTCAATTCATCAGGACTAATCTGTTGTCAGCATATTTTATTAAGGCCTACATCTGGGGACTATATGCTGTACCTCAATCCAACTTCAATTCTGTCTGTGCAACTGTACATGAGAAGAATGATCTGCGAACAAAATGCAAGATGTTAATCATAAGGGACTCATCAAAGTGTTGACAGAAAGATTCAGACCAATACATTATTCATCGTAGAAGAGCAATACCACTTGTTACACCAGTAGAAACAATTCTATCAATGTTATCTATACGTCTTTGTATGGAGCGCAGGAGCATGTTCAGAGCTAAAACTCTCTTGCGAATAGAACAAATCCTTGTGGCTTGTTGCGTTATGACCGGGGAGGGTGCATTCTCTAATAGCTTGTCTAGTTCTGCAAAAGAATAAAGGTAATTTCATATAATTCATTAGTGCATGTACAAAGGGCCATGGAGAAACCGCATTTTGAAATAACATATTTGATGTGAGGCAAACTGAGCAAATATCAACATTTTTTTAAGGGAGGACCGGAGGAAGAATCAGATGTAGAAAATGTAGATAAACTACCTCGAGGAATATAGACAGATCAAAAAAATAGGCAGGTCAACCAAAATTGAATTCGTACTTTGTCATGCATGGACAGTATGGATATCCCAAAAGTTTCTATGTTGATCTTCATAATAGCAATTCCCTTACTAGGATTTACAAGTTCATACATTCATGTTTAGGGTGAAATTAAATACAAATAACCTCTCTAAGTCCCAATCATAAACATATCAAACAACCAAATGAGCATTCAATTTATGAGTGGAACTAAGAACCATACAAGTACAGTCAGTAAATCTCCTGGCTCACTAATTTATTGTACAGTATACTACAAGGTTTAATAACAAAAGATGAACGGCATGTTCCATGAACTAGTTCAACTCCACACAAGAAATGGTACTGCATCAGTTTAACTGCTGTTTCAATAAGCCAATCAGAACAAGTATTGCAATAAGAAAAAAAATGGAGACTTGATCTTTAGCAATGTTATGGTTTTGAAATAAATATAGAACTAATTTCAACTCATCCAAACCACTTGAATACAACTCTAAACCAAAAAAGAAATCCTCTTGAACTAACATGAATATCCAATCATCCATGTAGCAAACAGATAAAAGTTCAGCGGGAACGGACACGAAAATATCTACCTTCTGCTGGAAACAAGAAGACTATATCAGCAATTCGGTATCAAAATATCCAGATAATTATAGACGTGCTCGTCCATATTGTATAGAACTCGATACAAGCACAATGCACAAAATGCGTGAACTATAAGCATAATAATAATTCGCTAATTATTGGTTCACGTATGCCGCAAGCTAATGCCTTAGTACATCAGAACATTTCTACGAATCAATCACATAGCAGAAAATCGTCAACGCAACTCGAACTCGACGATTCCTACACCATAAAAGGCACACAAAACCCTAGGAGTCGACGAGCCCGCACAGCAGCAGTAGGAAGCAAGCAACGGAAGTCGGGGGTAAAGGCTCGGAGAGCCAGGCACGCACTCACCTCCGTTGAGCCGGTCGACGGCGGCGGCGAGCTCGCCCTGGCTCCGAGCGGTGGCCGCCGCGCACGCCTCGTGTTCCTGCAGCGCGCCGCCCAGCACCCCCGCGATGGCCCCGGCCAGAGCCTCGCACCGCTCGGCTGGCCGCAGGCGCGCCGGCGGCGGCTCGCTCGTCGTCGTCGCCGCCGGCGGCGGCTGCGGCGGATGGGGAGGCGGCGGCGGGTGGATCGGAGCCGTCCATTGGAGCGGCGATGCCATCGAGGGGGGCTTCAGATTGGGGACTAGAAGCGAGAAAGTGCGAGACGGTGATGGGCCTCCATGTAATGGGCCTACATTTGGATGTGAAATGGGCTGTGCGGTTATATTTGGCCTAATTCAGTCTATGAATATGTTCACTTTAGATTCCTCAATTTATCGCCGAGTTTAAAATTCATCAATCAACCACATTATATGACGCTTTGTTCATTTTTATACCGGTGAATCTAAGAAGACGTAAAGCTCGTATGGTGAACAAGAATAAGCATTCTTACGTTGTTCTGAACATATGAACAGTCTGCACCCAGTAGCTAGCACTAGCAGTAACAGATCCTTCCCATGTTTTACAAAACCGATAACAAACCGTGCGGTATCGAGTGTGGTCACTTTTAAAACCACGCGAGAAAACCACATCTCGCGGTAACCGCACTGTTTTCACAGTAAACACACTAACCACCCAAAAAGCTTCCCAAGAACAGCTACCAGACCAGAGAGGTCGAAACACCGTGAAAGCAGCATCTAAAACAGAATAAACAACCTATCCAACGTCACACAATTGCTCACGATATGAAATAATGCAAAATTCCTTAACCGCGATGAACAGCAAATTCAGAATTTGCAAAATATCTCCAATCTCAGAAAATAAACTAGAGAACCAAGATGCTTTAGCTTCGCCGAAAAAGGATCAGAAGTTCAGAACAGACTGGTATGCTCTCAAAACATAAACTAGAGAGCAGAGTTCAGGCTGCTCTCCAAAGCCAACCCCAAAACAGGCTACCACAGGAAGCAAGAACCAGCCGAAGAACCAACTGCAGACGTAAAACAATGTTAAGCTTCTAAGAAAAGTATGCCCTGCCCAGGTTGAGCATCAGCGTCTCCAGGAAAATTCCTACACTTCACCCTTACCATCAAACAAGCAAGCAAGCAATAACGCAAAGATCAACACACTAAATGCCAACAGATAAAGCAGCAATCAACAGATGTTACCACAGAGCCAACAAAGCTATTACTCAACGGTAGGTAAATATTAGCAGCAAATACGGCTCCATAACAAGTTCACACAACTGAACCGACACATGTCTTGGTGCAAAACTCTTGGTAAAACTAGGGATATAAGATGATAACAGCACAGGTAAACAAGCCATTCAACAGACGAATGGTGACACCACGCCAAGCAGCTTGACATATCAACGAGCTTGGCAGCCGAAGACATGGATCGCTGTGACACGCCATCACCTTGATCGCCCATTTTCTTCGCCTACTTAGATCTCTGCCTCATCTTCGGCGCTTCCTCTTCAGCCTCCTCATGCGCTTCTTCTTCCACTGAATATAATACAAACAGAATTATCAGATCATGGAAAGTTAACTGAAGAAAATTAGCCGAATATAAAACAAACAGAATTATCATATCACAGCAAGTTAACTGAAGAAAATTAGCCAACAAGCATGGTAGCATAGCTAAGAAACTGCAAAAGAGCACAACACAGTAGCCTCCTCTCAAAGAAAAAAGAGCACAAACAGTAGCCTTCTCTCAAAGAAGGCAAGGGTGAACATAAACTGAAACACAGAAGCAAGAAGCAACATAGCATTACAGCAAATTTAGTTGACTTAAATTCATTGCTTGGGTGATTCAAGAATGCCAGCATAGACATGATTGAACAAGCCCATAAACTAGGGACATCATAGATGGCAAAATGGAAATACAGATTGACAATTTCAATATTACAAGTCTATCAAACCATGAAATATAACTACTATTTGAAATGGTAACTTAGGTAACCACGGATAATACAGTTATGTAACTGAATTTCATGTTGACAGGGAATTGAAAGCATTCATAATTTCCTACTGAAACTACAGCAGGAATAGCATATAGACAGTGAGCATCACAAATTACTGATCAACTTAACAGCTACTAGTAGTATATAAACTAATTTCCTACCGACACTACAACAGTAGTGTTATTTAAACAGTGAGCGCCACAAAATTAATGAGCATCTTCAGCATCTAATGGATAAACCTAATTTCCTATGCTAACTGACAAACGGGTAATCGAGCAAATATCACGCACCATCCATCAGATGTTGCAAGAACAAGAATTCAGCTCGCCAACCAAATACCACAATTAAAAATACCATCATAAAGGGGGCTCATATCAAGTGTATGCGTTAAAAACGAAGCCTTCATCGTGGCAGGAAACCCCCACGAGACAGCAACCCACCACCACGCGCCATCCATTCCTCCCCCAGAAATGAACTTATAACATTATGAAACGGAGGAAGCAGCAGTAACATTTTGGACGGGGAGGGAATAGTACTAGCATGGTGAGCCATGGATGCAACTACCGAGATACCCAAGCCAACATCGCGATGGGGCGGCACCTCGGGTTCCATCCACTCCGCCGCGCCGCCGTGAACACACGGGGTGCTCGTGGGGAGGAGGGAGGCACACGGCGAGATCCGCCGCCTCGCTAGGGTTTCCCGTGAAAATTCACCACTCGAGCCTCTCTCTTTGTAATCACAGCCCCCGACCAGCCTAGAACAAGCACACGGCGACGACGCAAGAACAAGCCTAGGGAGGAGGAGGAGGAGACGGCGGGGAGGTTGGTTACCTTGGCCCTCATGGTCGCCTCCTCGTCGGCTTCTTCTTCTTCTTCTTCTTCGGCGGCGGCGGCGGCGGCGGCGGTGGTGGGAAAGGGAGGAAGTGGGTGAGAGGCGGCGCGTGGTGGTATATATAGGTGCTTCGGGGGAAGCAAACCCTAGGATGGTGGAGAGGCTTCGGGAACGTGGGCTTAGGCCGCTTCGGCCCGTCTTGGCCCAGTGAGAACAGCCCGTGTTGTTGGGCCTAGGCTGCGATAACTTGGGCCAAAACCCCGAGAAGTATAAACTCTTCCCTTTTTTTCCTGTCAAAATTTGGAGTGATTCTGGTTTGCATGGAAATTCAAGTTAGTTAGATTATAAGAAATCTGTAATAAAATTTGGTCAAAATTTTATTACCATAAGCACTTTGTATAGAGTTATTAGTCATGTTTTTTTTAATATGTGCCAGTTGTATTAGACATTACCACAGCAATTTTAGGCTCTGTTGTGGAATTTGGATCAGTAAACCTGGAAATAAAAATAGAACAATTAACCAAGGGATAACATAAAATTTAAATCTAAATATGACCTGCTATCCAAGCCTCCAATGTGAAATGTTGAATTCACTGCTGAAACTCTCTATGCATATGGAGAGATTACAGCTTAGGCTGAGTTCTTTCCCCCAGGTTACCAACTCTTCTCTCTCGTTTTCCGCGTGCACGCTTTTCAAACTGCTAAACGGTGCGTCTTTTGCAAAAAAAATATTCTATATAAAAATTGCTTTAAAAAATCAAATTAATCCATTTTTGAAAAAAATTACTAATACTTAATTAATTACGTGCTAATGAACCGCTCTGTTTTCCGTGCATGGGATATCGGTTCCCAACCAGAACTAGCGAACAGAGCCTTACTATAGGCTGTATAAATTTTAGCAAAAGCCAATTTAGTTGTGGGAAAATAAGGATCTTTCTGTGATGAAAAGAAAGCTGTGGGTAAATTCATCATGCAAATTGTTAGCACAATATTATATTATAACTAATGATAGTTATTTTTTTAGATAAATGGAAGCATTGTCGTTTTAAGATAATGGAAGAGATTTACACTGAGATTTACAGCCTGAATCATGCATGTATCATACTCCGTATTTGTCTCGCATACTACTAAAATTCCAGACAAATAATAATAATAGTGACGTACTACTAAAAGTTATGATAGTCTGTACTTTTTGGAGTACCATACTTTGGTTAGTACTCTGGATACTACTACTCAAGGTTGTCATGATCGGGATACTAGGTAGTATCGTTTTTCTCAAAGTAATATCGTATCGTAGTATCGGGATACTATGAGATTTTCTTTTGTTAAGTTTAATTAAAATTTATATTAATTATATATAGCTATTCTATATAAAAAAATGTAGTAATGATATATATCATGTAAATAGAGATATTTATCAAGAGAAACCACATTGGTTTTGATATATTTAATTGTTTTCATATAAATTTGAGCATATTTAGTTACATTATTTTCAAACCATGTTATTTTAAATAATATTTTGTAGTATCGTACTATGTGGTAGTACCATAAACATTCACCATCTACATGATAACTATATCTATTTCTTTTTATAATAGAAATCAGTCCAGCCTCTGCATCGAGATGTATAATAGCATTGGTGAGAAATACCTGGGGGTCTTCCGGCTAGCTCCATAAGGTGGTGGGCTAGATGACCTGGGTTCGAAGCCTCGCCCCTTCTAATTATTTGATATTAGGTCCTTCCCTAGTATTTGCGTCTTTATAATAGCATTGGTTAAGCTGCGACTAATAAGCTTATAGAAATATGAACGAAAAGCTAAACATAATTTATTAATAAAACTTTTATATCTATATTATTCACAATTTAAAAACCAATACTAATAAATAGGCTATGATAAAAAAAAGATAAAATCAACACAAAAATTTTGGATGCGGCTGATAAACCAAGAAATCATATATATTCAAAATTCACCATGGCGAACAAAATGGGAGGAATTTCTTTTGTGTAAACCAATGGGGGAGACTTGGCGTGGCAACTAAAAAAAGAGACATGTTGTGGGCACTTGCATACACCAATATGATCCAAATCCATCTCTCTCTCTCTCCAAAAGAAATACTGGTTGCTTGTACATGTGCGTTAGGTTTGGTCACCTGTTGCTGCAGCCTTGCAAGTTGCTAACTACCACTTCATGCAAACCCCAGCATACCATATTAACTGATCTGCTGCCAAAAACTGAAAGAGAGAGGAGGCAAAACGCACTGCTCACCAACCTGCAAAGAGACGCATGAACCGGCAGAATTTAAGTATGAGCATTGGAGAGTTCATGTCATAGTGCTACTCCTATCTATGATGGCCTCTCTGTTTCTCCAGCTTGATTGGAGATTATGGCCAAGACAAAAAAGATGCAATCTGGTAGGCCTAATTGAGCATTTTAGTCAAATGGTAGTAGCTGAGATTAGGCAGCTTATAAATGATGGTTCCTTTTTGGGATTGTTGATTTGTGGAGCCATCTCCATTTAAACTTTGATTAGGCACTTTGGATTAGTACCTTTTTATTGAATAAAAATGGACAGGTGGCAACATTTCAGGTTTCAATTGAAAAACATCTGATTTGTTGTTAGGGGATCTCTCCCTCCAAAATTCCCAGGACTTGTGTAACATGTTTGACAGGAGTGAGTCAGCGATCACTATTCATGTATATGATTTGTAACAGTATAACTCTGCCATGCTGCCACCTTCAAACAGAAGTCAAATGTAGACCAAACAAAATTTGAAAACAACCCCCAGGCTCATTCATGGGAAATCAAGGTGGTACTGAAAGTTTGTTGATGACAACCTAAGCATGCCTGATCTGACAAAACAACATGAGCATGTCAAACCGGTTGCCTGAAAATGCGTAGCAGGTGAGGCTGCACAAGAACAACGCCTGATTTGACACTGCTTAACAATACACGTGTACCCAACAGTTGGCACGAAATGGTGATGAGCATTCTATAGATAACAAAACACAGGGATATTTGTAGTCTATAGTTCAGTTCACAAGCTTGCATCTCAGAATGGTAAGAGACAATGTACACTTCTTTTTATCAGCAATTTGTGTCAAAAAACAATGAAATTTGCCCTTACAGGAAGGCTTCCAGGATTTCCAGCATATCAAGACCACTGCTTATGGTTTTGCTAGAAAATAACAACAAACCTTTGAAAATAAAAAGAGAAAAAATAACAAATGAGTGACTGTGGAAGCGGTATCGCACCAAGATCCTATACCACTAACTAAAAAAATCAATATATCGACGATTCAGCAGAATTATTGATCAGCAAGCTATATTTAGTTTGACCCATATCCGCGTGGATGTGACTTTTGCCATCTCCAAGCGACTGACAGGCTCTCCTTGAGGTCGGTATATTGAGCAGTCCAGTTGAGCTCCGTGTTGATCTTTGTTGGGTCACTGTATACTTCAGCATAGTCCCCTGGCCTCCTGCTGAGGTACTCAATTTTAATGTTGACTCCAGTTGCCTTTTTGCAGGCATCCACAAACTCCTTGACTGAACGACCTGAAAACAATCATACATATATTAGAATATATTATTGACAGTACAAGAAATGCATGAGTAAAAATGCAGAGTAGAGATAATTTGACAAGAGATGCCAATTTTTCATAAGCATTCAATAAAGAATTATTCTACCAGAATAACCATCTGTGTGTCTTCCAGTGTAAAAATTTGATGTAAAATAACCAACAAGTGCAGCATTTAATTAAAATCTGATTCTGTCCTAGCATGAGCGAACTGCATTTAATCGAAGTAAATAAAGAAAAAGCTCATATTGTCAAACCTCTTCCAGTGCCAACATTGTAAATGCCAACTTTATTTGGCTCTGCCTTGTTGAGTGCTTTCACATGAGCATCAACTAGATCTGTGACATCAATGTAGTCTCTTATGCAGGTTCCATCAGTTGTAGGATAATCTGTTCCTTTAACCTGCGATTTATTCATGAAGTATCAGCTTCAAATTTAAATTATCTTCCGTAGTTTCACTCTCAGGATACAGATATAATATTTCAAAAAACAAATATCTTCTAGATGGATATGTCATATTGCTATTATCAACATGCAAAGCTGATATATGGTATTACACTAAATTATGCTTTACACCAGGGGTACTGTACAGTCAAAGTATAAGAGAAAATACCTTCAGCCCTGGAATGATTCCTAACGCAGCATCAAAGCATGCCCCAGATATCCTTCCATGCTCTCGTAGTTCAGGTCTAGGAGCTTCACCTAATCTTCCCTCTGGGTCTGATCCAATAACATTGAAATATCTAATGCAAAAGGTGACGTGTTAGTACATAACTACATACCAATTTTGTGTTCAGAAACTGCTAACCTATATCCATGGAAAAACAACATACCTTAAAATCATCACAGCCATGTCCTTTCTCCCCTTCGTGAAATCTAGTATGATGTCCTCCGCCATTTTCTTAGCTTTTCCATATGGATTAATTGGTAACTGTACCAGTGTAAATTATTAGCCAATTAGGAACATAATATTTACACATCAGCCTTGAGTTTGCCTTTCCAGCAACAAGATGAAATAGCACAGCACAATCCAAACATTGCAGTTTCGAGGCCATCATAAATTAACTACCTGACGTGTGGTTTCTACAATAGGCATCTTCTCTGGTTCTCCATAGGTGGCACATGTACTAGAGTAGATAAGGGTCTTGACTCCATGAGACGCCATAGCCTCCAAAATTAATAAGGTGTTCGATGTAATATTGTGATAGTACCTGTTAAATAGTTAAGATTATCAGAGATATACTAGACAGGTTTCAGATATATTATTCAGTTCATCATATCCGTGATAGCACATAATATCAATATCTGAGTACTTGATTATGGAGTTAACATTGTAGCGTACCAAGTACCATGGGTTAATAGTGAAAACTGTTTTTTTACAATAAGGACCTTTTCCCCCTAGCACTACAGTTAGGCCATTATACAAGGGTACGTCTGTGGGGGTTAGTAGAATAAGAGGTCCCCCAAGCTCATGGAACTGACAGGCTGTCAATAAGGTAATGACTTACCTAAGGGGTTCCAACGTACTCTCACCCACATAGGCAACAGCAGCAAAGTGCATAACAGCATCAAACGCATTTTCGGCAAAGATCTTGTTGACCTGGGAGCCAGTTAAGTGAAAAACTGGCATTTGAACATTTTAAAAATTACAAGGAGGTAATTTAGAAATACAAAATGAGGATACAGTTTTTTGATCTCCAAGATCAGCATAGATAAACTGAAGTCTTCCTGGCTGGGGGAACAACTCTTGGAGAACCTTTACTGCTCCCATGTTTCCTCTAGAAAGATTGTCCTAAAAATCACAATTAACCATCAAGGGTGGCATTTGAAGAACAAACCAGTTCAGAAATTCAATAGAAAGGAAAACTTAATTACCACAATGGTAACTCGATAATTGTCCTTTAACAGGCGTAATGAAGCATGTGACCCAATATAGCCAGCTCCTCCTGTTACTAAGACATGAGTAACACCAGGTTCATGGCGAGAAAACTGCAAGATACATAACCCCACAATCAGTTATACAGTTGAATTAAAAATAGGGGAAATATAAGAATGGCATAATAATAATTGCAGCATAAGAAACATAACAGGCGGATTCGCATGAAGAGTTGAAAGATTAAGCAACAGAAGTCAAAACAGATGGAACATATCCAAGTTTAGCCATACACATACGATTCGCATGAAGAGTTGAAAGATTAAGCAACAGAAGTCAAAACAGATGGAACATATCCAAGTTTAGCCATACACATACGATTCGCATGAAGAGTTGAAAGATTAAGCAACAGAAGTCAAAACAGATGGAACATATCCAAGTTTAGCCATACACATACGATTCGCATGAAGAGTTGAAAGATTAAGCAACAGAAGTCAAAACAGATGGAACATATCCAAGTTTAGCCATACACATACGATTCGCATGAAGAGTTGAAAGATTAAGCAACAGAAGTCAAAACAGATGGAACATATCCAAGTTTAGCCATACACATACGATTCGCATGAAGAGTTGAAAGATTAAGCAACAGAAGTCAAAACAGATGGAACATATCCAAGTTTAGCCATACACATACGATTCGCATGAAGAGTTGAAAGATTAAGCAACAGAAGTCAAAACAGATGGAACATATCCAAGTTTAGCCATACACATACTAGGTCTGCATCGCAGCTTATACATGTTTCTAGACAACAAAAGTAATGTGCTATGTTTGACCTTCATTCTGCAACAGTCTCTTAACATTTTATTCTAAAGAACTGGATAGTTAGCCTGTAGTTTTAGAGATGTGATATATTTACATCTGCAAATCATATCGTAGTTTTCTTGAACAGGAACATGTCAAAATAATTATGCAGATTGATTGGCTGTCAGAAGGTCTCGTGGCTGAAAGCTACAATTTGTTAGGATGCCATTTAGGCATCAACTTGCTGCACCGAGAAGTGGCAAACAACAAATGAAGATATGTGTATTGAAATATCAAGTTGGAACATGAACTAATGTAATAGACATTGCAATAACAAAGGCAATTGGATGGAGAGATGTCACTTTCCTCACCTGCTTGTTAGCACTGAGAGCAGAAATGAAGATATGTGTATTGAAACAACTACAATAGCAGGCATCATTTTGTTTTATGCTAGTTGTACAAGGACATATTCTATAATCCAGGTGATACTCAAAATTAAAATTGCTTGTTGTGTAACAAGAAAAACAGAAGAGAAAGTAAGTTGAGAAAAGTCCAAAAGTTAAACCTATAGGTAGCAGAAAGTGACTTACAAATCAAAACATGAAAGCGTGAGGAAAGGCTGATCTTAAAAGCAGATTTAAAGGAATAAGGACGAAAGAAGAAGAAGAGAAAAAAAGAAATATAGACATCTTACCACACTACTGCCACCAAAACCAGGAGATTGCTTCAAAACAAATATACATAGTGTTGTGAGGACCAGAGCTGCAATAACTTTCCCAACATTATGAGGCTTCCGCCTAGCATCGAAGTACTCCATCCCTATCAACATGATGAACATACAACATAAAGGGAATGACCAAACATTTAACCATTACAACAGTTGAATAAATTAAAGCATACCCATGGTCAAACAAAAGAGCAACCTAATTAATGTCAGATATATGGATCCCCTGTTCCGCACAAACAAATGAACCAGTCCTCATTGATAATGAAACTACACAGCAAGCAAACTCTGGCTTTGACTTGAAATGCGATATCAGCAAAGTGGCAACTGCTTGCTTAAAGATTTATCTACCAAAAACAAGATCGATATGGTTGTATGTCTTAGTTGACTTCAGTTGAAATATTGCACCTAATAGCTTTAGTTCAACTTGCCTATCTGTGTAGTGACTGAAATCTTAATGTGCACATAACAAGCATTACTTAAGGCAGAAGAAATGGGCTGGGATCATCTACTGAAAAGGAATTTTTGCTAAGAAATTCTTCACTGCTGGCAATAGAACATACCATCAAAAGACACACTACTGCTTGCCATATGAAATATCTAACCCATACATATGCATGTGAAATGACCTCTGAAAGGTGTTCATGTGCTTGTACACCAAGTGAATCCCATGGCAAGGAAAAAAGGACAGCTTTTTCAGGTGGAGCAATTCTAAAAAAATAAGTTTCCTTCATGGGGCACATAGATTAGATGGACAAACTAAACATAAAAAAAATGCCACTATAGGTTGGTACACATGCTCAAGGGCCAAAGGGGGATAAAAAAGGCAACAACATTATTTATACGCATATACATATATCTAAAGCAACAGTAAATAACCAAAGAGAAAGAAAGGGCATCGAGATCTACCACCCCTAGTCTGACTCGCCCTCCTGTTTAGCGGAATCATGTACGAATTCCCTTCTTCACTCGGGGATGCACCCGAGCCGCCAATGGTAAAAAAAATAAATCCCTAGTCAACACCACCACCAGTCCACCACCACCGTCCGTGAATTGAATTCGTCCAGCCAGAAGATCAGCTGCAGCAGAATCAATGAACCATCATGCATCAATGAATCACAATTATTAGAATCATTCAATGGAAAGAACAAGCAATTCAAACAAGCCAGCCAAGAATGGCATATATTACACTAATCACAGTTCCAATCAAGAATCACAGAAAGAATCATATAGTCAGCCAGGGACGACGGATCTAACATGCCAAGCGCCTTTTGGGGGTGGAACAAGGCTGTCAAAAATCAAGAGAAAAAAAAAGGCTCCCATCCAAGGTCTAGAAGAGAAATTAACGCGAGCAAAACTGGAGGAAAATCGGGTCAGGTGGACGCCGCTCACCGGGATGCGATACAACGCGGCACCTGCTGAGTGCTGGCAGCTCGCTTGCGGGGTGGGGATCTGCGAGGCGGCGGGCGAAGGCGAGCTCACGAGGAGGAGGAGGAGGAGTCGCCGCCGAGGGGAAAATATATCTCGGCGAGGGGAGGAGGGTCGTTGGGGGGGGTGATGGTCTCTTGGACCGAGTCCAGTCGAGGAGTAGTTGTTGTATAGAGAGAGGAGTACAGGAGAGAGCTGCAAATGCAAAACTCTCTCTCTCTCTCTCTCTGCTTCCTTCATGTCTCTCTCTCTCCTCCCTCGCTTTCTCTTTCTATCACTCTCCTCTTCTTGGCATTAGTGGAGCCAGCATGGTCGTTGAGCTCAAACGACTAATAGTGTTTCACGGTGATGGATCAAATTTTATACTACTACATATTAATAATACTATTTAGTAGTAAAAGTGGTAGCGGCGACAGCGATAGAGCCTAGATGGTCGTCTTGCCCTACCTAACCGGTAACGGCGTCCGTCAATGCTTGGTGATCATATTGTTTGGCATTAGTTATACTTTGTGGTTTGCTGCGGTATACCATGAGTCGGTGGATTTGATTCTAGAGCTCGTAGCTATTGTACGAATACTATCAATGTATATATGGGAGCATATAAATGTAAAATCGACTTAACCGCGTGATCAGCGTTTAACTCCTATCTTACTGCTGTGAAGTACAACTAATATGAATTCACCTTAGAATAATCCCATTTGGAAGAAATTTCGAGACCAAGCAAACATGAGACCGTTTTTATCACGCATCAAAATGATGATTTAGCATGTAAGTATGTTGAGTTTTATAATATAATGAATTATAGTTATAATTGCTATATTTATACATTAATCTTTATGTGTTTGGTGGGTTGGCATGGTATTCTTGCATGTTAGTGTTTATGATACTAATAATTACTCCCTCCGTTTCGAAATGTTTGACGCCGTTGACTTTTTAGCACAGGTTTGACCGTTCGTCTTATTCAAAAAATTTAAGTAATTATTAATTCTTTTCCTATCATTTGATTCATTGTTAAATATATTCTGATGTAGGCATATAATTTTACATATTTCACAAAAGTTTTTGAATAAGACGAACGGTCAAACATGTGCTAAAAAGTCAACGGTGTCAAACATTTCGAAATGGAGAGAGTATTATGTTTGCTTGTTGAGTTTTAGATATTTAGAAATTGTAACTATATATAGAAGATATAGATATATTGGTTATGTCACTTTTATAAATATGTCCTTAGCTTTCAAAGACAGTAAGTAAAATAAAGTATAATAACAATACCCTAAAATCAATTTCAAATTTAGTTTTAAAATTTAAATTTATCTCCTTCCGTTGAAAGGACGGCCATATTTGGTGAACTCTGGCTGCTGCAGTTTTTTTAAAAAATCTTCAACTATACTAGATTTCTACATTTAAAAATAAATTAATAATTAGAAAATCCAGTTTTTTTAGGTCCTCACCCTCTACCTACTCACTTGAGCTTCTCCCACACCGCCACACGGGCCGATGTTTTCTGAATTGATTATCGGAGTTTGTTGGGAATCTGTCGTCACCGGCAAACCTGTTCTTTTTTTTCTTGCTGTTGTCCGCAGCATCTTGCATTGCATCTCTCTTCTTTCTTTTTCTTGCATTTATGAGCTTGTAATGCACAAGCATCGATTTTGTTTACATGTGTCATGTCAACAATCTCGAAAAGCAGCAGCGGAAGGCAGGTCGGCGTCGAATCCAGTCTGCATTTTCTGACGAGGAGACACCCTCCTGACAGATGTAATTGATGATCCCAATCAAATGGTGATTAACAATTGTTTCTGGAGTATAGGTGTCCTTTTTAACTTAACCAAACAGTAATATGAGTTAGGGCAAGTTTATAGGGCCCTGTTTGGAAGATTAGTCCAGGGCTAATTTTGAGAGCTAATGTTTAGTCATGAATTGATAGGCTAAACATTAGTCTAGGGTGGTATGTTTGGATCCATGGGCTAATTCAAGGCTAAAAGGTGGAGAGAGAGTAGAAAGAGAGGAGGGAGAAGGAGAGAGAAAGCTGCCTTTTGATGGTCCCCACACAAAATTAGCCCCATTAGCATCCCTTGGAGGGGCTAATGTTTTGAGGGAGGCTAATTCACATTAGCTCAAAATTAGCCCACCTGTTTGGATCCTTGAGAGCTAAATTGAGGCTAAAAGGTGAGAGCTAAACATTAGCCCATGGAACCAAACAGGGCCTAGTAGGAGTGATTATCACATCTAATTTTATCCATGTAAAATAAGATGTGATATATACAATAGATCACACATACACTACCTCTAGCATATTAACCCAAATAATTTCATTTTATTTGTTTGTCCAATCTACTCTTCCTTTCATCTTCTTTTCCTTAGGGTTTGTATGGAGGTTGCCCCTCACATGAGGGGTGACTCACCTTCTCTTTCCTCACTTATTTCTTCCACCTCATCATTCAATTTTATGTGGCATGTTTAGGGGCAATTCATCTAATGTTATAGTACTTGCCCTTACTATACTATTCTTCCTTAAATACGGAGTAGTATAAGGGCTCCTTGGAATCGTGGGAATGAAAAAACAAAGAAATAAGAAAAACAATAGTTCTAACATGAATGAAAGTGTAAAACAGATGATTGCGAAACATAGAAAAAAATACAAGAATGACCTAAAAACACAAGAATCGGATGTGAGAGATAGACTAAAGGAAATTTTCCAAGAGCTTTAAGCTATTGCTAAGTTTCCTTCAAAATCTCTATAGGATTTTCTATTCCATATGAATTTCAAAAATTTGGATAGGATTCAATCCTCTGATTCAAAGGCATTCATAGAAATTTTTCCAATAGAATTGAAATCCTTCAAAATTTCTATGTTTTTCCTCCAAATCAATGGGGCACTAAGGTTGCATTTGAAATAAAAAAATAAGATTAAGAAGATACGCAAAACGAGTTGAGCCATCAATACAGGATTAATTGAGTATTTATTACTTTCAACTTAAAATGGATTAATATGGTTTTTTCAAACAACTTTCTTAATGGATATTTTTGCAAAAAAACATATCGTTTAGCCATTTGGGAAGCATATGCGTACAAAACGACATATTTTCTATCTTTGCTTTGCTATAAGAACGAATCCTAGGAAATCATAGTATTATTTTTTAAAAAAATGGGAAATTATTAACACAACAAGTTATAACATAAGACATGTAGTTAGAAAAATAAATCTGCACAGAAATTGGCAGGTGAGGAATAAACTACTAACTTTAATTTGGGAAGGGGTAGTATAAAGTTGGTAGATGAGGAATGAATTAGTAAAAACACGTCTTGAAACCACAAATTTCTTAAACTTATAGACAAACATCTTTTATATTTATACACGAAGAAAGCGATGAAATGCAGGGTTTCTTTTGCAAGGATTGAAATGCAGGATTTTGAAAACAGTTAGAAGGATATAAAATTTTAGAAATTTGGATTATTTTTTTGAGCTCCTACAAGACGTTGGAAATATTTAAAAATCATTTCGATGGCACCAAAGAAGAAAAGAAAAGCTTTTAGAAAAAAGAAGAAGAAAAAACTAAGGCACACGGCACATGTTGGTTTCTACTCCTGCATCTGATTGACAAATTGTTCATGACTTCATGTGTGCATGCACACCACATGCATGCATCAACTAATTCGACAAATAATCATAGCTATAATGTAATCATTGTAGTGTCCAAGCAGCTCTAACTGCATGAGGTGTTATGGTGTATATATAGGAGTATAACATAAGTGACATTTCATAATTACAAAAAAAAAATGCTAACTCCTATTTTCAAATGATTAAAGGGGTCATACATGTACTAGTACAATCCATTTGACATATTTGTCCCCACATGCATGTGTATGTTGTTGGACGGTTAGACCTTAAGAAAAGCTAGGTCTAAGCTTCCAATCCAGGTTACTAAGAGCAGGTACAATAGTAGACTATTAATCAGCTATAAACATATTTTAATAAGATAAACGATGAGAGAGAAGAGCAGCGGGCTACAGATCTATAGCCAACTGCAGCACGGACTCCGAGACGCAATGTGTGTATGACAGGTGGGACTAGATATTAATAGTATAGTAAACAACTATTGTATAAATTGGCTATTATATTGGCTATAGATGAATTGGAGCTAGTAGTGGGATATACTATTAAACTTGCTCTAATGCACTAGCTTTACAGCTAGTGTATAATTAGTCAATTAGTTGATTAATGTATCGTGCTTGGATACGCATATTCAAATAATTGCAAAGACTTACATGTACGAAATCCAAAAATATTCCAAGCAAATTAAGAGTAAATATAAAGTACTACTCTCCAGTACGTGCGACTGTAGCATCAGGGTTCAAGGACTGATTAGCCTATGTAGTGAAAGTGATAATAGTTGCAACTTTGGAACATGACGCCACCATTATGAATCATATAATGTAAAACAGACAAATGACGAGTCTGGGTTGAAAATAATTAGGAGGGGCTCCTCCGTGACGTGTCATCATCCTTCAATTATGAATTTGATGCCTTTAAGGCTGTCTGTTATTTTTAGACGGAGTATAACTTGTTGAGCCATAAGCTGGGTCTAACTTTAGCTATATGGTAATTGTTGCAATGTATATGTGGCAAAGAAAAGCAATAAACTGTGTCCCACACAATTAAAAAAAATCTTACTATGCATCACACCCAGGAGTACTACTTTTTGCTGGTGAGAGACTTGGAGGAGAAAGAGTCAAATATTATTGATTTGTTTTCACCCTATGGCTAAGCGCCTAAAGCCTCAAGCTTTAAGGTCACTTGCAAAACTGTTCCACAATATATATAGTTGCTTTTAGAGTTTAAGGTCTATCTTATGCCCAACACTATGGATGTCTTTAGGGTAGTTTTAGATGTATGTCAATTTCTTGGTTTAGTTTGGAGTTTGGACAGAGAGATTTAGGCCAATTTAATATCTTTTTCATAGATCTAGATCATTTAACATGTTATTTTGGCCAATTCTAATGTCTTTAATCCATGCTTACGTTTTTACGCAAAAAAGCTTTTATTAATACAAAATATTTTACTCTCCTGAACAATTTTATTGGATCACTTTAAGCCCCTAAATTATTTTGGCTCATTTTACTTCTCCACTCTAATATAATCAGATCAATCTTCAAGAGTGGATTTATTAAGAAGTACTCACTCTGTCCTAAAATAAGTTTATTTTTCATTCATCCCACACATATCAATACAAAACCTAAAATACTATAATATCCCCACTTTATCAAATCACAATACAATGATTCTTCTTTTTATCTACTTCCAATACATTTATACTATACTTCTACTTTTATAAATTCTGATGCAATAATTACTTAATAAAATAAACAATTTTTGGGACAAATAAGAGCTAAAAATGAACCTATTATGGAACAGAGGGAGTACATGACTTGATGCTCCTGTTGTTGCTGCTCCTTGCTTTTGTGAATCGAAACTGTTCTAAACCTGTTGGAGTATATATAAATAAAATGTGCTGAATGTCTAAAAAAAATGTGCTGAATGTCTAAACCTGAATACCTGATCCGTTTCTGAACATGTTCCCGTTTCTGAAGTGCGTCTCTTCACAGGTGGTCGCCTCGTCTCCTGGCGCAGCGACGCTGGATTGCAACGAAGGCATGGGTGTGTGGAATGGAGAAGAAGCCTGAAGGCGACGCAATTGTTGGCCTCCTGAAGCTCCACTCCTCAACCACAAAACACAAATACACACATCTATGGTTGTTTCAGTGATTGCTCTTCAGAGATTTGTGATTGTGATTTTTTGGGTGATCGTTTGTCACTCCAAAACATTGTGGAATAGAAAATTGAATACGCCAAATCGGACCCATGATTTTTGGATTTTGTGTTTGCTTTTTCCAAGTTCGCCTCTCGATCAAGGATGTATTGCTCTTTGCTGTGCCATATGTAGAGTTGGAATTGGAGAGTCCGTTTCAAATATAAAAAATATAATATTTTGGCTAGCTAGACGTATGGGCATTTTGGAAACATAATTTAGCCATGCTTTAATAGATGCTCTTAGGTTGCGTTCGTTTCTCCAACAATAGTTGGATGGAATTTTGATACCCGTGGCACGTTTTTCAAACTGCTAAACGGTGCCGTTCGCGCGGAAACTTTCTATATGAAAATTGCTCTGAAATATCAGATTAATCAATTTTTCAAGTTTGTAATAATTAAAACTCAAGTAATCACACGCTATTACCATATCGTTTTACGTGAAACACTTAATCTTTATCTTCATCTTTAGGATATTCAAACACCACCTTAATTGGAGGCTCAACCCAGCTTAAAATTAAGCTCCAAAGTTTGAATTTATGTACAGCTTGTAAGCTAATGTTATGAGATACACTTACAGTTATGTTTTCCGTGTAATTGAAAAGGGAAAAGAAGATCAAACTTTTTTTTTTTTACCTTTTTCTATACACCTGTCATCAAATTTTCTAGTTGAAATCACATAAATTTAAAATCACAAGGCAAAGGACTCGATCCCGCAATCCCCAACACGCGCCTCTCCCACTAAGCTACGAGCATTTTTGTGTATCTGTATGACACTTTACATGCTAGTTACATTATAATTGTACTGCAATTACATTCATCTGATTTTTGTGAGAAAAAAAAATCCGTCCAGTGATATATACTCAAATGGTCCTAAATTTTTATGGAATATAAGTTCACTTTAGATCTCTCAACTTGTGGCCAAGTTTGAATTTCGTCATCAAACCGCACTCAGGGGTGGATCTAGAAAAAATTAACAAGAGGGTCTGAACAAACCATACAAAATTATATCCCCCTCTTCTAACAGATATATGAAAAAAAAGTTAGTGGGGTCTTCATGGGGTCTCCCATGGTTACAATACGGGTAGTGGGGTCTCGAGACCCCAGAGACCCCATGGTGGATCTGCCACTGACTGCACTGCCAATATAACGAGTTCCTCAACTTGCAAAACTAGTGTGCCAGAGGTCTAAGCACTATATACACGGTTTTAGTTGACGTGGCGAGTGGGCCCACATGTCAGGCCTCCCTCCACCTCCAACCTCACCTCTTTCTCCATCTATTCCCCATCTCCCATCTATCTCCTCCATTCCCCATCGCTGGCTGGGGAAGGGGCGGAGATGGAAGCGACAGTAGCACCGCCCGTGCCCCGTGAGGAGCGCTACCTCCTCTCCTTCGACGACCCCATAGTCGCCGCCCACTCCTATGCCATCACCTAGACCCCCGCCACCATCATCTTCTACGTCGACGGCCACCATCTTCCTCCTCCAACCTTCGATTCACTTCTCTGCTTGAGTTGCTACTGTCATGGCGGGGCCATCAGCGGCGACAACAGGGAGCACTACTCGCGGCTGATCCAAGAGCTGTGTGCGCTGCTCGTCACCATCAATCACCCCTCAGTCGCTCTGGTGGCAACGTCTCCTCGGCATAAGGGGACGGGGAGAGGAGACAGCACCAACAAGATCTCCCCGTCGCGCCGTCCTTCCCGTTGGTCGTCGTCCTAGAGGGGATTGGGAAGAGAGGAGAAGAGAAGTGAGAAGAGAAGGAAGAAAGTGCTAGCTACTGACATACGGGGGCCTACGTGGGTCCCACGTTGACCCAGCTTGCTACATCAACCAAAACCGGGCATAAACTGCCTAGAACCTCGAGTATCTAGTTTTGTAAATTGGAGTATCCATTATATCTAGTATTTCAGTTTAAGGATGAATTTCAGACTCAGGCAACAAATCGAGGGACCTAAATTGAACTTATTCCATTTTTTGTTTCCAGCATAACAAGACAGCCCAGAGCTAACTCTCTCAGACTTTTAGAGAGAAGTACGGCCCAGTACGCTCGGTCTCACAAAAGCGACAAGAATCCAGGGAGAGAGAAAGAAAAAGGCGAGAAACTGCTCAGTGGGACCCACCTGTCAGTACCTGCTCTGCCAGTGTCTTGTCCCCCCTAGGCGCTACGGCTACTCGTCTCGTCCAAACCCCTATCCCATTTCAAAATTCAAACCACCCACCTCCCTCCTCTCCTCTCCTCTCCTCCACTCTCCACTCCACTCTTCTCCTCTCCCGAGAAGAAGCAGCACAAGAGAGAGAGAGAGAGAGGAGAGAGAGCAACCGAATCCTCGAACTCGCCGCGACGAGCTCGTAGAAAAATCCGCGCGTGGGGGGAGCGCGGCGCGGCGATCGAAGGCGAGCGAGGCCGAAGGTGAAAGCATCCGAAGCTCCACCGCACTTGTCTTCATCCTCCTCCTCTCTTCTTCTTTGTTTACTGCCACTGGCTGGTGTTGGCTCTACTACTAGTAGGAGTAGTGGTGGTAGTGTCGTCGGGAGTGGCACGGCACTGCGGGGTTTTTGATTTTTTTTTTCTTTTTCGTCTTCTCAAGTTGAAATCGAGCTGATTTGGGGGGTTCTTGCTGGAGCGGGGGGGATGATAGGTTGCGGACTTGCGGTCAGGAGGAGGACAAAAGGAGGGAGAAGGCTTTGATTAGTGGGGGATTCCAGGATTGGCGATCGTCTTGAGCTCGCTCGGTGTGGACGGGGGAGTTTGCTTTCACCTCAATCTGTAGAAATCGATGGTGGGTGGTGGGAGGTAAGAGTCGCGCTTACTTGTTGTGTCCTTCTTGATGATAAGCCCAATGTGGGTTCAGTCTACTCGTTGTGTTCAAATGCTTGATTTTTGTGGAAGCTTTTGGGTTTTGATTGGCATTGTGTTTAACATCTTCGCCAAAATCGGTTGGTCCTATTTGCTGTGCTCACTCGATTTTGGTTCTAGGGAGTTGGATCTTGGGGCATTTTGCTCCTTCTCCTTGCGTGTTTTAGTTAGTTCAAGAGGATGCTTGTTTGCAGTTAGCAGTTTTCTGCTCTGTGGTGATTAGGTTTCGGGAGATCTCATCTTCGTCGACGATGCATTGATGGTCGATGCTACAAATGTGTACTGTACGGCCACAAAATAATTGAAACGCAGTGCTTCTTTTTAGCCTTTGGAAACGATAATCTCAAAAAAGTATTAAACTTGATTTGCTCAGACCTTGATGTTATTTATTTGCTTCATACAAATGCTGCTAAAGAGAGAGATAAAGGCAGTTGTAATGCTTAAATGTTGCTCTCTTCAGAGTAGTACACAGATGGACTCCATGGAAGTAGTTACAGATGTGGTTTGATATGGTCCTGGGTAGTATTGCAATAAAGAATTCATTTAATCTAGTACTCCTGAATTGATTCTTTTGTTTCCTTATTTATGGACAAATTTAGAAGGCATCCCATTTTAAAAGGCATTCATATCTGGTTCTTCATTTTTTTTTCTTTATTCTTGTTTTCATCTATGTTATTGATGTTTGGTTGCTAGCTCAATTCATGTTTTTCTCACTTATTTGCAGGTCTTAGTACAGGTACTGGAACATTTTAATCAAGTTGAGTCACCTCTGCATGGTTAGTGTTCTGGGTCAGGCAAAATAGCTACAAGATGAAAGAGGATATTATGTTTGACAACCAAACAAAGCCATGCAGATCAAGGGTTGACTCCAAAAGCAATATAAATGTTCTTAAGCCAAAATTTGGATCTTCTTGGGGTTCCCAAATTGTCAAAGGGTTCACAGCTGACAAAAAAACCAAGAAGACAGCAGCTGCTGCAAGCAAGAAGCCACCTCTTGCAAGTGTGGAAAATGTTAACACCAGCAACCAACAGATTCCATATCATTCTAGGGTTAAGAGATCTCTTATGGGAGATTTCCCTTGTTCCCCTGCTGGTGCTCAGGTTCACCCCCATGTCTTTGATTGCCATGGCATCAGGTCCCCAGCATCTCATGATCTTTTTCTTGAGTTGGATCATCTTAGGGAACAGCTACGTGAGTCGAAGGAAAGGGAACTAGCATTACAGTCAGAGTTGCGGCAATGCAGAGAAAACCCAAGAGTTTCGGAACTTGAAAAGGATCTTGATTCAAGGAAGAATGAAATCGACAGGCTTGTGCGACTTAAAACTTCATTAGAAGCTGAGAAAACAAGCCTTTCTGAACAGCTATCAGCTCTATCTTGTATGGTTGAGCAGCATGAAGAAAATGCAAGGTTGGATGGTCACGGCAATCGGGTTTCTAGTATGGATGGGGGCAATGCATCTTCTTCAGAAAACTTGGAGTTTGAAGTCGTTGAACTGCGACGTTTAAACAAAGAGCTTCAATTTCAGAAACGAAACCTCGCAATTAAACTCTCTTCAGCAGAGTCCAAATTGGCTGTCATTGAAAAGAATGCCGAGGTAACATTACTTAAACTTAATTATTTTTCAGGTGGGTTGAGTAGTAGTTTGTTTCCAGCTAACCTTTTCTATACCATGCTTGTTGTCACTAGAGTGAGATAGTTGCAAAGGTTCAAGCTGAGGCTTCATTGTTGCGGCACACAAATGCAAACTTGAGCAAGCAGGTTGAGGGTCTGCAAATGAGTCGTCTAACTGAAGTTGAGGAGCTTGCCTATCTTCGGTGGATCAATTCTTGTCTACGTCATGAGCTCAGTAACTCAGATCAAGCAGCTAGAGCAATGACAGATGCAGATTATAATGATGAAATGGCTTGTCATGTTGATGATTGTGATGGTGATGCAAGACTTGATCAGAACAGCTCTGATCACAAGAAGTTCAGCATTGCTGAGCGTATCAAACAATGGTCTCAGAATGATAAGAATTGTGAAGCATCTAAAAAGGAGGCCCTTCTTGACAGAGCATGGATTGAAGCTGCAGAATGCAGAAGCCCGACACGCAGGCACTCACTAGGTGGACCAAAAGGATGTGCTCAGGAGTTTAGCATTGTGAAGAGGCGCCAATCTGATACCTTTATCTGCCTGCCTGAAGCAACAGATGAGGCAATCTCCTGTAATAAGGATGAGGCAATCAGGGAGAAGCGTGAACTTCTTGTGGATAAGTATGATTTTGGTCGATCTGAAAGCTCAAGATTTCTTCTTGGCAAGTCAGAAGTATGCAAGTCTCAAAGTATGGATGTTGAAAAGCGTGCCTTGCGTATTCCAAACCCTCCACCTAGACCTTCAGTTTCTGTGCCACATTCTGGTCCATCAAATGGATCAGCTGCGAATCCACCAAAGCCTCCGCCACCACCGCCGCCTCCAAAGTTCTCCACAAGAAATGCTGGGGTCATGAAGAGGGCACCACAAGTTGCAGAGCTTTACCATTCACTTATGAGAAGGGACTCAAAAAAGGATACTTCTGGGAGTGGAATCTGTGAAACTGCTAACTCTGCAAATGTGCGGAGTAGCATGATTGGTGAAATTGAGAACCGTTCTTCGCATTTGCAGGCGGTAAGTAGAATATTCTGCTCAGATTATTGGACATATGTAGAATGGTAGATACCAATGAAAAGCTAGCTGGTTCTTGCACTGACTGTATGGCTATTTACTTTACTCTTTGTTCATTTTCAGATCAAGGCGGATGTTGAGACTCAAGGTGAATTTGTGAAATCGTTGATCAGGGAGGTGACCAATGCAGCTTACAAAGATATAGAAGATGTGGTTGCATTTGTGAAATGGCTTGACGATGAGCTTGGTTTCCTGGTATGAATGTTCAGTAGCACTATCTCTGAGCAATTTACTTTGTTTTTTCACTCATGTAATTGCATTACTTGAAGGTGGATGAGAGAGCAGTGCTGGCAATGCAGAGAAAACCCAAGAGTTTCGGAACTTGAAAAGGATCTTGATTCAAGGAAGAATGAAATCGACAGGCTTGTGCGACTTAAAACTTCATTAGAAGCTGAGAAAACAAGCCTTTCTGAACAGCTATCAGCTCTATCTTGTATGGTTGAGCAGCATGAAGAAAATGCAAGGTTGGATGGTCACGGCAATCGGGTTTCTAGTATGGATGGGGGCAATGCATCTTCTTCAGAAAACTTGGAGTTTGAAGTCGTTGAACTGCGACGTTTAAACAAAGAGCTTCAATTTCAGAAACGAAACCTCGCAATTAAACTCTCTTCAGCAGAGTCCAAATTGGCTGTCATTGAAAAGAATGCCGAGGTAACATTACTTAAACTTAATTATTTTTCAGGTGGGTTGAGTAGTAGTTTGTTTCCAGCTAACCTTTTCTATACCATGCTTGTTGTCACTAGAGTGAGATAGTTGCAAAGGTTCAAGCTGAGGCTTCATTGTTGCGGCACACAAATGCAAACTTGAGCAAGCAGGTTGAGGGTCTGCAAATGAGTCGTCTAACTGAAGTTGAGGAGCTTGCCTATCTTCGGTGGATCAATTCTTGTCTACGTCATGAGCTCAGTAACTCAGATCAAGCAGCTAGAGCAATGACAGATGCAGATTATAATGATGAAATGGCTTGTCATGTTGATGATTGTGATGGTGATGCAAGACTTGATCAGAACAGCTCTGATCACAAGAAGTTCAGCATTGCTGAGCGTATCAAACAATGGTCTCAGAATGATAAGAATTGTGAAGCATCTAAAAAGGAGGCCCTTCTTGACAGAGCATGGATTGAAGCTGCAGAATGCAGAAGCCCGACACGCAGGCACTCACTAGGTGGACCAAAAGGATGTGCTCAGGAGTTTAGCATTGTGAAGAGGCGCCAATCTGATACCTTTATCTGCCTGCCTGAAGCAACAGATGAGGCAATCTCCTGTAATAAGGATGAGGCAATCAGGGAGAAGCGTGAACTTCTTGTGGATAAGTATGATTTTGGTCGATCTGAAAGCTCAAGATTTCTTCTTGGCAAGTCAGAAGTATGCAAGTCTCAAAGTATGGATGTTGAAAAGCGTGCCTTGCGTATTCCAAACCCTCCACCTAGACCTTCAGTTTCTGTGCCACATTCTGGTCCATCAAATGGATCAGCTGCGAATCCACCAAAGCCTCCGCCACCACCGCCGCCTCCAAAGTTCTCCACAAGAAATGCTGGGGTCATGAAGAGGGCACCACAAGTTGCAGAGCTTTACCATTCACTTATGAGAAGGGACTCAAAAAAGGATACTTCTGGGAGTGGAATCTGTGAAACTGCTAACTCTGCAAATGTGCGGAGTAGCATGATTGGTGAAATTGAGAACCGTTCTTCGCATTTGCAGGCGGTAAGTAGAATATTCTGCTCAGATTATTGGACATATGTAGAATGGTAGATACCAATGAAAAGCTAGCTGGTTCTTGCACTGACTGTATGGCTATTTACTTTACTCTTTGTTCATTTTCAGATCAAGGCGGATGTTGAGACTCAAGGTGAATTTGTGAAATCGTTGATCAGGGAGGTGACCAATGCAGCTTACAAAGATATAGAAGATGTGGTTGCATTTGTGAAATGGCTTGACGATGAGCTTGGTTTCCTGGTATGAATGTTCAGTAGCACTATCTCTGAGCAATTTACTTTGTTTTTTCACTCATGTAATTGCATTACTTGAAGGTGGATGAGAGAGCAGTGCTTAAGCATTTTGATTGGCCAGAAAGGAAGGCAGACACTCTACGAGAGGCAGCTTTTGGCTACCAAGATCTGAAAAAATTGGAATCTGAAGTTTCAAACTATAAAGATGATCCTCGCCTTCCATGTGACATTGCACTGAAGAAAGTGGTTACAATATCAGAAAAGTATGACTAAATTTACATATATTTAACATAAATAGTGGTAAAATTAAATGGGGATACTGATATTTTGATTTGCATTCTTAATTCAGGACGGAGCGGAGTGTCTACAATCTTCTGAGGACAAGGGATGCTACGATGAGACAGTGTAAAGAGTTTAATATTCCTACTGATTGGATGCTTGACAACAATCTTATTGGCAAGGTATATGTTCTATAATTTTCTGTATACTGCTACGAAGGTTTGATTTCTTAGTGCTACATTATTGTCAGCAAATGATACAGGAAATGACCTAGTCAGACTTATGATACTTGACTTGCATAAGTAAAATTTGTTCTTTACCAATATTTAGAAAAGATAGCATGGAGACTACCAGGATAAGTTTCAAGTACTCTACCTATCAGTTAACTTGAGATGCTTGTTATATATCCAACGTTATCTTCATCTATTGGAACTTAGGAATGTGGTACGCTTTGCGTAGGTACCATTGTTGTTTGCTTGAGAACATTTTACAGATTATGTTGATACCACAAAAAATTGTAAAACAGCAGCAGTTTGCAATGATCACCTAGACCATCGTTTACATCCTGTTTGACCAATCATTGCCTTTTTATGAACTGGTGTAATCGTTGTCTTTCTATTTCCTTGATACCTGCAGATAAAATTTTCTTCGGTCAAATTAGCAAAGATGTACATGAAAAGGGTTGCTATGGAACTTCAATACATGGGACCTCTGAACAAAGATCCAGCTTTGGAGTATATGCTACTTCAGGCTGTGAGATTTGCCTTCAGAATGCATCAGGTAACACATTTCTAGCAGTAACTCCACAATAAGCAAATTCTCCTGTGCATTTCTTCTGCACACCATTCTGATCAGATTAGTAGTCATACTTGGGCTATTATGTTCTACCACATCTCACAATTGTTTCATCTGCCTCCTGATTTCCATCCCGTATTTAATTGCACATATTTATTTTCTGCAAGTGCTTGTATATGTCCTTCAGAAACATTCTGGTTATTTCTGATGTCGTTTGTGCTATTTCTCTGCTGCAAACTCTTCTTATGACAATATAGTACTATGTGTTGCTCAAACCTATCATGTCAGCTGCATGTTCTAAATTGCCAGCTCATTTCTGCAGTTTGCTGGGGGATTCGATCCAGAGACCATGGATGCATTTGAAGAGCTGAGGAATCTTGTGCATGTCAGAAACAGCACCCAGTAGGAAGTTAAAAAAAATGTGGAGAAGGGGATAATTCTAGCTTACTCTCTCAGTAAGCATAGCAGAGAGCTTTGTTTTGGTTTATGTGATTGTGTGATTGATGATTAGTGTGTGTATGACTGTATCTATGTGTTTCAGTGTGTGCTAGGCTGAAGGACACCACCTGGTGTTTGCCTTGATTTTTGTAGCTACCATGACTGAAAAAAGAGGAAAAAAGAAAAAAAAATGCATGAAACTTTACTGTATGCTTGTCGATGACTCAAAAATGAGCCAAGCCACTTTTATAATCGAAGCATTTGAACTTAGATTTCAGAGATGCTTTGGAACTGTTTCTGTATGAAATCATTAACCATTATTAAAAAAAAACGTGTCTCCATTGTTCCACTTATGTTTATACCATAAGTCAAGTTAATTTTAAGACTTAATTATGAAGTTGATTTTGTGGAATTTTTCATCATGATTTATTTTACAACATTGGCATTTATATCAGTAAAGACACATATAAAAATTTTACGTACAAATTATTTTTTGTTTGCTTCTAGTAAGCTGGACAATAAGCACAAAGATAAGCGAAATAATGGGGCCAACGGTTTGTGTAGATGAAAAATTTACTCCAAAAAAAAAGGTGCACTTCCGTCACCTCCGTCGCCGGCGAAAATCCTCTTCTTCCGCCGTCGCCGTTGGGGTTGAATTCGGTGGCGCCGGCGGCGGCGGCGGCTGCGAAGTGAGAAGGCGTCGATACGGACGAACTCGCCGGCGTCATCGCCTTGGTAGAATAGACTTGGTCAATTGGGCCCAGCCCAATTACACCACCGGGCCCACCTTGTCAGCCCACATCAAACCGTTCGTCTCGGGAAGCCACCGCACGATTGGATTGGATTCGACTCGACTCAAGAAAAGAAAAGCAGGAGAGACACAAAAGAAAAAAAAAAAAGAGAAACCCTAGCTCGCCGGAGCACCGCCGCCGTCGAGGCCTCCGGTTCCCCGGAATCCCAACCGCTGGTCCTGTGCGGAGTTGCGGGGTGGTTCACGGCGGGTTCGCTATGGCCGCGTCGTCGCCGGCATCCAGCGGGAAGGCGGCCAGCGACTCGTCGGCACCCGCGGTCGCGGTCGCCAACGGCAATGGGACGACGCCGCAGAAGCTGCCCCCGGCGTCCGCCTTCGACATGCCCAAGCCCAACCTGCGCGGCCTCAACAAGCCCAAGTGCATCCAGTGCGGCAACGTTGCGCGCTCGCGGTAAGATTTTTTTTTTTGTTTTTGTTTTGGGGATTTGTAGTGATGGTTTTCTAAGAGAAATCGATGCGCTGTATCGGCATGTCGCTCCTGGATATTTTTTTTAATTCATTCTGTGTAATGTAATGCTTGGCCTTTCAGGTGCCCGTTCCAGTGTTGTAAGAGCTGCTGCTACAAGGCTCAGAATCCTTGCCACATTCATGGTATGTATGTGTAATGCTAGTACCATTTGAGTATATATCTGCTCCTGTGCAACGAATTGTGCTTGTAATTAGTTGTATTAAGCCGCTGACTGAATACCTGTACATCCACTTATTCGATCATTTGATCCAACCAATTTTTTTGACAGGCGTGATTTGGTCTTGCAGTTTTACCTTTCTGTGGACTATTACTCATTGTTTGGCAGTTGGAGATTTACCTGTTTTATTGTTTACAATTTATTCTGCGAATGCTTATCACGTTTAGCAACTTAGCATCAAAGCTAGGACAATTGCTTGTAAGTGGGGTAGTGGGATACTTTAATTATGGAGGAATTTTAAGGTACGGTCACTTTCTTATGGACCGTTGATCAAACTTATAATGATAAGATTTGAACATGCTCATTTCAACATCTAAAAGGGAAACTACAGATATAGAAATGCATTATTATAACGTTTTGTTCCATTTTGGATTTTTATTTTTCTCAGTACTGACAATGTTGTCGCGTGCAATTGAACAACATTAACAACCAATTAATGCTTCTCCATCAGGCTGCTCAAATAGTGGGATGATGTTGGTCAACAGAATGTTTGATCTTCATATTTTGTAGGGTTTAGGGAAGGAAATGAGGGAAAGGGTGTAGAGAAGAATTTCAGGACTGTAGTTTAGGATGTGGGATGTGACCCTGAACCTGAACCAATGAATCTAGGTCGATGAACAAGCTACTTGGTCTGTCAAAATAAATTATATGGTATAAAATAAATTACTACTACTTTATGGTATGTCATACTACTTTAAGGAAGATAATCAGTTTTACACTACAAGGAAGGGAACACGAAATGAGACAAATAAATATTTGGGTTGTAGAGACATCAGACATGTGACCCATCCAGCCACACAATTCTGTTGCTCTATCTCCTCAATTCTAACATAATCTCATATCCTCGCCATCGACGCAGTTTCAGGCTTTCAGCAGACACCCTTGCCACCATCTTTTATAAGCAAATGCCCTAGTCTTCTCCAAACCTCCTCCCCTCTTCTGCTGACTTGTCTTGCATCGGCGGCAGAGAACCTTGAGGGCCACGAGATCACAGGGTGTAGCAACTTGGTCCCCACCTTCTACTGCTGGATTATCCCCTGCAGTGTGCCACCACACACCTTCACACATGCCAGCACCACCTGAATGGCGAGGAACCTGGCCACTGTTGCCCCAATCAAAATCAGGTAGGTTTCTGTACCTGATTTGGATGCCTCTAATAACCAAACACGGCCTGGAGGTGACCTGCATCAACTGTGACCAGCAAACTGGGACAGGTTCAGGAACGACAGTATTGTATCATGATCTAGTGACTGTGGTAATGACTCACTTGAGTGCCATGAGCCCATGACAACCCTGGTTTCTAAAATTAAATTGACCCTTGCCATAGCATTATTATTGCCTTGGTCTCTAAAATCAAATGGACCTTCAGAAATGTGTTTTGGAGGGATAATGACCTCATGGGTGTACCTTGAAGGGCTCTTATTTGTTGTATTGTACCTCTTAAATCTGCTTTCCAATTATATTCATCTCTCTCTATACTCTTCATTATATGGCACTGAATGTTGCTGTCAAAATTTATTCTCTCTGGTGTATAAGGGATTAGCAACATTTGGTTACATACAAGAAATTTTGATTTATGGCTATGATGTTATGCCTGTCTACATATTTTCTGTGATTTGTCTGGACTCTGTATTTTTCTAATATTTTTGAAAAAGCCACTAACCACCTCTTATCACCAATCATGACAGTTCTGAAACAGAACAACACATTGCCAGATAAGCCACCTCCGTCAACAGCTCCTCTGTCAGAGCAACCATCAGCTAATATACCTTCAACCGGGTAACCTTCTGAACCAGGAGTTTTATCTTATGGTAAAATCTGTCATTATTTCTGATGCTTGCTTGAAATTTGCTGCTGCAGTTCATCAAGGTTGGCTTCTCTGCAAAGGCTTCCCCATCATTTCCTGAATTCCCTCCGAACAAAGAAGTCCCTTGCCAAAAAGGTTCTAGCTGTTCCATTGTTTGCGATTGTTCATTGTTTAGTTTCGTTTCTTTTCTTCCATGATGAGACCATGATTAAGGAGTTAAGCATTTATATTACAGGATGTTGTGGGCATAAACAAGTGGAGGTTTGAGAAGCTAAAAGAACATATCCAAGGAGACATCGATGCTGAAAATGAAGCGTATGAAAGGTATACACAGAATGTTGGGTTACTGGAGGAAACGTTCGGTCTTACAGAAGATGCTGCTGATGAACCTGAACCTGAAGCAACCTCTTCAGAAGAGAGGATGGAAACATTGGTTTCCGAGGCAAAGGTGAGGCTGAAATCGGACTCTGCAAATGCAGATGGCTTCCGGGACAGGATTGCTACTATTTTGGACCAGAAGATAAAGGAATTGCTTGAAAGCAAAAGCACCTACGAGGATGACAACCCTTCTGACCAAAATTCAGATGACCATCCAAAGCCTGTCAAGTTATCCATCAAGCAGCAAATGGAGAGAGGTGCAAAGATGACTGAGCTCCTTGCTAAGATGATAAGAGCACAAAGTGAGGTTGATCTGAAGATCTGCTCTGGTATTGCGACGCAGCTGTTTGGAAAGAAGAATGAATTGAGCAACCAAGAATCTGTTGCATCTGTTACGATTCCTTATTCTTTTCCAAAGCTCTGGACTAGGGTGGAGATTGATGATGCCATGATGTGTAAGATCAACGGCGAATTTTCGTCTTCGACAGAGGTAATGCAGCTATAATCCTGGAATTAATCTGTTCAGATCCAATGCTTGTCTACACTAGAAGAACATGGTTGAACCACATCCTCTTTTCTGCTTAACCTACTGTTCGTTTAATGTAAGCAATTGTAATTGTTTTCAGCAGAGACAAAAACCATGAGAGCAACACAGTAGTTTTGACCAGTTTGTATTAAACCATGACATGAGAGCAATACAGTAGTAGTTGTTTTTCTTTATTGTCTATGACACATCGCTTGTCTCCGGTGGTGGCTGCGACGGCGGCGGCGGCGGCATCGTTTTCGTCTTTGAGACGCGTGGCTCGCCGAAGATCGTGACTATACACTCGATCGAGAGGAAGTCGCCGGCGAGGAACGCCGGCGTCTCGACGAACTGCACGCCGGAGCAGCTGAACTGGCCGTTCCTGGTGTCGAACGCTGCCGTCTTGTCCTCGCGGAGGACGAGGCGCTCGCCGGTGACCTGGTCGACGGCCTTGAGCTCGTAGACCGCCGACGCCGCGGCGTCGGCAGTCATGAGCTCGAGGACCACCGACGGCTGGCGGCACGCCGCCTCGCCGGCGCGGTCGCCGTTGGGGTAGTACCTGACGGCCCAGTCGTAGCCGCCGACGGCGAAGGTGCCCGACCGGACGAACTCGCCAGCGGCGGTGGTCCTCTTGACGAGGCCGTGCTGGTAGACGGTGAACGCGTGCGCGCCCTGCGCTATCGGCGTCGTGCACGTCGACGACGTCCATGTCATCGTCGGCGTCGTCGGAGAGCAGCCGTGGCGCGGCGACGGCGACGGCGGCGGCCGTGAAGCTGAGGCGCAGGCGCCCATTGCGCAAGAGCAGATGAGAACTTGGGGAGACGAAGAAGACCAGCACCTTTAATTGACATTTGTGAGGATGACATATGGGACCATCTGAGTGAATGAAAGTGGGCCAGGATGTCAAATAATCGAAACCCATTGAAAAGAGTGTTAAATTATCAAATCTCTCTTGGATGTGTCATATGATGAATGAGTAAAACAACTTGTTGAATTATAGGGGAAATATAGTGTTTTAGCTAGGCCCTCTCGGGTTAGACCTGGGCCCTCAGAAGTCCGTCCTAAACAACATTACTAATCCGTTTCATGAAACACAAACAGAAATATAAACAGATTGCTTTTTTAGATTGCTAAACAGCTCAAAACAAAAACCAAACAAAAAAGAAACAAAAGACAGACAGAAAGATTGCAAGTCGAATTCACTCAAACATCGGTTGTGGATTTATGGCAGTGTTCAATCGAAATTTTGAGATATACGTGTCTGTTCACGGCCACTCACGTATATATTCGTCTGGTGTGTATGCAGTAGAAACAACTGAACTATCTTGAAATATGTGTCAAACAAAAACAAGAAGCCTCCATATCCTGAAATATCGTAAGAGATGTGAGCAGATGAGTTCAACATGGGCACATGGCGGCTGACCAACTCCGGAACACAAATCATATGAACGGGTAGGCTTCAAGTTTATAATCGGAAAAGAGAAAACATCACTAAAGTTGCTCAGCTAGCCTAGCTGTCAATACTGAATATTTCCTTCGGTTATAAATATTTGTTGTTTATGAAATGAATCGGATAAAATTTTATAATTCTAATAAATAGTTTTTTAAATGATTAATTAGCTTAAAAACAAAAGAAATGGTTACATAGATTTGCATCGAAAAACAATATCATTATATCATAAACTTATTAAATTTGATAAACTGATAAACTTGATGGTCGAAATTTTAAATTTTTGATCAAATCTTATCCTTAACTTCAAACATTTCAGATTCTTGCCAAGATGTTGAGGATCGCGGGAAGTAGCAAGACTGTGATCATTATCTCCAAACTAGAATCAGTCAATGGTTTATGGTTATTACATGCTGGCATTTTGATGCGAATTTGCAAGGAAATTCAAGAAAATTAGTCCTTGTCTCTTGCATAGATATTTGGAATAACTGAATAAGAGGTCATCTTCCTGCCTATTATCTCCCACAAATCCACCATGAAAGAAGGGCAAGATAGCTTCATCTTCTTGTACCCTTGGCTTTCCATGACGCCTTCCATCTTCTTGGAGGTGGCCAAGAACTCAACACACGCCTCCTTGAGCTTCTGGCAATGGTGCTGATCCGCCATTGCCAGCGTCGCCGCGACGGTGTCCACGGCGATGCTCTTGCAGAGCATGAGCTCGCAGATCAGCTTCAGCCTCTCGACGTCGTACCGGGCGGCGGCATCGAGCAGGTGCATGATCTTCTGCGCCTTGTCGACGTCGTCGTCGAGGTCGTCCATGGCGGCGGTCGTGTCGGTGTAGATGAAGTGGAGGAGAGCCCGGAACACCGCCGGCTCGACGCCGTCGATGGCGAGGCGGCCGGCGTTCGCGTCCGTGGACTCCTTCATTGGCCCGTAGAGCGCAACCTTGAACACCGGCGACCGCATGGCGAGCACCGCCCGGTGCGCGGCGAACTCCTCGCCCCGCACGACGAGCGTCACGTCGGCGGTGTCCTTGTCGCCGAGGAGCCCGGCGAGGTGGCCGAGGATGTTCGACGGCGGATGGTCGAGCTCCGGCGCGTCGCCGGCGGTGACGACGGGGTCCTGGACGACGTTGATGACGCACTCGATGGTGAGGCGGTCGTCGCGGACGAACCCCATCTCCTCCAGCTCGCGCCGCCGCATGAACCTCGGGTGCCCCCACGACGGGAACGCCTGGGAGAACACGCGCGACGTCGAGCCGTCCATGGGCCAGCGCACGGACCGCGGCTCGCCGGTGGCCGGGTGGATCAGCCTGAGGTCGTAGAACGCGCGCGCCATCGCGCCGCCTCCGCCGCCGCGCCGGCGTTCTTGAGCTCGAGTAGACCGAGACGAAGTCCACGTCGGCGGCCGTGACGCCCTCCGGGTAGAACACGACGGCCCAGTCGAACCCGCCGACGGTGAAGGTCCCCGACGCCAGCGGTGGCCGGGCGCCGCGCCCTTGGTGGCGCCGTACCGGGGACGCGGAACTGCTACCGCCTCCACCGTCGCCGTCGTGCTCGTCGACGTCGTGCACTCCGTCGCCATCGTGTGAACTTGTTACGCGCACTAATCCGAATCCACCGCTAAATTTATATAAAATTTCGTGCAAATTTACAAACCAAGTCCGAAACAAAATCCATATTTGTGCTTCCCTTCCCTTGAACGAGTCGGACCGAAACCAGCAACTTTGCCTTTTCGGCCCAACTAAATTGGGCCGCCGTAATGGGCCGAGATGTCAGTCTGGAGAGGAAGAGTTTGATGGGCCGATGCCGCGGGGAATATCTCGGTAAATATTCCAAATAAAAGAGCAATTAATGAAAAGATTTTTTTTCGAGGCAGTAATTTAATGCAAAGATTTTTTTTTGGGCCGTTAAATAGCCCACCCGGCGGCGGCTTCTCCTCCCATTCGCTTCCACTCCCACACCGATCTAGGGTTTCTAGGGTTTTGGGTTGCGGCGGCGCGCGAGAGGGCGAGGTCGAGATGGCGTCGGAGAGGGTGAAGGGGACGGTGAAGTGGTTTGACGCCACCAAGGGGTTCGGCTTCATCACCCGACGACGGCGGCGAGGATCTCTTCGTCCACCAATCCTCGCTCAAGTCCGACGGCTACCGCAGCCTCAACGACGGCGACGTCGTCGAGTTCTCCGTCGGATCCGGCAACGACGGCCGCACCAAGGCCGTGGACGTCACCGCGCCGGGGGGCGGGGCGCTCACCGGCGGATCCCGTCCCAGCGGCGGCGGGGACCGCGGCTACGGCGGGGCGGGAGGCGGCGGCCGCTACGGCGGTGACCGCGGCTACGGCGGCGGTGGCGGCGGCTACGGCGGGGGCGACCGCGGCTACGGAGGCGGCGGCGGGTACGGCGGCGGCGGCGGAGGCAGCCGCGCGTGCTACAAGTGTGGCGAGGAGGGCCACATGGCCAGGGACTGCTCCCAGGGAGGCGGCGGCGGCGGCGGTACGGTGGTGGCGGCGGCGGCTACCGCGGCGGTGGTGGTGGCGGCGGCGGCGGGTGCTACAACTGCGGCGAGACCGGCCACATCGCTCGCGAGTGCCCCAGCAAGACCTACTAGACGCTGCTCGCGGCGTCAGATCCAGCTCCCTCCCATGATGCGTTTTGCTCCCCCTCCCTCCACTGAATCACCAGCAGCGGTGGATCAGTTCTATCTTATCAGTAGTCGTAGATCTCGTTAGGAAAGCTATGGATCTATCGGTTCGTTGTCGTCGTCGTTCTATGTAATGGGATGGGAGTCTTGGAGTGGTTTATCTTTTTGTTTCGTTGGGTCGGTTTGAGAGACAAGCCATGGATTTGCACTGTCTGATCTATCTATGAATCTATCTATTATGAACCGAGAAGAAAATATTCATCAGCATTTGGATGAGTACTTTGTGTGAATGTTTCTTGGCCAGATCTGATCTGAAATATTTTGTCTCTTTGTCTCCTGATTCAAATCTGATGCCTCTTGTACTCTGCTGTACTTGCAGGGTGGTATTCCTGTATGGTTTATGCAGCTTTGGTTGCAGATTACTAATCACCTGTTTGACCTGAGAAATTGTTTGTCCTTTGTTGTACTTGTAGAGTGGTATTCCTGTATGGTTTATGAAGTTTATGCTTGTGTTTCAGATGGCTAATCAAGTATGCAGTTCTATGCTTGTGTTGCTGAAGTTTTATGCTTGTGTTTCAGATGGCTAATCAAGTATGCAGTTTTATGCTTGTGTTGCAGATGGCTAATCAAGTAATCAGTTACTACTTGGTGTACTGATTACACAAACCAGGGGCGATATACTGTATTTCATCATGTGGTAGTGGTACCTGATTGTTTTTTGTTGATCAGACTTGAAGAGTTGTGTCTAATTGTTCTCTTGTTCAGAGTACTCTTGTCTGTTCTGTTGTTCATTCAGACAATCTGATTGTTGTTTTGTGCAGAGCCTGCTGTTGTGTTGGTTCTCTTGTTCATTCAGAGAATCTGATTGTTGTTTTGTTCACAATCTGTTTGTTGTGTTGTTCATTCAGAATTTCCGAGTCTGTTTGTTCTGATTGTTGTGCAGAATCTGTTTGTTCTGCTGTTCATTCAGAAATTTTAGTCTGTTTGTTATGATGTTCATTCAGAACTTCAGTGCCTGTTTGTCTGTTGTTCATTCAGAATAATCAGAGGGGACAAGTGCCTGTTGTTCATCCAGAATTTTCAGAGCAAATCTTGTTCTGTTTCTTAGTACAAAAGGACCTGCATTAGATTTCACTAGTAAAATTACAGAGTGAATAGTTGGACCTGAGCTGCATTAGCTTTGTTTCTTTTCCTGCAGGAAAAAATATCTACAAACTCACTCATATCTGAACATCAACTAAACTACAACTGAGCTAGGAGTACCTACAAGTCAGTAAACCTTCACAAACTATGAATAATTAAGTGGTGAGTAAACAAATAAAAACTGATTACGAAGATTAAGCGTCCATTGATAGTACCAGAAGTAAAAATAATAAGCACGCTGTTAATTTGTTTCACTGGTAAAACTACATAGAAACTCTTGTAAGCAAAATCGTCCTTTTCTTGTATGAGAAATTATGTACAAACTCAGGCATATCTGAGCATGAACTAAACTGGTTAGTAAAATAACACAAACTAATTGAGAATATTTAAACGTCCATTGACAGCATCAGGACTTAGAAAAATCAATCACGCTGACTAATTAACATGGTTTTTAGTGGATTTTGATGAGGTATATCAGAACATCAACCAAACTGCAAAAAAAGCTACCTGGTCAGCAAACAACCACAAACTACTAATTAAGAAGGTTAACCACAAACTAGTAATTAAGAAGATTAAGCGTCTATTGACAGTATCAGAAGTTGGAACAATCAAACATTCTTGAGTCTAACTATGACCACAGTTTAGTGGACAAACTAATTAAGATTAAGAGTCCATCGACAGCATTAGAAGTTGAAATAACACAAGTACTCTGAATCTTTAACTAATTAAAACAGTTTAGTGGATTTTGAGTAAGCTGCCGATCTGGTAGAAGAAGTATTTGAAGAGCGAGATACAGTTGAGCTGGTCAGGATGCCGGGTTATCACCACCTCATCGTTCATACCCATGGCGATGACGAACTCGACGCAAGCTTCCCTGAGCCCGCGGCAGCCATGGCGGTCGGCCAATGCCAACGTGCTCGCCACCGTCTGCGCCGTGAGGCTCCTCGCGAGCATGTCCGCGCAGATGAGCTTCAGCCTGCCCATGTCGTACCGGTCGGCGGCGACGAGCAGGTGGCGGGCGAGCTCTCGCCTGTCGTCCTCGTCGGCGTCGAGGTCGTCCATGGCGGCGAGCGTGTCGGTGTAGATGAAGCCGAGGAACACCTTGAACACGGCCGGCTGCATGTCGCCGACCTTGATGGCGCCGCCGGCGTTGTTGCGCATCGGGCCGAACAGCTCGGCGGCGAAGACGGCGGAGCGCATGGCGAGCACCACCCGGTGCGCGGCGAACTGCACGCCCCGCACGTCGAACGTGACGTCGGCGTGGGACTTGAGGTCGAGGAGCCGGCCGAGGTGCGCCGCGAGGTCCGGCGGCGGGAGACGTCGGCCGCCGTCAGCGGCGCGGCGGCGGACACCCGCGGCTTCCCGACGACGCGCACCGTGCAGTCGACGGTGAGGCGGTCCGGCGGACGTAGTTGGCCTGGAGCGCCTGCATCGCCTCCACCCTGACGCCGTACATGGCGGCGGAGGAGGAGCGGAGCACGGTGCTGAACGTCCTCGGCGCGGCGAGCGGCGGGTGCACGGACAGCGGCCGGCCGGAGTCGGCGCGGACGAAGCGGAGGTCGAAGGTGGCGGCGGCGGGGCGCGGTCGGTCAGGAGCTGGACGTAGACGGCGGCGTGGTCGCGGTCGGCGTGCGTGGCGCCGCGCGGGTAGAAGACGACGGCCCAGTCGTAGCCGGCGACGGTGAAGGCCGCCGACCGGACGTACTCGCCGGCGGCGAGGAGCGCCCTCAGGCGGCTGTACCCGCTGATCGCGAACCGGTGGTGCCCCTCCACCGTCCCCATCGTGCACGTCGACGTGGTGCTCCTCGTCGTCGACGGCGGCGGCGGCTCTTCTCCGGCGGATGACATCATCGCGTTCACGTGCGGAGCTACGTTTTGCCGCCGGTGAGATGATCGAGTGCGTGCGTAGTTTGCGCGCGCGCGGCGGCGAGGTGTGTACGTATGTATTGGTTGGTTGCGGTGCGTACGTGTTGGAAGTTGGAACGGAATTAGAATCAGGATACTGTTTGGTATCCTGCACGTCACGAATCACGATGTCGAGGCCGGATCGGATGGGGGCATGGATTTTGCTGGGCTCAACTGATCTCAGCGCGGAATTTTTTTAAAAAAACTTTTCTCAGCACTTGGTTAATTCCTTTCCTAAAAGAATTTAAAGTGAATTTATTTTATACCTATTAAAATGACGAATTAATTAACTCTCTTAAAGTCTTAGTCCCTCGTAATTTCTTTCTCGTAGGATGAACCGAATAAGCTCTTATGTGAAATTTGGCCTAACCTAACGAACAATGTAAGATGACATCGTATATAAGGGCATTATTGATAATATAAATAAAATTTTCACATCACGTTTAGATAATGGTATATAAAAACAACTCATATATAATTATTCAGTTACATGTAGTTCATTTGTATAGTTAATTATTTGACCCACAATCATATACATCGAAATAGGTAATATAAAGTCGTTTATAAGATCGTTTGATAATCAACCTATAGTACCATTCTCTCAACTCCAATTCCCCAAATTAATCCTTCTCCCACCGCTTCATATTCTATCCAGATTTATAATTTTTTCCATCCTAAAGTATATGACACCATTAATTTTTCATATAATGTTTAACCGTTCGTCTTATTAAAAAATTTCGTATAAATATGTAAAAGTACTCCTAATATTTGACGTCGTTGACTTAATCAGATTAGATTAATTTGGGGAACATGTGGTGAGGAATGTAAATAAGATTGAGCTATATTTGAAAGAATCAGATTAGATTGAAAAAAATATAACACTGGACAATCGTTGTCCAAATTTATCTTAAGGATGAAATTGCCTCTTTTTTTTAAGAGGGTGTAGCTGCCATGGCTTGCAAATGCAATACACGCCGTTGACAGCTGGTGACCTGAAGCATACTAGTATATGACTTGTGGGAACATGTGGTGGGGTTGACAGCCAGAGACATGGAGAAAAGGTTACCCTCTGAATGACCGGTGGGGACAAGTGGTAAGTGTGGCCCACTTGTCTGTCACAAATCTCGCGCAATATGGTGTAAAAATTACTTTTCCTCTCGTCGAAGCAACGAAAAGAAAGGCATCCAAGACAGTAGCGTGTGTGTTTGTTCAGTTCACTTCATCCACGGCCACGCCACTGCTCGTCCTCTCGTCGTCTCGTCTCCGCCGCCGATGCAGCCACCAAGCAAGATGGCTAACTTTCAGCCAAGGTTTGGTGGGAAGGTTTCCACACACTTTCTTCTCCCCACTGACAAGGTTCAGAAGATTGCTTCCAAGAGGATGTTTCTGCCCAGCTTCCCCAGAATTGACAGACAGCTAGAAGGGCATCACCCTGTTGTGGTTTCAGAGTCGTTTGGTCTTTACTGTGTCATCACATTATCACCAGAGCAGATGTGGGTAACAAATCCCGTGCGCCAGGCTTTTCAGCTAGTGGATCTCCCTGCTCCTATCAGGGCATCCCAGAATGTGGGAATAGCTGTCCTCCCTGAAGAGAAGTCAGAGTCAATGTTTTATAGATTGGTCTTGCCTATTGCAGAGGATGATGCTGGAGAAGGTACCACTTCTGTTAGCTTCTTAAGCTGGACGTCAAACAAGCGGCACTGGATGAGGGTCGGGAATGCTGTTGTTATCAACACCTGGGCACCGCTTAACGCATTGCAGATCAATGAGAGCCTGTATTTTCAGTTGTCACAGCTGGATATCGTGCGGGTTGACCATCTTGATAGAGATGATGTGCAGATAACTCACATTGCCCCCCCTGATGATATAGGCCCCCAGGACACATTTGCGCTCAGATGGAAGGGTCGGTTTGCCCTATCCACTCTCTCAGATGGTGAGATATCCATCTTCTCTCTTGAGGGTGAGGACTGGGATAAGGTGGCAACCTTTCCTCTATTGGCCTTCATCGAGAAAAGAATGGGTGTTTGGGGTGCAATATCACAGACACTGAGGTTTAGGGAGAAGGATTCTCCTGAGTCTGTCCTATCTAGGATTTCCGAGAGTGTTCTGTTCATGGGGTGTTGCAATGGATATGCATTGCTGAAGCTAAGCGGCAAAAGATGGGCCTTCCTGAAGCTTGTAGAGACAGATCTGGTGGAGGCCGAGCAGCTGGAGGTTGAGAATGGCCAGTATTACTCTTGGAGCTGTAACTTGGGCCCGTCTCTCCAGGGCAGTGTCACTGGTTCCTCCCTTCTGCCAAACCGGCTCTTATTTGATTGCTGCAGTTCATTTGTTGGTATTTCTACGTAGTTGCGTCACTGTGGATGTTCCTAACTATGGATGCTCTTTACGTTTTTGCTTAGCGAGGTTGACGTGAGACGCAGAAAGCGCACCTTTTTTTTTTTTTTACATCAGATGTGTTTTTATTATGTTACTTGTCGATGCAATGCATCAATGCTACTTGTTCGAATGCTTACTCTGTCTCCAAGTAGTTGTTTGTCCTCAGAAGGTGATGCCTGATGCGCTCTGCTGTATCATGCTTTCCATAGTGGTAGTCCTGTAGAACTTTTGCAGTATTATGCTTATGATGCAGATGACTACTAATCATGTATGGCTTGTGTACTAATCAAGTAGTCAGTCAGTACTACTGATTACACAAACAGGCGCGATATATTCATTATGCAGTAGTTTGTTTGCTGTGTTAAATCAGAGGTTTCAGAGTGTTTGTTCTGTCCTTGAGAATCCTTTTTTCTATTGCTCATTCACACCAAAATTTTGACAAACAGGCGCGATATATTCATTTTGGCTGTGTTTAGTTCACACCAAAATTAAAAGTTTGGTTGAAATTGTAACGATGTGACGGAAAAGTTGGAAGTTTATATCATTATGTGTGTAGGAAAGTTTTGATGTGGTGGAAAAGTTGAAAGTTTAAAGAATTATTTTATGTATATGCTGTCTTTGTACTTTTGCTCCCTCTCTATTAATACATAGTACTAGACAAAGCTTTTTGCTCTCCTTTAAAAAATAATTGTATATGCTATGTAAATTAGACATGTTCACACCCTAGTCCGATGAACACAAGTAATTAGCAGTAGCATTCTCCTTGTGGAAGTCAGATCACAGTACGATGATCAATCCTGCCTTAAATAGTCAAATTTGTGTCTGAGTTCATTATTCCAGAGTTTTTTTTTTAAGAAAACTACAGCAGGTGATTAACACCAGCCTGAACATTTATTGAAAATATAAGACGTCCAATTACAAGTATAAAGATATTTACAAGGGGTGGGGGAAAAAGAAGGGTCTCAAGTATTCCTTACACCACTAAGATTATTCACCCAGGAGCTGAGCAACGGGCGGAGTCGCTCTGGGCAGCGATGTACCCAGAGCGCAAGCGCAAGGTCGTCGATGCACCTACGTCTGACTTGGGAGGCGGAGTCATCTACTCCGTTGAAGATTTTGTTGTTGCGACTTTTCCAAATATTCCATAAAATGGCTAGGATTATAGTGCGCCAAATAGAGCGGGAATGTGTTGTAGAGTCAATCATTGGAATGATCCAGAGGTCTTCGAAGGAAGAGAGGGCGTCGATTTCGTGTTCATCAAAGCCCATGGAAGCCCAGGTCCGAGCAGCCCTCATGCAGCGAAGGAACAGGTGTTCCACATCCTCGGCGCAGTCGCAGAAGCAGCATGGAGGAGAGGGTGCAATTCCTCTGCGGAAGCAGAGCTCATTAGTGTAAATCTGTCGTTTATGTACAGTCCACAAGAAAAGTTTGCACTTCGTCCGACCAAAATTCGTCCAAATATTTTCCCAGATGGGGTATGTTGCAGCTACCCCAAAACACTGGGAGTAAGCTGCAAGCGTGGAGGGTGGACGAAAAGAAGTGATGAGCTAGCGGTCCGGTTGGTCCATGACACTTAGCGAGTTGGTAAGAGAGCGGAGCTCCTGAAGCTCACGCAAAGCTGCGTTTGATAAGTGGGGGCGAAGAAACAACTGAAGGTCGGTTGACGAGAGTGCTTGGGCGACTGAAAGGTTTGGTCGAGTACAGTGAGAATGGATGGCAGGGAAGCGGTGGGCAAGGGGCTGTCCGATCCACTGATCATCCCAGAACGATATGGAAGTCCCGTCACCAAGGATCGCACAAGTGTGTCGTTGGAATTCTGGGATCCCAGATGAAATATCACGCTAGATCTAGGTTGGGCGAGGGACGGGGTCGCCAAGGTTAACAGTCGCAGACCAGCCGTAGTTCTCCCGGAAGCAGAGTAGCTATGGAGCGTCCCTAGGTTCATGTAGCCGGACGAGGAATTTTTGAAGAAGACATTTGTTTTGAACATAGAGGTTTTTGATGCCAACCCCGCCTTTGTCTTTAGGGGAACAAACGACATCCCACGCCACTTTGCAGTCCCCGCCATGGCAACTATTTTCGCCTGCCCAGAAGAAAGCATGACGGCGTTTATCAATGGCGTCAATGATTCCTTTTAGAAGAAGCATTGCTCCCATCATGTAAGATGGGAGCGCAGAGAGCACCTAGTTGACAAGCGCCAGCCGCCCTCCCCAAGTTAACAGGTGGCCTCGTCAGCTGGAAGTCGGCTAGGCGACATATACGTTTAAGTATTTAACAGCATGGACTCTGAGGAGATGGTTAAAATCGAGTTACCTTGCAATACACTGAGGTGGACAGGCCGGCCTGGCAATAAGGAAAATTGGAATTTCAAATTATTAACTTGTTCTCTCAAGCTAGCCAGCACTGGAATCACCATCGCTTCAACCGTGGCCTAATCTGCTTTTTCCCTATGTGGATAATGTGGCTACTATTTAGCGCACTGCGTGGTATATATATAGGGGGTCGATGTTTGGTTAAGTAAGCTTGTCATATTTTTTTCACTAACTTGACAAAGATTTGGATAATAAAAAGGGTTAATTAGATTCATGCCATTATAACTTTCCTAGTTTTAAAATATGCCATTACTATTACTTATTTGGAGTGATGCCATTATAACTTTATAGTTATTGGATGTATGCCACTCCTTACGTCTTAAAGACATTTTCTAACTTTGTTGGACCAAAATACCCATTTCTTCATCCTCTTTCTATCCTATTTTTCTCCTCCTGATCTTGCCATCACAGATTTGGCCGACCTCAACCGGTCAACCCCAACGCCTCCTCGGCTACCGAGGCCATCCTCTGCCTCCAGCATGCGCGGCACGGCGGCCTACTGCTCTCGTGGGGCGGCTTAATCAACAGCTCGCGAAGCAACATATCTCCCCTAAAAATATCACTTCTTCTATTTTTCTGGACTAGTGGTCTTTTCTTCTATTTTTTTTTCTCATTTGATTCGGTGAGAAATATTAAGTATGGGTGCTTTGTATGTTTAATTGGATGAGCTCTCAGATTAATGAGCCCTCTGCCGATATGTTCATGAACGAGCTAACACGAATGGATGTTTCCTTCTATATATCCATCCAAATTTAAAGCAGAAATATTTTGGGCAGTTTTGGATTGCTACCAAAATTTGCCCTACTAATATTTTAGTAGCCTAAATAGTACCCACCACTTGTTTGGATTGATGCCAACTTTTTAGTAGTACCCATACTAAATTTGGTAGCAATCTAGAACTTTCTTCTCTATAGTATCACAAATTAGCTATATTTTGGTAGCAAACCAAACAAGATAAATACAAATTTATTCTACCAAATAATTGGTAGTGCTAAAACTTGTCTATGTTTTGGCACTACCAAAAAAAACTAGTAGGGCACTGATCCAATCAATCCCTTTATCCCCCATCTGTTTTTCTTTTCACTGTTTGGGCGATTTCGTGTTCACTGTTTCGATCAATTTCTCATTTTTGCTGTATGTCCGCTCTCTCCGCCAGTGCCCAAGCTATCCCCACTGCCAGCGAGGAAGCGCAGGGGTTTGCAGCCGGCTGGATGGAAGAGATGAAGAGGAAAGAGAGGTGTGGGGATGGAGGAAGAAGAAATGGACAATATGGTCCAAAAATTTTTATAAAATGGCTTGAACTGTTAGGTAGTGACATGTATCTAATACCTATAAAATTATAATAGCGTGGTTACAGATAGTTAAATATTAGTGGTATATTTTAAATCCGTGAAAATTATAATGGCATGGGTCCAATTAACCCTTTAAGATTAAAAGGCTGCAAATGCTCTGGATAAGTTTTATCCTATTCTTCTTCATCACTTATTATTCTTATCCATGCGTTATGTCTCTCTCCCTCACACTCTCTCTCATCCTCTCTCCAAAGCACTTAGCCATGGTTGCTGGGCTACTAAAAGCTCGGAGGAGGGGAGGTTTGGCCCTTTTGGCGGTGCTTGGCGTACCCTCGTACTAGTACAAAATTTCGTTTCTTTACTTTGCGGCCTTTTCAGTATATCTGAAATTCTGTGAGAGATACTGCAGGGGTAGAAGACGACGGCCCAGTCCAAACCCAGATTCCTGCGTAGCCAAGTCTAACTCACAGTCCCTCAACTATAAAACCCGAGTGAATGTTTAATTTACGTCCATCAACGATAAAACCGGGTCTAAAACATCGAAATTGCTCCTTTCTGAGTGCCCGACGCGACCAAAAAAACCGGCCTTCCACACGCTCACGCGTCCTACCATTCATTTTAATCTAGGTTTAATTAGATTCATGCCATTATAACTTTTCTAGTTTTGAAATATACTATTACTATTAACTTATTTGGAGTGATGCCATTATAACTTTATAGTTATTGGATGTATGCCACTCCTTACCTCTTAAAGACATTTTCTAACTTTGTTGGACGAAAATACCCATTTCTTCATCCTCTTTCTATCATATTCTTCTCCCCCCGATCTGGCCATCTCAGGAGTAAATTGCACCCACGGTACAACAACTTGGCGGGTGGGTGCGATATAGTAAAAGAACTTGAGAATTAAACATTCAAGTGCAACAACTTGATAAGTGGGTGCGTTCTAGTACAAGAACTTGACAATTTTACATCCAATTACCTTTAAGAATTTTTGTTTTCTTCACCTTTCCAAATCTCAACTGAAATATAATAATTTCTACATCTAGTTTAATTGACTTTCAGTTATTAGTTATTAGAATAAAAATATAAATAGGCTTATATATAAATCCATGATAGTACATTGTCAAAATAAGTACTTAAAAATTAAATATGTATAAAAAAGTGCTCCAAATAATTAAGTTGTTGCATAACTTGTTAACTTATTGTATCAAAATCGTGCGTATCTTGCAAGTTGTGTATGTATGCAATCACTTATAAAATTCTTGTACTAAATTGCACTTACCCACCAAGTTGTTGCATTAGAATATTTATTTCTTATGTTTATGTACCAAATTACACCCACCTGCCTGTACTTGTGTATCCTCTAGACGTTGACTGATGTAGAACACCTAGAAGGAACCTGGCCGATTTAAAGTAGTAAGTAACCCAAATTCAAGTGATTCATACTTTGGAAAACCCCCACATCCCACCTATTACCTCAGTTCTTAACACGTTCACAGATCAAATCATAGGTTCCGTTTCCCCCAATTTCCCCAAATCTAGATTACAAGAACTGTGCACTTGATTGGTGCATTAGCTCACTCAGTAGGCCAGTATTTAGACTGTTTCACTTACATTTTATTTGATCTTTTCACCAGGGTTCCGAAATACAAGTAGCCAAATATCCGCTTCTGTAGCTCCAAACGGGAAATATGTGGTCTGTGCCAGTGAGGACTCCCACGTGTATGTCTGGAGGCATGACAATACTTCCCATCCGAGCAGAAGCAGGAGTGCAGTTGATGTAACCAACTCATATGAGCATTTCCATTGCCATGATGTCACTGTGGCTATCACATGGCCCGGCGCTGAATCCCGTGGCTCATTCGGGTCCCGTAGCAGCAGAAACAGTGATTCGGACGATGCAGTGATGAACACGGGTCGGGATGCCCCTGTAGAAAACAGTGAGCATGATCTGAATGGCACTGTCAACAGATGCACCAAGCGCCCAGTTTGTGAAGGTGTTGCAAGCACAAGCAATCCTCCAGCGGATGGAGTATCAACGTCCTGGCCTGACGAGAAACAATCGTCTGCCAAGAGCAGTCCTGGTCACTGCTCATCCGACCTTTGCATTGGAGCTTTGGATGTTCAGCGCCGGTCAGCTTGGGGATTGGTGATTGTCACTGCAGGAAGGGGTGGTGAAATTAGGGTGTTCCAGAATTTCGGCTTCCCGGTTCAAGTGTAAAGCTAGTGTGAGAATATTCGGAGATGTCCGTTTGTTTACTGTATAGATATCGTTAGTTTTTTTTTCTCCATTTCACCTAGTTCTTTTACTAGCTAAAAGATTTCCCTGTTTCCCTGTCAGGTTGGGAGCCCCAAAAGCTCACTCCAACTTGCTAAGCACCACACTATTTTTTCCCTCTGTTGATACAAGGCTTTGTGTAATTGTATGGTTAACAACCAATACATCGATTTGTTTGTTCATATATTGTTTTTTGGTTTATACACTGATTGATATATGAAGATAATTTCTAACTCCATGATAATCCATTGTGCAATCTTCCCTCCCAATATGGCTTTTATTGAACTACACTGTTCAGCATTCTACAGTTCATTTAATTACTAGGAGCACATGCTAGAATCTTGATGGCAACAAACTCTTATTATTGTCATTAACACTGCACATACGTAAACACATCTTCCAGCTACAGTTCACGATTCACTGATTCCAATGATAATCACCACATCATTGTGCAAGCGTATGAAATTGGTGAGAGAAGGAAACAGGCAAACAGCAAACACCACGTTGGATAATTGAGCTGCTTAATTACATTCCCAATAATTATATCATAATCCCTAGCTCAGCAAAATATACTTCATACCGATCGAAGAACACACTACCTGCATACCGATCGAAGAACGCACTACTTGAGGCTGCTTTGCTAAAACCGGAGCCCCCCCAAAACACGAGCGACCCAGCTGTGTTCGTCAGTTACCCGGCGGCGGCCAGCTGAGATCAAGGCCGGCGATGTCGGCGAAGTTGTCCCACGCCGCGCCGGTGACCGCCGTTCCATCGTCCCACGGCGCGAGCCCGCAGTTGTACAGGTCAGGGACAGCCGACGCCCAAGAGAACGCGGCCGGTGCAACGCCGGCGAGGCCGAACTGCGGCAGGAAGGCGCCGTCACTGAGGAACGGGAAGCCGGCAGGGAGGTCGGCGTACGCGTCCGTGGTGGACGTCGTGGGTGGCGGCGGCGACGCCGAGGAAGGGTCGGCGTCGGCGGAGACCCTGCGGCGCTTGCCGCCGGTCAACCCAGCGCATCTACACCAGTCAGACCGGTGGTCAAGCTTCGATTAGACCAATCTACATCGACTTCAAGGGTAACTTTTAATTTTCGCTAATAGTTTTCAACTTTTGGTGCTGCTATCATTCACCTCTCTCTGGTAGGTTTAGTTATTGTTGTTACGATCCTACATGGTTCAACTAAACAAGCAAACACAGTCAGGGTTACATGGTGCTAACACGGGGGGCATGTCTATCCTTTTGAAATTTCTCTCCCTTCTTTTTGACCGGAAATGATAAAATATTACCTCAAGTGTCTCACAGCCAAATACAAAAATGTTTGTGTTGTCCATCGGTAGTGTCACGTTTTCACGGTGTCTCATAGCCAATCACACGACTTTTGAATATCCTGCAACAAATTTTACCACATATAAAAGACTAATACAAGCTATTTCATTACGTAGATACATATAAATATCTACTAGCTTATGAGATATAAATAATAAAGAATATATACTGTTAGAATCGATAGAAGCTCGAGCTAGACTTGACAAAGAGCACTAGCTTTGCCATAGGCTTTGCCTCGACTCTTGTAGAGCTCAAGTCGAGGTCGAGCAGCTTATGAGGACCGAGCTTGTTTTACACCTCTAGACATGTGCATATGACTTTAGAAGTCAGTCAAATCGATGGGCCAATCCACAATCTGGGCTATATGTAGCCCATCGGTGAAAAAGAAGATTTGCGAGATATGGATGAGATTAGGATGACTAACATGTGGGGCCCACGAGTGCCACGTAGGACAAATCCGCTTCTGAAACTGCAGGAAACGATTTGAACACGAGGGAAAGCGATTGAGGGAGGCGATTCGACCAGTGGCAAGAGTTGAGGGAGTCAAAGTGAACTTATTACAGATATGGATGTATCCGATTCCGACCCGGTGTGGGTGAGGGTGACTGGCTTATAAAATGTAGGCAATTGAGGAGCATAATTGCAAAACAGACAGAGCGAGCGAGCTTTCCCAATTCTGGATCGATTTTGCTATATATTTGTCATCAAATTTCTCCCCCTAATATTTGTCAGATGTAATTACAGTACAATCGTAGTGTAATTACACTGTAACTTGCATGTAACTACGGTGTAACTTATATGTAAGTTTCACGTAATTTTAAATTGTTAGATCTATTACAAGATTTGTTCTGGTGAGGAAGAAAAAAATCACAGCACACACATATGTGAAAAGATTTGTTCCCACGACCTCTATTTTACTGAAATAACATGTTACCGAGAGATTCTTGAAAGTTACATACAAGTTACATTATAGTTACAGTGTAATTACATGCAAGTTACAGTGTAATTACACTACGATTGTACTGTAATTACATCTGACAAATATTAGGGGGAGAAATTTGATGACAAATATATAGCAAAATCGATCCAGAATTGGGAAAGCTCGCTCGCTCTGTCTGTTTTGCAACTATGCTCCTCAATTGCCTACATTTTATAAGCCAGTCACCCTCACCCACACCGGGTCGGAATCGGATACATCCATATCTGTAATAAGTTCACTTTGACTCCCTCAACTCTTGCCACTGGTCGAATCGCCTCCCTCAATCGCTTTCCCTCGTGTTCAAATCGTTTCCTGCAGTTTCAGAAGCGGATTTGTCCTACGTGGCACTCGTGGGCCCCACATGTTAGTCATCCTAATCTCATCCATATCTCGCAAATCTTCTTTTTCACCGATGGGCTACATACAGCCCAGATTGTGGATTGGCCCATCGATTTGACTGACTTCTAAAGTCATATGCACATGTCTAGAGGTGTAAAACAAGCTCGGTCCTCATAAGCTGCTCGACCTCGACTTGAGCTCTACAAGAGTCGAGGCAAAGCCTATGGCAAAGCTAGTGCTCTTTGTCAAGTCTAGCTCGAGCTTCTATCGATTCTAACAGTATATATTCTTTATTATTTATATCTCATAAGCTAGTAGATATTTATATGTATCTACGTAATGAAATAGCTTGTATTAGTCTTTTATATGTGGTAAAATTTGTTGCAGGATATTCAAAAGTCGTGTGATTGGCTATGAGACACCGCGAAAACGTGACACTACCGATGGACAACACAAACATTTTTGTATTTGGCTGTGAGACACTTGAGGTAATATTTTATCATTTCCGGTCAAAAAGAAGGGAGAGAAATTTCAAAAGGATAGACATGCCCCCCATGTTAGCACCATGTAACCCTGACTGTGTTTGCTTGTTTAGTTGAACCATGTAGGGTCGTAACAACAATAACTAAACCTACCAGAGAGAGGTGAATGATAGCAGCACCAAAAGTTGAAAACTATTAGCGAAAATTAAAAGTTACCCTTGAAGTCGATGTAGATTGGTCTAATCGAAGCTTGACCACCGGTCTGACTGGTGTAGATGCGCTGGGTTGACTACGCAATCAGATCGCCATTGTTTGTCGCTGCTGTCGGTCTAATCGTTGTGGTGCCACCGGTCTGATTGCCGGTGTAACCGCCGCATGCACCCGAGAAAACACAAATCAAAGAACTATTGAAAGTAGATTGAACTTTATTACCTTTGATTGTGTTTACAAAGTGCAAGTACAACACTCCTCTCTTAAAATTCGATTAAACTCGAAATCCTAACTTTTCTCTAAACTCAACTCTCATAAAAATCGATACCGGAACTGGAAGGCATCAACCCCCTTCTCTATTATTACTCAATCCGTTTCAGGTTATAAGATGTTTTAATTTTGGTCAAAGTCAAACTGCTTCAAGTTTGCCTAAGTTTATAGACAAATATAGTAATATTTACATTACCAAATTAGTTTTATTAAATTAATAATTAAATATATTTTTATAATAAATTTATCTTGGGTCGAAAATGTTACTATTTTTTTCTATAAATTTGATCAAACTTGAAACAGTTTGACTTTGACCAAAGTCAAAACATCTTATATAACCTAAAACAGAGGGAGATTCCATGGTAGGTGACCTAAAGCCATGAATTCAACTTGTATAAGAAGTTATGACCCACTAGGAAATCTTCTTGTACAAGAAACAATCTTATCTCTTTACAATCAAACTATTTTTTTCGAATTTGGACTCTTTCCAAATTTGACTCCACTTTTCATACGTACACAATCTCCTATCATATGTCGCATGGAATCTCCATCAACCACATGAACTATTCTTTAGCCTAAGCATCCCATATGATATCCTAATCGTCCGGACATCATCTTCTCCCAAATCGACTCCCAGTCCATCACCGACAATGCTCTCCAAGACACACCTACATATGAATCAAACAAGAAACCATCCAAGAGCGAGTTCTTTCCCAACGGTATTACACACGTATAGAAATCATTTAGAAGTCGTAATCACGAGTATCCAAATAAACAACCTGAAATCGACACCGACTCAGATCCGGTCGGTCAGACTGTCGAGCTGGCATGTCTAACCGTGCGACACACGCCAGTCTGATCGGCCTTCACCACGAGATCTCTCATCTCAGCCTTTGTGGCCCCTACATTGAGTTTGGCTAGATTTGTCTTAGCTTGTCTTATTTGTATTGACTTATGTTTGCCTTTCTCTTCTCCTGGGGTTCTTGTATGTCCAAGTAGAACTAGGGAACCAAGCATGGATACGTTCCGAATTGTGTTTGTCATGCTCAAGTAGGACTTTGATACCTTATATTTCTAGATATGCCGTATTTCTCTAGTCAAAGAATATTTCCATAATCAAAGGATACATTCTCGTACATAATTAGGTATATGATACTTTCGTATAACATAAACCCATGTATGAGGTATGTTTTATCCTTGACACTAGGGGTGGGCAGAAAAAGACCGAACCGAAAAGACCGAGACCGAGACCGAGAAATTCGGTCATCAATTTGGTCCTAGGTAGTGAAAGACCGAATTTTGTTCGGTCAATTCGGTTAGTCTCCTCGGGTAACCGAATAGACCGAAAAGACCGAATTACCAAAAAATGTCTAAATGCAACATACAATCCACTATGTTTAATAGGATTAAACTCTAATTTTCACATCCTACTTCTTCTAGGCACGCAACCTATTAAGAGTCTTTACTCATAAGTGCTTACGAATTTTTTTTGTGATTTTTGTGTTGAAAATTTCCATTGTTTCTTTGCATATATGAAAATATTGTTGAATTTCGGTCAGGACCGAGACCGAGACTGAAAAGACCGAGACCGAATTTGTCGGTCCTGACATTTTTTTGCAATATTAATCAAACAAGTTCGATCAGATCGATATTTAGATGGAATTGGATAAGAATTCGACGGGAAAGCGAAGTGTGCATGTTTGTCACATTTTCTCTAAAAAAAAGTGGTTTGTACATGTGGCTATATATATGGAGATTTGGTCCATTTGACACGGAGGACTCCAAGTATTTTGCAATAGATTAATCAACAAGTTCGATCAGATCGATATTCAGATGGAATTGGATAAGAATTCGATGGAAAACCAAAGTGTGTGTGTGTCGCACACTCGCACTCTCATAAAAAAAAGGCCTTGCTAGACTTTGGTAATGCTAAAGACAAAGTAAATGTTAGAGACACATTTTTTTTGAAAAAATTGTGAGACATATTTTTTTAAAAAAATGTGTGAGACACATTACCAATTTTTTTTAGAATTTTTATAGCGAAAATTAATAAAAACTACTACAATTTAAGAGGAATATGTTGGTGATAATGTATTTGGTTTGCTACATTGCCGAATTTTAGTAATGACAAAATTTAGCAAGGTTAAAAATGGTATCAAAGTGAACACACAAGTTATCAAAACATGAGTAGCAACTCATGGGCAATTTAAGATAAAAAGGAAGTCATGGGGCAATTTCTAGCATAAAAACTTAAGAGAGTTGGTAAGAGAGTAAGGTTTAAAAAACAACTCTAAAGGTAAAACCATTTGCATGATCCAGATAGCCACATTACATTAAGGTGCAACCACACATGCACCATATCAGTCATCACATTGTTGAGAGAACATTCATCAGATCATCAAATGTACCAAAACAAACATAACCAAAAAGGAAATCTCCAGACATCGCGCACATATATCTTCTGAATCAAGAAGATGTTAATTAATTCCTGCGAACACGGCTCCTCCTCTCCCACACTTCAAACGCCAGAGAGGGAAATGCTCTCTTCAGCTGCTGGTACCCTTGACTTGCAGCCACGGCATCCATTCTCTCAGATGGGACCATGAACTCCATGCAAGCTTCCTTGAGCTTCTTGAGATCTAGCAAGTCAGCTAGACCCAGTATCGCAGATACATGCTCCGTGTCGAGGTTCGTAGCTAGAAATCTCTCGCACATGATCCTGAGCCTCTCCAATCCATATCGGTCACCGGCCTTAAGCAAATGCATTATCAAATGCTTCTTCTCACCATCGCCAAGATCATCCATTCTTGGAACACAATCGGTGTAGATGAAATAGAGGAAAGCCTCGAAGACAGATGGCTGCATGTCTTGGATGGTTATCTGCTGCATTTGTGTCTCCTTCATCGGTCCACAGAGCTGAGCATGAAATACTGGAGACCTCGCAGCTAGCACCGCCCTGTGTGCACGGAATGTGTCTTCTCCAACTCTGAATGTCACATCTGCTCCTACACCGTCCTTCAACATCTTGGCAAAATCCGACGATATCTCCATAGGAGGCACCTCGATCTCGCGCAATGCCGAACTAGTTTCAGCCTCACACAATGCCCTGGTTTTAGACACTTTTGGCTCATAGATGACTGTAACATTGCATTCGATCACAATGCAGTCATTGACGATGAACCCCGGAGTGCTCTCAATATCGCTCCTCTTCATGCACTTGAGAGACCCCAAGGTAGACTCTTGAAAGCTTGAAGATCTGAACGGGGTAGGCACATCGGTCTTGGTGAACAACTGACGATGTTGCCCGGGTTGCAGCTGGTTGATCAGATTCATGTCGACGAGTGCCCATGGCTCGCCGTTCTTGCTGATCAGCTCGAGGTAGACGCCGATGTAGCCCTTGCTGTCGTCGTCGATGCCGTCAGGGTAGTAAAGCAACGCCCAATCGAATCCTCCTACGTTGAAGACGCCGGACCGGATGGAGTCGTCCTCGGCTTCGGTGTTCATCATGCTGTAACTGAAGATCTCGAACCTGTGGATGCCTTTTGCCGTCTCAGTTGTGCAGGTTGATATGCTCCTCGATGCCATTGGTGTTGCTTAATTGGTGTCCAATGATGATCGATGGCCCTGCAGTTAATATATAGCAGATTAACAAATAGCATATTTTTTTTAGATAATATAGAAACACTAAGAAAGTACTCAGGGATTTTTTTGGTGGATGTGACACATACTCTTTAGAATGTGACACATCCTTTTTAGAATGTGTCTTAGAATGTGTCACATCCACCCAAAAACACATATAATGGGACGGAGGGCAATTTTTATAGATATTGTATCTTTGTAGTAGTAGTAGTACAGATTAATTGGAAAGCTTATGCGTCTTGGGAATTAATTTGGAATCAGTCAAACATGTAAAGGTACTATATGGCAAGAAGAGTAAGAAATCAGGTGCAGATTTTTTCTTGCGATTATAAGAATTTATCTCTTGCTAAAACAGCCTTACAAACTCCTAATTAGGCACAATTTCCTTTTAGCATTCGTAGATCAATCATTCATAACCAATCTTGTCCATGCAAAACATCATTTGGAAGTGCCAACCTATTGTTCGTTGGTGAGAAAGGTGGGAGTTTCAACAAATTCAATTTTGAAAACTTTTGCATAAACATAATTTACATACAACTATTTACTTTCAAACCAAGATATATACTAGTAATTAAACATTCACTACTACATAAACCCTAATGGGTGCCAGTTGGGAATTCTACATAGGTGCCAGATTTTTCAACCGGCACCTCATAGGTGGCACTGATGAGGAGGAATCTTAGGTGCCGGTTTAGGAACCGACACTTTTGAGAGTCCCGAATCCAAAACAAAGGTTGCTCGATTCGAGCCGATGCATCAAGCAACTCTTCATCATCCCTAAGATCGATCTCCATCCAAGAACACAATCATAAAATCAACATTCAAGAGCAAAATTAACAACACAGAGGAGAACACAAAGAGGGAGTTGAGGGAGCCACCGTCGTCGTTGAGCAGCCACCCCCGTACCTGTGGCGATTGAGGGAGTTGAGGGAGCCGCAGTTATCGTCGAACAGGCCGTCCTAGTGTGCACGGTGGTAGATTCGGCCACCCCCAAGCACACGGTGGTTGAGGGAGTTGAGGGAGGCACAGTAGTCGTCAAATGGGCTGCCCCCGTGCTCGTGGCGGCGGATCCGGATACCCCCGAGCGTTGCGGCGGCGGATCCGGATACCCCCGAGCGTGCGGCGGCGGATCTGCCTGTCCCTGAGCACGCGGCGGCGGATCTGGCCGTCCCCGAGCGGAGAGGAGGAGAGGAGAAGGGGCGACGGAAGACAGGGGAAGGGAGGTGGAGGAGAGGGGAGGGGCGGCGAAGGCAAGGAGGTAGCAAAAGAGAGGGGGAGGAGCGGCGGAGGCAACGAGGACAGAAGAGGGGATCGGAGAGTAGTAAGAATGGTGAGAGATATGTGAGGAGGGTAAGGAGAAAAATTAGGTCAGCTCGGTTTTCATCGGCTCGGCTTTCACAAACGTGTCGGTTTTTAGAAAACCGGTACTCATATATCCTTCTAGGTGCTGATTTTTTTTGTTAAAAAAAATAGCACAAGTATTTATATGTGCTGGTTTTTTTAACTAAACTTGCACCTATAAAGGCATGTCAGTATCGGTTTTTAATCTTAAACTCATGTGAAGATTGTGAAGAGGTTAAATGTGATGGTTTTTTAGAAATCGGCACACGTCCCCTATTAGGATTCTGTAGTAGTGGTTAGAGGTAAATGCGGCTACCCCGCCTAGCATGCCGATTAGGGCCTAATTTTTCTCCTTACATATCTCTCGCCGTTGAGAGCCCCTACTGCGTCGGTGGTTGTTAGCTAGGTGCTCGACGGTGAGAAAAATTAGGGCAGCAGGGACTCACCATCAGGCACCTAAAAACCACCGAGGTGATGACTATGCCGATTTTTAGAATATTGAACATGCAAGGGTTTTTTGCTTGATGAAATATAGAATAAAGTGCTCCTTTCCCTTATGCGCCTGTCGTAGGCTTGTAGCTTGTAGACATATGGCAACCCAGCAGCCCAAATTTACTTCTAATCGCTAACCACTAGCAGTTTATCCTCTTGACAGTTTTGGCAGCCTTAGTTGTATTAACCCATTTAATTACTTTCTTTTCTTTTGTTGTCTTCAATCTAATGTGGTAATAGCAGTGACATTCTACTGGGGACCCTAGTAAAAAAAACGGACCGGCCCGGTGGTTGAACCGGGAAAAACCGGAACTAGCCCCTCAGCCGGTTCGGTTTGCTGCAAGGACCGGATATGCAATCAAACTGGTAACAACCGGATGAACCGGGCGGTTTTTGGTGAAAACCGGCTAACCAGACGCATCTGTAGCAGTGAAGCAAAGCCTGGCTGAAGCTGCGTGCCTAACCAAATTGCTTGCATTTTATACGCCTTCGATCTCTGTTTCATGTTTCTTTCGACAAACCTGGTTGTAACAAACATATGCATTTGTTTGCTCCAAGATTCCGAAATGTCGTCACGCTGAACAACATTCCACATCCGTGATAACAGTTTATCGCATGACTTGCACTGTAATTTTTAGCTTCCGCCAAACTGTATTTCTTGGAGTACATTTTATTCCAAGTCAGTTTTAGCTGATTGCTGTATTTCACATGCTAGACTAGATGTAGTTACATCCTTAGCTAATATACTTTCAAATTTAGTTTTTGCTAATGCACCCAACACTTCCCGAAGCAACTTTATTAGTAAAATTACATTTAAGAAATTAGTATAATTGTGTCCAGTTAATTGTAGAGAACTTTTTTCCATGGGCGCCACCGGTGTAGTCTACAAGGCCCACCCCCCTCCCCCCCACGCGCGCACCGTGAAGAAGCTATGGCGACCAGCCGCCGCTGAAGCCCTCGCTCCGGCAGCGGCGGTGAGCTAGGAGTAAGCTAGCTGTCTCCATTTTCTTTCTTCCTTCTTTTTATCTTCGGTGCATGTTAACAGAGTCGGTCCTAACTTTTCAGGGCCCCGATGCGAAACTAAATATAGAAGCTCTTATCGTACTTATATAATAACAATCAATAGATACATATACTGAATATTATCGTAAACATTTAAATTACATTTAGAAATAATATTTATATAGAAAATATTGTACATGTTACCTTAAAAGTTATTATAGTACTTTAACTCATATATAAATTACAGTACAAAATTACAAATCTAAATTTAGAATCTTACCAAAAAGTTGATCGCGAGCGTCCAGATGCACACCGCAAGTGAGTCAAAAACACAACTAGTGCCTTTGTCGGTTTGTCCAACTATCACAACAACTGAATTACCCTAACATAGGATTATTATACATCAGTACATGGACACATGACTATTTACATATTAACAGATAAAATCACAATGTTATAAAATCTCAATTTTTCATTAGGCGATGGCAAATTAGCGACAATGTATTGATGTACTGGTGGTGCACTCACCTGAATATAATCCTCCTTGTCCAATCTCGAGAGGGCAGCCGGGAGCCGGCGGCAAGCAAGCAAGTAATCAACTAATAATCAACCAGGGCAGCCGGCGGCAAGCAACCGGCAGCGGCTGAACCAACACCTCGATCTAGAAAAACTTCAATCATTTCGATTTGTTCGAGGGGATAAAAAAAAGAGGTACGATCTATCCCTAAATTGTAGTCTAAATTATCCACAAATCTCAATGACCAAGAAAAAAAATTGGTAATTAGTACGTAGAATACCAGAAATCCAAAAGAGAGATTTTTTTCTAATAAGACGTATCTTGTTCAAGCCAATAAATAGAGCTAGGGTTAGACTACTGGCTACTGCCGTCGCGCGGAGCAGCGGAAAACGGGGAGCCGTGAGCCGCGGAGTCAGATGCGTGGCCTCTGGGGCTGGGGATTTGCGCGCGATTTCGGCGCCGTGAGGAGGAGAAGATGAGAAGACGTGGGCGGCAGGCGGCGGCATAGCGCGTGCGCGTTCGGGTGGCGCATCTGCTCGCCTTCGGCCTACGGCCTTCCGTGTTGGGCTGGGCCTGAGCCCGGGGGCAGGCATCCATCCATCCATATGAAATTGTGATTGTGAATGTATCATTCGACTAAGCAGTGAAGCAAAGCCTGGCTGAAGCTGCGTGCCTAACCAAATTGCTTGCATTTTATACGCCTTCGATCTCTGTTTCATGTTTCTTTCGACAAACCTGGTTGTAACAAACATATGCATTTGTTTGCTCGAAGATTCCGAAATGTCGTCACGCTGAACAACATTCCACATCCGTGATAACAGTTTATCGCATGACTTGCACTGTAATTTTTAGCTTCCGCCAAACTGTATTTCTTGGAGTACATTTTATTCCAAGTCAGTTTTAGCTGATTGCTGTATTTCACATGCTAGACTAGATGTAGTTACATCCTTAGCTAATATACTTTCAAATTTAGTTTTTGCTAATGAACCCAACACTTCCCGAAGCAACTTTATTAGTAAAATTACATTTAAGAAATTAGTAAAATTGTGTCCAGTTAAAGGGCAAATTGAGGATGATAGCCAGATTTTACATACCGTTTCGAGATGAAAACCAGTCCAAGTCTGCTTTTAACTAAAACAAAATGGCTTTCAAAACCCATCGAAATTGTGAATCCTGGTGTCAGTTCCCAAGAGGGACATTTCGACCAAACAGGAGATTTCCTAAATTAGTTGAATGGCAGCAGAAAACAAGCGTAGACACCATGGAACAAAATAAAATACACCGCTACCATGGACACTTGAAGACATCAACGAACATGGTATGAAACAAAAATTCGAGAGGTTCAACTGACTGATATTTCAGATGTCAAGTTTTCAAGCACCGTAACAAATAAAATCAGATCAGTACATCATAATATTATAGGAGAGATGGCACAATCCAGGCAAAAGTTCTTAAATTCTAGTTTCATAGCTGCTTTGATAGCAAAACGGGATCTAGTTGGCCACGGCAGCTCTCTTCCTTGGGGTAGCCTCAGTACCTGAATCGATAGAACAAAAAGAACATAATGAATCCAAACAGCTTTGCTATTTTTAACGCAATTAACATTTCCCATGATATTTAAAACATCAGAAAAGTTTCAGGCACCTTCTCTGAAGTTGCTCTTGAACCTCCTAGGCACATGTCGCATGTACCTCATCCTTCCGGTTCCTGTGGTCTTGCGCCTAATGGCCTTCACGCTCCAGTTGTCTGAAATGACATCGCAGAAATTAAAACTAAGCAAATCCAAAAAAAAAAGAAATTCAACCACAGAATCTAACTAGAGATTTAAAGGCTAACCACAGACAATATAACTCAAACTAAGTATGTTTTCATTTAATGTGTATTTGGTATTAAATAAACGATGCAAGGAAACATATATGCAATGATACGAATTTAAATGGTTACATTACAAACCAAACAACTCAACCAAGTACTGGCTACCATACATTAAACAAGGCAGCAGCAGGAGCAAGTAGACATAATGGTGAACAGAATGACAAATAGAATTGCCATATGTTTGAACTGAAGGTTGAAAAAGAGCAAATATAATAAAATTGCCTGATCTCAGAAAAGAAAAAGAAAACAGAATAAATAAAATATCAGGTTAGAGGATAAGTCGAAAGAAAACATAAGAAAGGGAAAATTGAGTACTTATAGAAAAAACTGTGTGCATTGGGTACATCAGAGACTTAAATACTTAGGAATCACAGGAGCATAACTCCCATCATATTGTTGCAGTTTTTCTCTCATCACTTGAGCCTGCCTCATGACAGAAGCAGGCAACATGGAAATACATAATAAACACAGTGAAGGTACAAAACTTCAAAGTGTTACAAATTTCCAAAAGTCTAAATAACCACTGCACAAATCATCTAATCGAATGTGATAGCCTGAATAAAATATAAGCTCAGAAAATGAAAACATCTTCTCATTAATGCCATGGCATCTCTGAAGTCTGACATGCGAAAGTTTTCATGATTCCTCATAGCATCTTTTTTCCAAGACAGAAAAACCATTTGGGAAATCAAATACAAAGAAAAAACATATTCCTATTTCTGATCAACTACGACATATGAGAGCTATCAGTGCTTGAATTTTGTACGTTTATACTGACAGTTTTCATGAGCATTTCAAAAGAAAAATATGTTGGAAGGATCATCAGAGACTTAAATACATAGGAATCACAGGAGCAAAGCTCCCATCATATTGTTGCAGTTAAAACCTCATCACTTGACCCTCATAAACAGAATTAAGTTTTCATATGAAACTGGTCATCCTTATGTTCTCCAAGCAAGCATTTTAGCTTATAATCATTTGTGAAAAAAAACACATATGTACAAACAACACATTAAATTTTATTCGGTTAAGATCAACGCAGCCGAGCAGATAAATCACTTCTCAGGACCGCAGATCGAACGACGATGACTAATGCCCAATACATACAATAAAAATGAGACCAGAGTTTTCTTCATTTCCATCAAAATGGGCTCTACAAAGAGAGGATTTATGTAGTAGAACGCATCTCAGCTGAGAACCCCGATTTCTACCCATTAATTGGCTCATCTAAGCGCAGTATAATCATCATCAAATCTACTACATGGCAACCCAAAAGCAAATACAAGATCTAGTGGGGAAACCGAATCATGAAGAGGAGGCTTACACTTGCGGATGCGGGCGGCGGGGTAACCGCAGGAGGAGCAGGTGCTCTTCTGGAGGTGGAAGCTGCGGCGGCCGCAGCGGACGCAGAGCGTGTGCGTCTTGTTCCGGCGCTTGCCGAAGCTGCCCGTACCCTTACCCTGCGAGCCACAACAAGAAGATCACCGCGTCAGAGCTAGGAAAATACGAGGAGGATGGAGAAGCCATGAAGAGGCCTCGTCGGCGGCGGCGAGGGTTACCATTGCTGCTCCTCTCGGCTAGGGTTGGAGAATGGGGCGGCTGCGGCGGCGGCGGTGGAGGCGTGCGCCGTGGCGTAAAACCCTAGCTATTTATAGGGAGCAAGGAAGCAGCAATAGTGGGCTTTCATGGGCCGTCCAGAACAAACGCAATCGATTGGGCCGCACGTAAGTCCAAATCGTACCGCGCGTAATAGAAATATGTTTACTGTACGTCCCTCATGTTTGACGTTGAGTTTGAATCTATTCCCTTAACCACAGCACCATATAATGTGTCCCTCAGTTTGTAATACCTTATCTCCTTTTCTGTTTCTTTCAACGTGAGCATCGATATTGTAAGTTGAAAGATATGGTATATCCGGTATTACGGTTCAATGATGTATTATTCCAATATTAAGAATTTTCGGTTAATCTTAGGGACCTTGCGATTGTTGAGTCGTCGCCGGCTATTAAAAGGTACGATCAACTCGAGCTGCAGTCGGATTATTGCACACTTTATACCGGAAACACGAACAATGATCAAAGGTAAGCTACACGTAAGATCAGTTTAGGTAGGTCTGCCGAGAGATAATAATATTATTATCCCCAAGGAGGATTTCACACAGTGCGAGACGCCTACAAATCGGGCGCCTAATTTTTTTTTTCAAAAATCGAGCGTTGTTCCATCAAGTAGATCAGAATTGTTTCACTAAGTGGATAGAAAATGTGTCAATTATTTAAAAAGCTAAAACACAACCAAATCACCTCATGAAACATTTTACTACAACGTATGAAACAACGGTTTTTGATGTTGTTTCACTGTATATAAAAATAATGTTTCAACAAATAGCGAAAATATGTTTCAATTCACTGCAACATTTGATCTATACATAGTAAAACAACACGAGTATACTTGCTGAAATATTATTGGTGGAACAAAAAATAAAACGGATTCACTTAATAGCACGTTTCCGTAATATGTGAGTGATTTTTTGCAACGGGCTAACGGCGCGTGTGGTGGGGACGGCGCGGGGGTGTGGGAGTGTGCACGGTAGACGTGGCGCCTGATTTTTTCGGCGCGGCAATTTGAAGAATTTTCGTAAAATAACACTAATTTTTTACTTTTTGAAAAACCTTTCCTCATTTGTGTTGCGTGTCCATTTGTGTAAGTAACAAGTATCCAAATGCCCTATTTGGCACTAGTGCTTGACGTCTCCAATAACCAACCGACCAATTGTGTTCCATCAAATTCATGTGTAATATACACTATACATAAACGCGTCTAATACATAAACATAATATATCTCATGTACATAGTATGCACTCTGCTTAAAAGTGTAATACATAATTTCTACATGATTATTACGTAATCGGAAATGGACCAGCGCAGCTAGGCACCACACATGGGAATGGTGCAAAATAGACCCTTAATTGATACACATAACTAGACCTGTATACACATCTAAGGCTGTGTTTGGAATCATCTTTTCTCACCATTCACAGTGCGCACGGAAAACGAAGCGGTCCATTAGCACATGATTAATTAAGTATTAGCTATTTTTTTCTAAAAATAGATCAATATGATTTTTTAAGCAACTTTCGTATAAAAACTTTTTGCAAAAAACGCACCGTTTAGCAGTTTGAAAAGCATGAACGTGGAATACGATGGAGAGGGGTTAGGAACCCGGGATTCCAAACACGGCCTAAGCATACAACTCCTGGTCTGTGCCAGACGCTCACATAAGCAAAGGCTATGAATAAATATATGAACCTTGATGAATCCTCACTAAAAGTTCACTCATGTCTGCATGATTGTAGACACTAGATTTTAAACCCAGATTAGAGGATCACCACACAAAACATGTTTCCCTAAGCAAAACTAATTCATTTCATACAATTTTTTTAGGTAATGATTCATTTCATACTATAGCCGATCTTTTATATATTTGATCAACTATCCAAATTAGACTCACGCGAGTAAGCTTTTCATTTGAAAACCCGGCGGTTGAACCGGGAAAAACCGGAACCAACCCCTCAGCCGGTTCGGTTTGCTGCAAGGACCGGATATGCAATCGAACTGGTAACAACCGGATGAACCGGACGGTTTTTGGTGAAAACCGGCGAACCAGACGCATCTGTTTACTGCGACAACGAGAACCTCGGCGGTGAGTCATGGGCGTGGCCGTGACGGCTGACGGCGTTCATGCACGCGGCTGGGGTTCACGTGCACCGAGGTGCTCGCATGCGTGAAGGAGGCGAACGTGGTGGGCATGGGCACCGGAATAAAATTCAATTCTATGTGTCGGTACCGCACGACGTATCATGTGCAACACCGCCTAACTGACAACATGTATCCGATTTTGCACAGGATGCGTGGCATCCTGCGGCGGACATGTGTTGCATCCTGCGACTAACACGCATCGTCAGTCTAGGTGGTGTTGCACAGGATGCGTCGTGCGGCACCATCGTAGAGAACTTTTTTCCATGGGCGCCACCGGTGTAGTCTACAAGGCCCACCCCCCTCCCCCCCACACGCGCACCGTGAAGAAGCTATGGCGACCAGCCGCCGCTGAAGCCCTCGCTCCGGCAGCGGCGGTGAGCTAGGAGTAAGCTAGCTGTCTCCATTTTCTTTCTTCCTTCTTTTTATCTTCGGTGCATGTTAACAGAGTCGGTCCTAACTTTTCAGGGCCCTGATACGAAACTAAATATAGAGGCTCTTATCATACTTATATAATAACAATCAATAGATACATATACTGAATTATTATCGTAAACATTTAAATCACAATTAGAAATAATATTTATATAGAAAATATAGTACATGTTACCATAAAAGTTATTATAGTACTTTAACTCATATAAATTACAGTACAAAATTACAAATCTAAATTTAGAATCTTACTAAAAAGTTGATCGCGAGCGTCCAGATGCACACCGCAAGTGAGTCAAAAACACAACTAGTGCCTTTGTCGGTTTGTCCAACTATCACAACAACTGAATTACCCTAACATAGGATTATTATACATCAGTACATGGACACATGACTATTTACATATTAACAGATAAAATCACAATGTTATAAAATCTCAATTTTTCATTAGGCGATGGCAAATTAGCGACAATGTATTGATGTACTGGTGGTGCACTCACCTGAATATAATCCTCCTTGTCCAATCTCGAGAGGGCAGCCGGGAGCCGGCGGCAAGCAAGCAAGTAATCAACTAATAATCAACCAGGGCAGCCGGCGGCAAGCAACCGGCAGCGGCTGAACCAACACCTCGATCTAGAAAAACTTCAATCATTTCGATTTGTTCGAGGGGATAAAAAAAAGAGGTACGATCTATCCCTAAATTGTAGTCTAAATTATCCACAAATCTCAATGACCAAGAAAAAAAATTGGTAATTAGTACGTAGAATACCAGAAATCCAAAAGAGAGATTTTTTTCTAATAAGACGTATCTTGTTCAAGCCAATAAATAGAGCTAGGGTTAGACTACTGGCTACTGCCGTCGCGCGGAGCAGCGGAAAACGGGAAGCCGTGAGCCGCGGAGTCAGATGCGTGGCCTCTGGGGCTGGGGATTTGCGCGCGATTTCGGCGCCGTGAGGAGGAGAAGATGAGAAGACGTGGGCGGCAGGCGGCGGCATAGCGCGTGCGCGTTCGGGTGGCGCATCTGCTCGCCTTCGGCCTACGGCCTTCCGTGTTGGGCTGGGCCTGAGCCCGGGGGCAGGCATCCATCCATCCATATGAAATTGTGATTGTGAATGTATCATTCGACTAAGCAGTGAAGCAAAGCCTGGCTGAAGCTGCGTGCCTAACCAAATTGCTTGCATTTTATACGCCTTCGATCTCTGTTTCATGTTTCTTTCGACAAACCTGGTTGTAACAAACATATGCATTTGTTTGCTCCAAGATTCCGAAATGTCGTCACGCTGAACAACATTCCACATCCGTGATAACAGTTTATCGCATGACTTGCACTGTAATTTTTAGCTTCCGCCAAACTGTATTTCTTGGAGTACATTTTATTCCAAGTCAGTTTTAGCTGATTGCTGTATTTCACATGCTAGACTAGATGTAGTTACATCCTTAGCTAATATACTTTCAAATTTAGTTTTTGCTAATGAACCCAACACTTCCCGAAGCAACTTTATTAGTAAAATTACATTTAAGAAATTAGTATAATTGTGTCCAGTTAAAGGGCAAATTGAGGATGATAGCCAGATTTTACATACCGTTTCGAGATGAAAACCAGTCCAAGTCTGCTTTTAACTAAAACAAAATGGCTTTCAAAACCGATCGAAATTGTGAATCCTGGTGTCAGTTCCCAAGAGGGACATTTCGACCAAACAGGAGATTTCCTAAATTAGTTGAATGGCAGCAGAAAACAAGCGTAGACACCATGGAACAAAATAAAATACACCGCTACCATGGACACTTGAAGACATCAACGAACATGGTATGAAACAAAAATTCGAGAGGTTCAACTGACTGATATTTCAGATGTCAAGTTTTCAAGCACCGTAACAAATAAAATCAGATCAGTACATCATAATATTATAGGAGAGATGGCACAATCCAGGCAAAAGTTCTTAAATTCTAGTTTCATAGCTGCTTCGATAGCAAAACGGGATCTAGTTGGCCACAGCAGCTCTCTTCCTTGGGGTAGCCTCAGTACCTGAATCGATAGAACAAAAAGAACATAATGAATCCAAACAGCTTTGCTATTTTTAACGCAATTAACATTTCCCATGATATTTAAAACATCAGAAAAGTTTCAGGCACCTTCTCTGAAGTTGCTCTTGAACCTCCTAGGCACATGTCGCATGTACCTCATCCTTCCGGTTCCTGTGGTCTTGCGCCTAATGGCCTTCACGCTCCAGTTGTCTGAAATGACATCGCAGAAATTAAAACTAAGCAAATCCAAAAAAAAAAGAAATTCAACCACAGAATCTAACTAGAGATTTAAAGGCTAACCACAGACAATATAACTCAAACTAAGTATGTTTTCATTTAATGTGTATTTGGTATTAAATAAACGATGCAAGGAAACATATATGCAATGATACGAATTTAAATGGTTACATTACAAACCAAACAACTCAACCAAGTACTGGCTACCATACATTAAACAAGGCAGCAGCAGGAGCAAGTAGACATAATGGTGAACAGAATGACAAATAGAATTGCCATATGTTTGAACTGAAGGTTGAAAAAGAGCAAATATAATAAAATTGCCTGATCTCAGAAAAGAAAAAGAAAACAGAATAAATAAAATATCAGGTTAGAGGATAAGTCGAAAGAAAACATAAGAAAGGGAAAATTGAGTACTTATAGAAAAAACTGTGTGCATTGGGTACATCAGAGACTTAAATACTTAGGAATCACAGGAGTATAACTCCCATCATATTGTTGCAGTTTTTCTCTCATCACTTGAGCCTGCCTCATGACAGAAGCAGGCAACATGGAAATACATAATAAACACAGTGAAGGTACAAAACTTCAAAGTGTTACAAATTTCCAAAAGTCTAAATAACCACTGCATAAATCATCTAATCGAATGTGATAGCCTGAATAAAATATAAGCTCAGAAAATGAAAACATCTTCTCATTAATGCCATGGCATCTCTGAAGTCTGACATGCGAAAGTTTTCATGATTCCTCATAGCATCTTTTTTCCAAGACAGAAAAACCATTTGGGAAATCAAATACAAAGAAAAAACATATTCCTATTTCTGATCAACTACGACATATGAGAGCTATCAGTGCTTGAATTTTGTACGTTTATACTGACAGTTTTCATGAGCATTTCAAAAGAACAATATGTTGGAAGGATCATCAGAGACTTAAATACATAGGAATCACAGGAGCAAAGCTCCCATCATATTGTTGCAGTTAAAACCTCATCACTTGACCCTCATAAACAGAATTAAGTTTTCATATGAAACTGGTCATCCTTATGTTCTCCAAGCAAGCATTTTAGCTTATAATCATTTGTGAAAAAAAACACATATGTACAAACAACACATTAAATTTTATTCGGTTAAGATCAACGCAGCCGAGCAGATAAATCACTTCTCAGGACCGCAGATCGAACGACGATGACTAATGCCCAATACATACAATAAAAATGAGACCAGAGTTTTCTTCATTTCCATCAAAATGGGCTCTACAAAGAGAGGATTTATGTAGTAGAACGCATCTCAGCTGAGAACCCCGATTTCTACCCATTAATTGGCTCATCTAAGCGCAGTATAATCATCATCAAATCTACTACATGGCAACCCAAAAGCAAATACAAGATCTAGTGGGGAAACCGAATCATGAAGAGGAGGCTTACACTTGCGGATGCGGGCGGCGGGGTAACCGCAGGAGGAGCAGGTGCTCTTCTGGAGGTGGAAGCTGCGGCGGCCGCAGCGGACGCAGAGCGTGTGCGTCTTGTTCCGGCGCTTGCCGAAGCTGCCCGTACCCTTCCCCGGGGAGCCACAACAAGAAGATCACCGCGTCAGAGCTAGGAAAATACGAGGAGGATGGAGAAGCCATGAAGAGGCCTCGTCGGCGGCGGCGAGGGTTACCATTGCTGCTCCTCTCGGCTAGGGTTGGAGAATGGGGCGGCTGCGGCGGCGGCGGTGGAGGCGTGCGCCGTGGCGTAAAACCCTAGCTATTTATAGGGAGCAAGGGAGCAGCAATAGTGGGCTTCCATGGGCCGTTCAGAACAAACGCAATCGATTGGGCCGCACGTAAGTCCAAATCGTACCGCGCGTAATAGAAATATGTTTACTGTACGTCCCTCATGTTTGACGTTGAGTTTGAATCTCTTCCCTTAACCACAGCACCAGATATAATGTGTCCCTCAGTTTGTAATACCTTATCTCCTTTTCTGTTTCTTTTAACGTGAACATGTAAGTTGAAAGATATGTTATATCCGGTATTATGGTTCAATAATGTATTATTCCAATATTAAGAATTTTCGGTTAATCTTACAGACCTTGCGATTGTTGAGTCGTCGCCACGGCGACGGTCGGCTATTAAAATATACGAGCAACTCGAGCTTGTCAGAGTTACGGATAAGGTATACCCTCTATCCTTGGATGTACGTTGTATACTGATACGATATACCCGCGCGTATACGGATATTTTCTGCATACGTTAAGGAAATCTATCACGTGATAGAAACGGAGTCCACAGATGGAAGGAGTCCTACTTAGACAGAACTGGGTCGTTGCCATATCGTGAGGGGTCCGATATCTCCGAGTTATACTTGGAGACCAACTGATCCGCGATATAAAAGGAACCCCCTGGGCAGGACTGAGGGCATCAAATCTCACCGCCAACACATCTACCACAGCCTACGAAGCCAAAGCCTACAGGAGCCAAGTCGCCGGGTGATCTAGTCGAACCAACTCGACTACGGTCTCGTCGGTATCATCGAGTTCCATTATTCCCTTTGTAATCTGTGATTTCCATCATATAATCCCATACCAACTGGATTAGGGCTATTACCTATCAAGGGGCCTAAACCAGTATAATCCTTGTCTTTCATTTGCTTGATGTTGTATTATGTAGATCCTCGTTCCAACATACCCCAATACCCTTTATATCCGGTCTATGGTCCCCCGTCGACAGAGCTGCAGTGTCGGATTATTGCACACTTTATGCCGGAAACACGAACAATGATCAAAGGTAGGGGGCGGCTAAAATAACAAAGGCGCCTACAAATCGGGCACCCATTTTTTTTTCAAAAATCAGGCACGGTTCCACCAAGTAGATCGGAATTATTTCACTAAGTAGATAGAAAATGTTTAAATCGTTTAAAAAGCTGAAATACAACCAAATCACCTCATGAAACATTTTGCTACAACATATGAAACAACGGTTTTTGAAGCCGTTTCACCGTATATAAAACACAATGTTTCAGCAAATAGCAAAAGGATGTTTCAATTCACCGCAACACTTGATCTATACATAATGAAACAACACGAGTATACTTTCTGAAACATTATTGGTGGAACAAAAAATGAAACGGATTCACTTAATATAGCATTTCCATGATATGTGGGGTGATTTGTTGCAACGGCACATGTGGTGGGGCGCGTGGTGGGGACGACGCGGGGGCGCGGGAGCGCGCACAGGAGGACTGTTGCCCGATTTTTTCGGCGTGGAGGCGCGGCGTAGGCACGGGCGCCCGATGCATGCGCACCCGCATCGGGCGCCCCGATTTAAAGAATTTTTGGTTAATCTTAGGGACCATGTGATTGTTGAGTCGTCGCCACGGTGACGGCCGGCTATTAAAAGGTACGATCAACTCGAGCTGCAGTCGGATTATTGCACACTTTATTCCAAAAAAACACGAACAATGATCAAAGGTAAGCTACACGTAAAGCCAGTTTAGGTAGGTCTGCCGAGAGATAATAATATTATTATCCCCGAGGAGGATTTCACATAGTGCGAGACGCCTACAAATCGGGCGCCCGATTTTATTATTATTATTTTTTTTGCAAAAACCGGGCGATGTTCCACCAAGTAGATCGGAATTGTTTCACTAAGTAGATAGAAAATGTTTCAATCATTTAAAAAACTGAAACACAACCAAATCACCTCATGAAACATTTTACTACAACGTATGAAACAACGGTTTTTGAAGTTGTTTCACCGTATATAAAAACAATGTTTCAGCAAATAGCGAAAATATGTTTCAATTCACTGTAACATTTGATCTATACATAATGAAACAACACGAGTATACTTGCTGAAACATTATTGGTGGAACAACAAATGAAACAGATTCACTTAATAGAACGTTTCCGTAATATGTGGGTGATTTGTTGCAACAGGCCAACGGCGCGTGTAGTGGGGACAGCGCGGGGGTGCGGGAGCGCGCACAGTAGGCACAGCGCCCGATTTTTTCGGCGCGGCGATTTGAAAGTTTTTCATAAAATAACACTGATTTTTTACTTTTTGAAAAACCTTTCCTCGTTAGTGTTGCGTGTCCATTTGTATAAGTAACAAGCATCCAAATGAACAACTCATCGGAGTGCTTGACGTCTCCAATAACCAACCGACCAATTGTGTTCCATCAAATTCATGTGTAATATACACTATACTTAAAAGTGTCTAATACATAATTTAAATATAATATATCCTCATGTACATAATATGCACTCTGCTTAAAAGTGTAATACATAATTTCTACATGATTATATTTATACGTAATCGGAAATGGACCAATGCAGCTAGGCACCACACATGGGAATGGTGCAAAATAGACCCTAATTGATACACATCACTAGACCTGTATACACATCTAAGCATATACTACTCCTAGTCTGTGCCAGACGCTCACATAAGCAAAGGCTATGAATAAATATATGAACCTTGATGAATCCTCACTAAAAGTTCACTCGTGTACATGATTGTAGACACTAGATTTTAAACCCAGATTAGAGGATCACCACACAGAACATGCTTCCCTAAGCAAAACTAATTCATTTCATACTATTTTTCTTAGATAATGATTCATTTTATACTATAGCCGAACTTTTATATATTTGATCAATTATCCAAATCCTAGACTCACGCGGGTAAGCTTTTCATTCGAAAAC
>CM020186.1:12138225-12174861 GCA_009805545.1 Oryza longistaminata | reverse complement strand
CTGACTTATCTTTGATAAGAAAAAGTAATGTTGTGTGGATCATCTGTTCTATTTGGTAGGTAGGCATTGGGTTTTTATGGGATGAAGATAAGGAATTGAGGGATGAACCAATGAACTACCTGCTTTTTAATATTTGTTTAGTTCATCGGATGGAGGGTGACGACAAGGTGAGGTCAACAACGAGATGCCCCTTGAGCCTCTAGATCCGGAATTTGTTCGAGCCCTCCCTCCTCTTGTCCTCCTTCCTACCTGATTTGGTTGAGCTTGAGCTCTTGGGTGCCAGATTTGCCACGTGGCGGTGCTCGTGACCTCGGATCCAACTCATCGGAGTTAACAAAGGTGGAAGGAGGGCACCAACAAACCCTTGTTTTTGGTTTGGGGGAGAAATGAGGAGGAAGACAGGGTGGTGACCGGTGACCCATCGCAACCCCTTGCCCACACGAGTGTAACGTGAGCTGCGCAACTGCACGCGTCGAGCTAGGAGAAGTATCAAATCTCGATTCGGTCATTCCTGCTCAGGCTAGATGCAGGGACTTTTTTCATCAGCTAGGCCTTGATCGGGGACATTTCTAGGTAACCAAACAAGGAGCCAGTTGCACCCGAAGATGCGAGCCAGGTTGATACAAGCAACCGATCATGCCCTTAAGATCTAGTCTCTAGTTCTATACTCCGTGTCAATTCCCACTAGCTCTATCAAACAAGATATTAGAATTAAAAATTATTTTTTCATATTAATATAGTACATATTCCTCTTTTATACTCCTGCCAAACTAAGCCGTAGAAGCCTCTACTATCTACCTTATATAGGGTACGCACGCGTGTGGATGTATCTTGGTGCATTTATACTCTATATGCATCATTTGTGTAATCTTAGAAAAATAAAGTGCCCCAATAGTAACCCCACACATGGGTTGCGCGTCTACACATGTCGATCTAGGACAAGTAATGAAGTTCGGTTCGGTCCTTCTTGCTTAGCTTAGCCATAGGGCTTTTTTTTCCATTGGTTGTGCCTGACTCAGATACGTACAAGCAACCAAACACGCCCTTAAGATTAGTCCTTATACTCCGTGCCAATCCTCGTATAAACTCTCTTTTTTTTTTCTCTTAAGTTATCAAACTAATCAGTAGAGACCTCTAATCTCTATCATATATATATAGGACATACACGTGCGTGGATATATCTTGATGGTGTGAATGTGGTTTTATGTCTATATGCATCCTTTGTGTAACCTTATAAAAAGAAAAGCGCCCCAAAAGTGCCCCCTTTGTGTGTAACCTTAAAAGTGTGTCTGGTCCACACGGCTATGGAAGCCGGAATCGTACGACCGCACCGGATTGTATTGACCGACCCCGATCCCACGCACGCACGCACGCACCCAACACGACAAATCCCCACGCCGCAGTGGTGCGCCACCACCCAACCCCAACCCCAACACATCCCCACGCCCACGCCACCCACCCCTCCTCTCTCTCCCCCCCTTCCCGCTTCCTTCGTCAACCGAATCAACGCCTCCGCCTCCTCCTCCTCCCATCCCTCGCCGCCGACGAGCTCTCCCCCCCTCCCCACCTCACCGTCGCGGATCGCCCCGAGCCGGCCCCCCGACCAATTGTGTTCCATCAAATTCATGTGTAATATACACTATACTTAAAAGTGTCTAATACATAATTTAAATATAATATATCCTCATGTACATAATATGCACTCTGCTTAAAAGTGTAATACATAATTTCTACATGATTATATTTATACGTAATCGGAAATGGACCAGCGCAGCTAGGCACCACACATGGGAATGGTGCAAAATAGACCCTAATTGATACACATCACTAGACCTGTATACACATCTAAGCATATACTACTCCTAGTCTGTGCCAGACGCTCACATAAGCAAAGGCTATGAATAAATATATGAACCTTGATGAATCCTCACTAAAAGTTCACTCGTGTACATGATTGTAGACACTAGATTTTAAACCCAGATTAGAGGATCACCACACAGAACATGCTTCCCTAAGCAAAACTAATTCATTTCATACTATTTTTCTTAGATAATGATTCATTTTATACTATAGCCGAACTTTTATATATTTGATCAATTATCCAAATCCTAGACTCACGCGGGTAAGCTTTTCATTCGAAAACAACAGACATTAACTTCTACCCCCCCCCCCCTCCTCTCTCTCTGACTTATTTTTGATAAGAAAAAGTAATGCTGCTTGGATCAACTGTTCTATTTGGTGGGGCATTGGATTTTTATGGGATGAAGATAAGGAATTGAGGGTTGAACCAATGAACTACTTGCTTTTTAATATCTGTTTAGTTCATCGGATGGAGGGTGACGACAAGGTGAGGTCAACAACGACAACAGATGCCCCTTGAGCCTCCAGATCCGGAATCTGATCGAGCCCTCCCTCCTCTTGTCCTCCTTCCTACCTGATTTGGTCAAGCTTGAGCTCTTGGGTGCCAGATTTGCCACGTGGCGGTGCTCGTGACCTCAGATCCAGCTCATCGGAGTTAACAAAGGTGGAAGGAGGGCACCAACAAACCCTAGTTTTTGGTTTTGGGGAGAAATGAGGAGGAAGACAGGGTGGTGACCGGTGACCCATCGCAACCCCTTGCCCACACGAGTGTAACGTGAGTTGCGCAACTGCACGCATCAAGCCAGGACAAGTATCGAATCTTGATTCGGTCATTCCTGCTCAAGCTAGATGCGGGGGATTCTTTCATCAGCTAGGCCTAGATCTGGGACATGTGTAGGTAACCAAATAAGGAGCCAGTTGCACCTGAAGATGCAAGCCAGGTTGATACAAGCAACCGATTATGCCCTTAAGATCTAGTCTCTAGTTTTGTACTCCGTGTCAATTCTCACTAACTCTACCAAACAAGATATTATAATTATTTTTTTTCATATTAATATCGTTACCTGTTCCTCTTTTATACTCCTGCCAAACTAAGCCGTAGAAGCCTCTACTATCTACCCTATATATGCATCATTTGTGTAATTTTAGAAAAATAAAGTGCCCCAATAGTAACCCCACACATGGGTTGCGCGCATACACACGTCGATCCAGGACAAGTAATGAAGTTCGATTCGGTCCTTCTTGCTTAGCTTAGCCATGGGGCTTTTTTTTCATCGGTTGTGCCTGACTCAGATACGTGCAAATAAGCAAACACACCCTTAAGATCTAGTCTTTATACTCCATGCCAATCCTCGTGTAAACTCTCATTCCTCTTCTCCCGAGTTACCAAACTAATCCGTAGAGACCTCTAATCTCTATCCTATACAGGACGTACACGTGCGTGGGTATACCTTGATGGTGTGAATGTGGTTTTGTGTCTATATGCATCCTTTGTGTAAACCTTATAAAAAGAAAAGCGCCCCAAAAGTGCCCCCTTTGTGTGTAACCTTAAAAGTGTGCCTGGTCCACACGGCTGGAACGGAAGCGTACGAGCGCACCGGATTGTATTGACCGACCCCGATCCCACGCACGCACGCACGCACCCAACACGACAAATCCCCACGCCGCAGTGGTGCGCCACCACCCAACCCCAACCCCAACACATCCCCACGCCCACGCCACCCACCCCTCCTCTCTCTCCCCCCCTTCCCGCTTCCCTCGTCAACCGAATCAACTCCTCCGCCTCCTCCTCCTCCCATCCCTCGCCGCCGACGAGCTCTCCCCCCCTCCCCACCTCGCCGTCGCGGATCGCCCCGGGCCGGCCCCCTGCCCGCTCGATCGCCCGCCACGCGCCGCCCACCCCCACCCCCCGGGATGGTTCACAGGGCGGCGTCTCCTGCTCCCGCGGCGGTGGCGGAGGAGGAGGCGTGAGCCGAGGGGGAACTGGAGCTCGAGCGAGATGGATGCCGCCACGCGCCCCGCCGTCGTCATCGACAACGGCACAGGGTAAGGCGGTTGTTCGTTCGTTCGTTTGTTTGGCCCCTCGCGCGTGCTCTCCTCCGGTTGTTAGCTTCGCTGCGTGATCCGTGCGCGGCGTGCGCCTAGCTAGGGTTTTTCCGCGATGGGATTGGCTGTGCCTGTGGATTCGGCGAGGCGAGCGTATGTCCCTTGTGTGTTATGGCGATGGATTGCCTGTACCGTTGCGTGTATCTGTGGCTTGGTTTATTCAGTCATTCAGAGGTTTCCCATTTCGCGTCCTTGAGGTTGTAGTCAATCAGTAGGAACTCCACTTCGTGTAGTTCAGAACTTTGGATCATTGGATTTCCGAGTGATGCTGTGTTGGATTGGAGTGTGTTTTTTGTTTAGTTGCATTAGTTGCAAATGGAACAGGATTGGGTTCATGTTTGAGGTGTGGGGATGGAACATTTGAGGTTAACTCCCTAATTAGCCAGGACATGATGCAGCTCTCATGAGTGACGGGTTTGATTTAGTGTCTGAAAATATGTCTTACTTGAAGCATCCTGATTCCTGAAAAGCTAAAAATGGTATATACCAGAATCGGGCAATACCTGAAGATACTGAAATAGAGTAAAACATATATAAATAGTTTGTAGGATAAAGATGTTTCCCCTGAAGCTGTGTCTTGATTTATCTGCAATTGCTTGAAGGCCGCACACTGTCACCCCACTAAGGTTATGTTTGATTGTTTTCTTACACCATCTTGCATGATCTTATGTTTAGGTATAGCAAACTTGGATTCTCTGGTAACTCTGAGCCATGTTTCACCATCCCTACTGTAGTAGCTGTGAATGAGTCTTTTCTGGACCAGTCAGAGATGTGCAGTAGTGCAAATTGGATAGCACAGTACAATGCAGGTGTCATGGCTGACCTGGATTTTTTTATTGGAGATGAGGCTCTATCACTATTTAAATCTAGTGGGCTGTACACTAGAAAACACCCAATTAATCATGGTCAGGTATGTTTATGTGTTTTCTGTTTGTAATAACAACAATTGTTTATATTTCTATGTTATACGACTATAGTATGTCCCTTTTACCCTTTTGCAGGTTGATGACTGGGATACAATGGAAAGATTTTGGCAACAGTGCATTTTCAACTATCTACGGTGCAATCCTGAAGAGCACTACTTCCTTCTTACCGATAGTCCTGTCAGTACACCTGAAAGTCGTGAATGTGCAGGGGAAATTATGTTTGAGACTTTCAATGTTCCTGCACTATATATTTCTGTTCAATCTGTCCTCAGTCTTTCTGCTGGATATGCCTTTCTGAAAAGTATTTCTGATGAGGACTCGGTTTCTGTGGTAGGTTCTGTAAACATCTGCTTTTCATGCTTTTTATTTGCTCCAGTGAGACATTTGTTTCCACATGGACTGCATCTCCTTGACTGAAAAGAATTTTCTGTATTACAAAATTAATGTAAACTTGTTTTAATGACATGTAGCCCTGCTATGACAAACTCTGTTTTTGCTCCCTTTCTTTAAAATATTTAAATAGCCACATTTCAAAAAAAAAAAAATGCCAGTCTGTTCCTGCCATATTATCCATAGATATTTGTTGCCTGTGTTGTTCCTAGAATTCCTATTCTTGTATGCAGTTTTGTTTTGCTATTCCCTTGTATACTGGTATGCAAATAAACATGTTCTTCATATCGTATTATATGCGAAGAGAAGTATATATTTAAGCAATATGAAAGACAGATAATACTGATTGAAGCACTATGAGAAATCAACATTAATACAGTATGATTGTGTAAATTTAGTCTTTTAGTTGCCAGTTTGGTTGAGGATAAAGATCTGTAGTTCCTAGCAAGCCAGTACCAACCTTGCAAAAGTTTGAACACCCATAATTCATATCTGTTGGGTCTATTCATGCTCCCTTTTAATTACATGCCCTTAAAATTTCTGGTACACCATGCTACTTATTATTGTTAAGTTTGACCAGTATATTTTGTCAGTCTGATATGACAGGTGTAGTAGTTGATATTGGGGATGGAGCTCCACATGTGGTGCCGGTTGTAAACGGCTACGTAATTGGGAGTAGCATCAAGTCTTTTCCATTTTCAGGAAGTGACGTTACACAGTTTGTTTTGCAGCTTTTACAGGTATTTCATCTTCTCCTCATAAGTCCTGAGGTTACATTAAACATCAAAGTTCTCATGTTGTTCATAAACAGGATGTGTGTGTGTATCTAGCATTCATATAGTGCAAATACATTGAAAGGAGCATTGAGTAGTTTTTACAGTACTAAATTAGAACAGTTGATACAATTCTCAATGTTCTACTCAGTTTTCATCTGTAATTTGAGTTATGCTGCTCCCAGATCTTTATTGCCTCTATAATTAGTTGTGGCCTGTCACATAATGCTTTTAGTGATTAATGGCATCTTTTGTTGTGCAGGAAAGAGGTGAACTTATTGCACCTGAGGATTCTTTGGATATAGCTCGTAGGGTGAAAGAAATGTATTGCTACACTTCTTCAGACATTGTCAAGGTATTATGCTGCTTGGTTTCGGAGCTACTTACTCAATAATACCTTCTGGTTTTTTTAGGGTACCTTGTTGTAATTTTCCAACGGTGTACATAAATACATTCTTTGATGAAATAGTTGAAAGTGATGTTTCTGTTGAAGTATCTGTATATCGACTATTGAGTCAACACAGCAAATTCCATGAAAGGGACGGTGTGCTGTATTTTTTTTCAGAATACGCAGGAGATGATGGCGTGCTGTATCATCCTTGGAATTTTAAATGCGAAACAATTATGTTTGAAGAAACAAAAAAATGCCAACTTTGTTGTGAATAGTAATTTGTTATGATTATCACGGATTAATTAATGCCTGGAGGATGGTCCATGGGCAAGCTGCAGCATGATTGGGATGGTAGAGATATTAGATTAAATCATGCTCATTGCTTAATTCACAATTGGTACTGAATATTCTAAAAGATACAGGTGTTCTTTAAATTTTTGTGATGTTACTTTTGTCATGGATTTATCTGCTGGCTAATAGGCTAATATATACTACGTATGATATTATTATTCAGGTTCTACCAGCAAGATTGAACTGTAGTTTAGACTTCTCTTGAACAGATAGGACTAGGTTATTATGTGTTTCCATTACAATTTCAGGAGTTCAAGAAGCATGACAAGAAGCCTGATAAGTATATCAAACACTGGTCTGCTATTAAGCCAAAGACTGGAGTCCCATACACAATTGATATTGGATATGAGCGTTTTCTTGGACCAGAGGTTTGTTCCCATTTCTATCATCTAGTTTCCATGTTTTTTTAGTGGTGTTGCTACAATTGACATGATACCAATCATGCTTTGAAATTTGAACAGACATGGACATTTTTACAGCTTTTGATGTTATAATTGCCCCTAAAGATAGTGTATGTATTGTAAGTAGATTGATTGCCTATATGTTCACTATAGGCTGTTTCAACAGAACACTGATCAGACTTAGTGTTTGCCATTCATACTGATTGTGTCCTATTTGTTTGTCTAATGTGTTACTCCATGTAATCATGTGCATTGTCGGAATGAACTGAAAGCCCCATATTATGATTGAGCATGTATGATTAGTTGGAAGAGTAATTCTGTTCTCTAGGGCATTCAGTATTAATGAAAGTCCAGGGGCTTCAACACAAAAAGGACTAATAAGAACTATGGGTCAAGTGTATACATTTTGTGTTGATCTGATAAATGCTTCCTCCAGAAGTCAATTTGTTGACATTTGGACTCTTCACCTTGAAATGACATTAAAAGGAGAAAAGCATGAATTTGATGTATTTTTCTAACCTTCTACTAGTGCAAATGCAGATCTTCTTCCATCCCGAGATTTACTCTGCCGACTTCTCCACTCCTCTACCTGAACTAATTGATAGCTGTGTTCAATCTGCGCCAATTGACACAAGGAGAGATCTGTATAAGGTGCTTTGTTTGAACTCTGGGACACATCTAAGAATGTGACATATATTGATATGTGATATTTGACTATTTTCAGAATATAGTATTGTCTGGTGGATCTACAATGTTTAAGGACTTCCACAAGAGACTTCAGAATGACATAAAGAAGATAGTAGATGAGCGTGTTGCCGCAACTAATGCCCGTCATCATGTGGAGGTGAAAGTAAGTGCATCAATGATTGGTTTTGAGTTCATACGGTGATACTCGAATTATTCCTATTTGTGTTTTGTCTCAACCTGTTGTCTCAGGAGTCTTTGTTGACAATTAATTGAGTGTTTCGTTCGTCTAATGTTTTGGTTCCAGCCTGTTGAAGTCAATGTGGTCGCCCATCCTATACAGAGTTATGCAGCTTGGTTCGGGGGTTCAGTAGCTGCTTCTAACCCTGAATTTTATGAGGTGCCTTCCACTTTACACTCTTTGAGTCTTGACACCTCATTCTGCAAATTTAATAATATGACATATTCTGCCATATAACTTTGTTAATAAGTCAATAATATGCTTCAGATCAATGTAAACCATATGCACTGCACACGTGAATAAAGTGATAAGATGGAATCTAAAGTGTTTGTATGTTCTCTTTCAGAGTTGCCACACAAAGGAAGAATACGAGGAGCACGGAGCAAGTATCTGCCGGACCAGCACCGTTTTCAAAGGGATGTACTGAATTTTTTCCACCTGTCCAAATCTCTCAGTAGGAGTTCGTTTAGGTTTCACCAGATAGAAATATGTAGTCAAAATTGATTCTTTTTGGCCCATCCAAAGCATCGCCGGGGCCATCCTGATTAGATTGGTAGCTCAGGTTGTTGTTAGCTCTCTCTGTGTTCATGCTGTGTATAGCCAGCAGCTCCTGTTCCTCTGTTTCTGTTCGAGGTGCATGTTTGTAGCCAAAACCTTGGGCAGCGAGGCCTTTTCCCACTCTCTACATACTCCTATTTCACAACATTCTTTTTCTACACATCTTTTTTTTTCCAGAAATATATTCATGATGAAGAAGTTTTGCTAATAAGAATTCAGGTTTATGCATTGGATTGTTCTTGCGCTGAAGTAATTGTTCGTTGATGATATTGAGGACTTTGAACCGTATGACAAAATACCCTTTCTGATCAATCGACCAAATGCATGTATGTTACGGTTGCAACGAGCCAAGAATTACCGAGAGACGATTCTATGAGAAATGCAGATGTGCATAAAATTTGCATCTGAACAATCCAGCCAACCATAAACGAAAACTTTAGATTCAGTTGTAGTATCGATCATGTGGTCTATACCCCTAAATTTTAAATCTTAATATGCACAACAAAAAGACAGGAGAAGCCTACAGCAATTTACATGGATGAAGCTGGCTCTATGCACAGCGCACAGCCTAGAGTGGAGTTTCAGTGATCAACTGTTCAAAATTACATGATGTTCTCTCTGTTTCTCATGGAAAATTGGCATGACGTGGATTAGCGGCAAAACAGGGTGTGAAATCCTCAAGAGAGACCAACCTTGTAGTTCTCAGATCCAGCAGATGATTTTAATCCTCAGAAGACCAGTTTTTCTGTCCACCAGATCAGATTCTGGCATGGTGGCAATAGGAGCCTGATGTGTATCCTCAATTCACCATATCTAGCAATCCGGACCAAATTCAGATGTTGAGTCTTTTGAGATGTGATAGCCCCATCATGGAAACCTGATGTAATCAAGAACTAATGTTTTGGCCGGAACCACAACGGTCTTGCTAAGCACGAAGAGCACAAGTGTTAATTCGAGCATCAAAATTGTATTTAGGAATGTCCGATCAACGATCCAGCCAAATATCGTGATGCCACCTGGGTTGCCCAGCAGATACAGCACTGCAGTGAAACACAGAAAAATAAAAAAAAAAACATAAGAATCAAACAGGACACCCAAAAAAAATATCTGTATACGAAATGTTAGCTTTAACACTTAACAATATAAAAGAAAAGAATGTCTTGTAAAGTAAGGTATGCATTAATTCCAAGTTATCACAATGAAAAAAGATTAAGCAATGCAAACTTCAAATGGAAGCTTTAGATTTACTAACCAAGTGATTCCCTCTTGTGGTATGAAGACATGTATGAAGCCAATTGAGCTGTGCCATGAGAATTGCCTTGTACTGAGCCACTCTCCAGAGACTCCAAATCACTTTCTGAAAAGTCTCTCAAGAACATATGTGCTGGAAAAGGCACAAGGTTCCCAGAACTGTTTGGTGTGCTTACATAAGTAGAATCACTAGAGCATGTTACTAAGGCATGCCATCGACTGGCCAGTGAAGCAATGTTTTGAGCTCTGTGAGAAATTTTAGCAGCTGCATGCAAACAAAGGACAAGACCGACAACTTGAACAACGGAAGAGACCTGCATCATAAGAGAAATCTATTTATGATCTGTTTTGTTTTTAAACATAACCAGAAGGGAACATTATGTGATTTTTAATATTGTACTCACAGCTATATCACCACCATTAGTGAAATTGATTGGTCCAGTATATGCTGTTGTCTTGAACAGAATGGCAAACTGGCTTGCTGTAACAGAAAAGAAGAGCAGCAAAAGGAACATGCGGAACCTGTGACTGATTTTGGAGAGATTATGACGGAGCTGCAGGTGTTCTTTTAAATAGACCAAAGGATCTGAATCTTGTTCTAGAAGTTTGCCATAGTCATCGAAATGAATAACTTGTAGGTTGCAAACCAAGTTGAAAAGCATGCAGGAGGTTAATATAATTGTGGTCAAATACATCCATGACATGATGGAAGCAAACAGTACAACGCATGATCTCCAAGTCGACTCTTGGAAGATATGGGAGAAACGGAACATTTCTCGTGTGACCTTCACAACAAAGCACGGCAAAATCCACCACAAAATTGTGCTGAAGAAATCCTGCCATAGAGATTGAAAACACATGTCAATATGGCAAACAAAACTCTGGCATATCAAATAACAAATGCATGGTTATTACCATCCTAAACATTAAATTTTGCAATTAAAACATCCACTAGAAAAATAAAGCATGAAGCATCACGCAAAGGGTGATAGCAGTTTCAGCCAGACCATAGACCTAGCAGGACACAGCTCATTTTTATTTTTATTTTGTCTTCTGTTCCAAAAAGAAAAAAGTACAGAAATCAGAGTGTGCCCATTTCCTAACCAAACATTGTCTATTGATAACAAATCAAGCATGGCTTTATGCTTCAATTGATTCCTCCCATTAGAACTGCTAAAGACATATCTGAAGAAATGTGAGTGAGTCTTCCAGAGCACAATTCTTTGTTCAGCCCCTAATGACGCGTCTTCATGTAAAAAAACACAAACAGGTTTGTCGGCACAGACAAAAAAAGTGACCTCCCATGCACATGACATCAACTCACATGGGGGCATAAGTAGAAGTAGGCACATGCAAATGCATATATAACTGAGAGAATCAATCACCGCCGTTCACCCTTCACTGAAGACAATCCCATGAATCCAAGGTGCTACCATAATAAAAAATGTAACTCCATACAGAAGATTTCATACTAAATTACAACCTAGATGCAAGCACAAGCTTACAACCACAGCCTCAAAATCCTCCAGGTTTCCTCAATGCTAAACAATCTGAACATCACATTCCACCTGAGTCCACAAATTTCTCCTTCAAATACACAAGTTGCAGTAAAATGACACCTACTTTCATGCCATAATCTAGTAGTGGAGTAGTAATTCATCGAGAAAATGTCTTAACTAAATATAAACAATTTAGCAACTACTCCTCACTAATCACTATCATTATCTAAAAAACTCGCTAATCCCTATCAATTGAAGTCAATGACTAGGTGAATTTCAGTGTAATCCAAAATTACATCGATTTGAAGGCGGCGAGACATCACCTTGATCTTAGCGACGTACTCCTTCTGGAAGCGGATCCGCATGCCGAGCTCCGGGTCGACGAAGAGGAACTTGCGGAGGCCGTACATGGCCATCTTCCTCGACACGCACGCGAGCGCGACGGCCGCGGCCGCCGCCTGCGACAGCAGCACGCACACCTCGAACACCTCCACCTCGAACTCGTCGCAACCCCTCCCGCGCCCGCGGCACGGGGAGAGCGCCACCGCCAGCGCCGGCAGCGCGACGCCCAGCACGGCAGCGGCGGGAAGCCGCCCGGCCTTCCGAGCGGGCTCGACGCCGCGAGCCCCGCCGCCGAGAGGAACGCCTCGAGCCGCCGCAGCCACCTCGCCGCGGCGCCGCGTCGCCCGCGCCCGCCCCCGCGGGCTGCAGCAGAGGCGCCGAGATCGCCGTATGGTTCTCCGACGGCGCGGGAGATCCTCTCGGAGGTAGAGGCGGCGGCGGAGAGGAGGAGGAGGAGGCGCCGCCGCCGCCGCAGCTCCGGCGAGGCGGTTGCTGGGCGCCATGAGGGCGGGAAAGGGTGGGGCTCGCCGGAGGGGAGAATGGTAAATAAGGGCGGTGAGTAGGCGGAGACGAGAGGTGTGGGGCCTATTTATTCTAGCGACTTCCCGGGCCCACACGAGGGGTGGGACCCACACGTCAGTGGGCCCGGGGTAGAGTGCTCAGCGAGCAAAGGGATCTCTCCACTCCACGACCAGGATCGCGTGTTGCCGCGCCGTCCGGGGAGGGGTAGGGGACACGTGGCGTGATCCCATCCGTCGTCGGTGACGTAGCAGATTTGAAGTGGAAGGCTCGTGGAGTAATTACGTGTGATGGATGCCAGAAAGACCCACAATGGCTGGCAAAGTGAAAGCAAAAGTCGAATTCTAAATTTTATAAAATTTGGATCAATATCGTTTTCAAATTAGGGGGAAAGTGTATGTTCTTATTTCTATAGATGTATATCCAGTAGTTGATCATTTTGTTTTCACAAGGCCTGTTTAGTTCGTGAAAAGGAAATTTTTAGGTGTCACGTCGAACGTTTGACCGGATGTCGGAAAGGGTTTTTGGACACGAATGAAAAAACTAATTTCATAACTCGCCTGAAAACCGCGAGACGAATCTTTTGAGCCTAACTAATCCGTCATAGCACATGTGGGTTACTGTAGCACTTATGGCTAATCATGGACTAATTAGGCTCAAAAGATTCATCTCGTGATTTCTCCTCTAACTTTGCAATTAGTTTTTAAATTTATCTATATTTAATACTTTATGTATATATCCAAAGATTCGATGTGATGTTTCTGAGAAAAAAATTTAAAAACTAAACAGCGCCTTTAAAATATGCGACTGTATTTGTGTGGACAATTAATTATAAATGAAATTCAGAGGCTGAGAAATTTGTCCTATTATAAAAAGAAAGGAAAACGTGTGGTTGCATTTTATCATATGCTGGATATATGTTAGGCCATAAGGGCATCAGCAGTGAATATGTACTAGGGTGGCATTAAGGTGGGACCAACCTTAAGATGGGACCCACACTTTTTTAAAAAAAATCGTTGTTTCTCTCTCCATCCATCTCTTCTTTTCTCTTTGTCAGTGAGACAGTGAAGTTATTTTTTATTTTTTTAATGCCATAAGAGCAGGCCATAAGCATATGAGTAACTTTAGCTAGAGACCACCCTAAAGATCCCCTCACAATGTATAAGGTCTACTTTGGTGTCATAATACCCACCCATATTCCCACATAGTGGATGCCCTAAACAACCTCAGCTCATAATTTAACCCCTGTTGACATGATTTTTGTGCTAAAAAGGTGATCATGAGAATTGGGGACAGTAAGAAAACTCTAGACCAAAAAAGGATAAACACCTTTAGATTAGTTACATGTAGTTAACCTTAGATTAGTTAGATGTAGCTACTAGTAACTAGCAGCTGTTGCAATTAGACGTAACCTCTAGATAAAAGTTGGTTAACCACTAGACGTAGGACTGCAACTCGTGACTACTTCTGAAACCATTTTGTGTGTGTATGTGTTTTGATTGATCCTAGTCATCACCTTTTTTCTTGACATGTGTTAGAGCCACTGAATCATTGGCCCCATGCTGATCACCATATATCCATACACAAATGGAATCGAATTAGCACATCACCATCAACACAAATCCCATGATTGGTTGTTTTTTCTCCTGTGACTTTGTGGCAAAAAAGGAGAAACACACCCAGGCAAAAGAAAATAGTCCAGGAGACCAGGAATTCATTAGTGATGAGGCTACATGATTATGATGTAGCTTAGAAGCCATGATTACTAAAAAGTTTTCATATACAACACAACAGTTCTATGATATTTTAATTTTCAGTAACAAGAACAGCTACATTTTTTTAACTTGAACCAAATTTAATTTTTGACGCCTGGTCTGGTTCTTTTCTCAAACAAAAGTTGGATAAACTTTTAGATACTCGTGACACGCTTTTCAAACTGCTAAACGATGCGTTACGTGCGAAAACTTTCTATATGAAAGTTGTTCTAAAATACCAGATTAATCAATTTTTCAAGTTTATAATAATTAAAACTTAATTAATCACACGTTATTATTATCTTATTTTACGTGAAGCATTTTATCTTTTATCTTTATCTTCATCTTCAGGAGATTGAAACACTACTTTAGTATCATACGATGATGTGAGCTTTCAGAAAATATATATCGGCATGCATGGATTTGAGGTGGTAGTTGGTGACCGGGCGAGCAGCTCGCCTCAGCGGCGACAACGACGGCGAGCTCATCGCCGGCCGCCCATCCGCCACCGCCAGACCGGGCGTCCACGGAGAAGTTGGGCCTAATTAAATCCTACTAAATAAGACGACAAGACCAAGTCAGTTCCATGCGGTGATGATTAGTCATTGTTAATTGTGACAGGTCCCCTGTCAATGCCGGCAAAGTTTAAGCTACACAAAGGAAGAAGAAGAAATGCCTGAGTCACAATCATCCAGCAGAGAGTGTCATCAGTAATCACCCAACAGCTGGTCATGATCTGCACCAGAAGAGGAGAAAATGTATCATGAACTATATTATAATGGGGTTCAATAATTCTTGCAGGAGAAATGATTCTTTCTTGGCATCAAGGCAAATGAGAAGAAAATGGGGGAGGAAATAGTTGGTATATCTTGGAATTAAATTGATGAAGGCTATTTCTATCTCTAATAAATATGCAAATAATTGCACCAATGCTATCATGATTAGTTAAATAAATAAAATAATTGTAACTCGACGTGGAGCCCTTTTGTACATGAAAATTATATATGGTAGAAGAAGAAAAGGTAGACAAAAAATAGATTGAAGCATAGTCATAAAATATATTGAAGCTTATCAGCTAAAGCTGCTACGTGCAATGAAACTTGAAAGAAAAATAGTAGCTAAATCAGCCGCAACTCAATCTAGCAGAATATTCGTCACAAGCATCATAGGAAGAAAAGAATATTAGCGCAGAATGGTTCACGTTTCAGAGTCTTTTTAGCCTCTTGAGTTGAAGCCAGTTAACATACCAAATTGTCAAAGGTGCAAACAGCCATGCAACAAGACAAAAATGGTTGCTCTAAACCTTATAACTTAGGAGTATAGCTTAACAGAATGATACAGCAGAGGACGACAATCCAATTTCGATACAGTAGATCTATTGATTCCTTGACTGCTGCTACCCTAAAAAAAAGGTTGGAAATGGATTGGATCTATAAAATACTGTTACAGAAGTTCATTTGGGTAGTTTGGAGATATGACTTAGATTCTGGTTTTCAGATTCCAAACGTGAGAATGAAGACAAGCAGGTAAACAGCATTAAAATCAGGACACAAGTTATCATTCAGAACACAAGTAGACAGCATCAAAATCAGGAGAAACGTCAACATTCAGAACACGCAACAGAAACTTCAGTTCGAGCTCTGCAGAAGGGATGGTACAGTCCATGGTACGACCAACAAGGTGACTATGATGGTGTTTGAATCTCCCGAAGATGAAGATTAAGTGTTTCATGCAAAACGAGGTGGTAATAACATGTGATTAATTGAGTTTAATTATTATAAACTTAAAAAATGGATAATCTGATATTTTAGAGCAACTTTCGTATAGAAAGTTTTTGCACGAAACGCGCCGTTTAGTTTGAAAAGCGTGCCACTTTAATCCAAAATTTAATCCACTCTTTTCAGTGGATGCGAACGGGGCCTATCTTACAAGAAGTGGCAAAATGATTGTGTTAATATATTATATTCTGGCCATTTAGAAGAACATGGCAAGAAATTCATCTTGGAAATGTGGATGCACAACAATATAGACAACAAGGACACTATTAATCAGAAGTCAATCTATCATACAAAATACAGGACAAAAATAGCTTCTGGAGAGCCTAGCTGTTAGAAAAGGGAAACAGATACTGACCTATAATCTACAGTAACAACTGCTAAAACCTTCCACATCAAAGGTGTAGTTTTGTTCTCCACGTGCAACCAACAACTTTCTTTGGAGCAGGATTATCAGGCCCCCTATCTCGCTGCCCAGAAGTGAAATAGAGCCAACCATCCCAGTAACCAGCTAGGGCCGTCTTGATCCGGAAAGGCATGCGGCCAATGACTGACCATGTCTGAAAAACGAGCATTCCAGATGTTTATCTGTCTAATCATTTGACTATATGCTTGGGAGAATATAGCCATGAAAGGTGTATATAACTAACATACCAGTGTATCCAAATTGAACCGGAAGACTTCACCGACAAGAATCATCTTTTTGGTAATAGGATGCTTTTCCGTAGTTCCACCAACAATTATTACAGAGTTATTAACGATAACCCATGCACACTCTATGTGGGAATTTGGCTTTGGCATTGGAGATAGTTGCTTCCATTTATTTCCATCATCTAGCATATATACATCACCATACACAACCTGCAAATGTGCAAATTGTGTTTATGGCAGAATCAAGCTATAGCCATTAACAGCTAGAACATAAAAATCAAAATGTAAACGGAGACTAATAACTAGAATTCTTATATGGAAGTACATGTCACTTTTTTTAACAACGAAAAGTACTCACTGGGTGTAACTACTCTTACTTTTGTTTAGAATTGCTAAAAACATCATAGGTGTTAATATCACTAAGTGGCCAGTGCAAACTGTAGCATTATATCTTGTATTTTGATAATAAGGAAATAAACATCAGGTGCAGGTAAGTAATCTTCAATTTGTAACATCAAGGAGTTACATAAGCATACATACCTCATGCCTCCGTACACATTTAAATATCGGTGAGCCTGGTTTTGCCATAAAGTCTCCCTCTTGACCGCCAATGACAAAGAGTTTATCATTAGCAACAATGCATGCCCTGTAAAAAGTTAAGACAAAAAAATGAAGTACTGTCATCATTCTAATCAGTTGCATGTGTTCTCACTTATGAAATCTGCACATCAATTAGCAAACTGCATAAACGGCACAACTGACAACAAGTACACTCGTACAAACCTATGAGGTCCACCACGGGGTATGGGTATCTCAGTTCGCCACTCATTCTCCAATGCTTTGCCATCCTTGACAGCTAAGCTCCAGTGCTCTAATCCAGGTTCATGGCGATCTTCTTTTCCACCACCCATCACATGGAGCCGTCCACGCCAAAGTTGAGTAGCGGGTGCGTACCTAAGGGGTGTTACAACATAAGTTTGTTTTGTCTACCTGATTGTTTATATGGTATAGCAATAAGATCATTACATAGCTTTAGAACATCTTAAAATCATAGCAGAAATAGCAGCCTTTTTCAGATCAACAAATTCTATTGGCCTGATATTTGCTCAGTAATAATTACTAGGCTAAGGTTGATCGATAATTCAATACTAAAATCAACATAAGTACATCAATTGCTTAAGTGATAGCAGCCTAAGAATTAAAGATGATACACAACAACAAATAACATAAGCACCAATGGTAAGTGATGACAGACTCCACAGAGCATACCTAGGAACTGGCAAAGGGGGCAGTTCATGCCACTCTTTTGTCACTGTGTCTACAACGAAGTTGCGGTTTATAGGTGATCGGCATTGCGGACCGAATTGCCCGGTCAGCGCGTAAATGTACCTCCCATCTGTTACTATTCCCAAATGTGAATTTGCCATCTCCTTGGGCATATCAAACCTCCCCGTCCATGTGTTGGAAGTGAAATTGTACACATCCACATGAGAATGCACCTGAAATTGAGGTGAACAGAAGCAGGAAATTAGTAAATGAGAGAATGCATTTTTGCAAAGAGAGTGTGGAATTGTAAGAGGGGGGGATTCTCACATGGTCGAGGTTCTCGTACCCTGCGAAGACGTAGAGCAGGTCGCCGATCTGGACGGAGTAGCCGTCGAGGCGGGGCACGGGCGCCGCCGGCATCTCCTCCCAGTCCCACCGCGGCGCTGGTATGTCGGCGTACGTCGCATTGAGGTAGCCCTCCGCCGCCGGCTTCTTCCCGCGCGCCCTACCGCTCTTCTTCGCCGTCGCCTGCATAGGCTGGTAGAGTAAGCTGCATCACGGCGGCGGGGCAGGCCGCATTGGGCGGAATCAAGCGCTTACCGTCCTGGAAGCGGAGGCGAGCTGGCGGCCGGAGGTGCCAGAGGAGGAAGATGATGCCCAGAGGAAGTCGGCGACGAGGCCGAGCGCGAGGAGGAGAGCAATGGCGAGCGGGACGGCGAGGCGCGGGGACAGTGGCTTGGGCGCGGCCATGGCGGATGGGAGGGAGGAGGACGCGGCGACATGGTTGGGAGTGGGGGGTTAAGGAGAGCGGCGGTGCTGCTTTTTTTGTGGGGGGAAACGGTGGGCGGCCGCCGGAGTTCGGCGGGCGGTTTCGGCGGCCGCCGGCGCCGGTGGAAATGGAGGAATCCTGGTGCTGTGCTGTGCTGTGAGCCTGCAATTTTGGGCCGTTTAGTGGATTTGGGCCAGTATTCTGTACGCATTGGGAATAAGTCTGTCTTTCCTCCCCTATCTTGCTCCCTAGTTGAATCGTCTCCTTCAACCACAAAACTAAAAAGAGTACAGCACCTTTTTCATTTTTGAAAACAGGTACAAATCAACTTTTGAAAGCGGTTTCTACTGACGTGACAGGTTGATCGTGGTTAACTTGCTGAGTTAGCATGTGATTTTCACCTCATCTTGCCTTCTTCCTCACCCCCTCCCCCCTCTCCTCTCTTCCTCCTCACTCACCTTCCAGCTAGGGATGTAAGTGGGCTGACCCAGCGAATCCTTTCGTAGATAAAATTAGTGAGAAAGGCGCTGATTGATTTGCGTGTTGCCTACTACTTTGACATATAAGTGGATTCATGTGTCGACCCAATTACATCCCTAAATATAGTAAGTTGGACCACGACACGGGAACACGCAGGTTTAGAGCAAGTTTAATAGTATAGCCAACTACTAACTTCAAATCATCTATAATCAATTTAATATCCAATTTATACAATAGTTACCTATATAGTACAATATTAATATCTGGTCCACCTGTCATACACACATTGTATCTTGAAGTTCGTGCTGCAGTTGGCTACGAATCTGCAGTCCGCTGCTCATCTCTCTTCTCATTTATCTTCTCAAAATGTGTTTATAGTTGACTTATATTCTACTATTGCACCTGCTCTTACTGGTACTTGTTTTACATCCTACTTCCAGCAGCTACACACGATGGCCGACGACTCGTCCCCTCGAGCGCAGCCGGCCGGTGAGCTCCTCCCCCACGCGTCGTGCTCTGCTCTACTTGACGCTGGCTGGTTTACATACTATGCTCATGTTATGGATAGATCCATGCGCTGACCGACAGAATTTCGGTTTGTTCCACGGTTAATGCACAGTTTAAGCCAAATTTAAATTGGTAAAGCGAAACGATCTCTTAATTAACACACTGCACTTTGGTAGCAGCAGCGACTTCATTTATTCTAGATCAGGTACACACCGTACACGTACGGTCCAGCATACGGTGCATGCAGTGCGTGGCACCCTTAACGGAAAACGTGCACATTATTAGTACATGTACATGCGCACGTGCGCTCACGCTGGTATCTACGTACGCCTCAGGCCGCGGCGGCGAGCACGCCGTCGTCCCTGTGGCCGGGAGAGCGGCGGCGGTGGGCGGCGGCGCCGGACTTGGGGGAGAAGATGGCGAGCTCCTGCCCCCTCCCGAACTTGACCATGCGCGCCTCCTCCCTCGACACGCCGAACGCGTTGGCCAGCACGTCCGCCGGCATCCCGCGCAGCGCCGACGACTTGCCCACCACCGGCGCGCTCATGGCGCCGTCGCACGTCTGGAATCGCTGGAAGGCACCCCACGCGAACCCCTCGTCGCCGGCGTGGGGGGGGGCGCCGCCGGCCAACCGGCGAAAGCTCTGGCGGCACCACCACCATTCTGGCGCCATCGCCGAGCTCGCGCGTCGAACACAGCCGCCGCCCCTCGTGCTCACCAGCGGGCACCTGCAAGCCTCGCGCTCGACCCGCTCGTCGAGTACCCGCGCGTGCTGCGTGATGTTATCCAGTAGCGGCGCCAGGAATCGCGTTCTGGCAAACTCAACCAGACACGCATCGATTATTCGTGTCTGTTAATTAATCATCAGCAGATGGATTCTAAGCTCCCGGGTGGACGTCCACCAGTTTCTTGCATCCCACCTATAATAACTTATAAAAAATTCAAAAAAATTACAAGAAATAAATTTTCATATGTAATATTATCACTTACAAACCATTGCACAACATGTGGTCAGAATTCGAGCTTCTACAATTTGTAACAAAAAATAATAAAATTTATTATTTTGTTATAACTGGGGTAAGAATGTTAAATTTCATTTGCATGTTTGTGAAATGATATACTTATACATTTTAAACCTATTCATGTTTAATTTTTTTTGAAAAACTTTTCTTAAACGGATTTAGATGAGCATGTATAGAAACGGTGTACGTCCACCCCAAGTGTTTAAAACTGTCACGTTCGTCGTCTCACTCCGGCGCAAATGACGCGCGGTTGACGCTCATCTTTGAGCGCGCTTGAGGAGCGGGGAGCTTCTCGGCTGTTGAGGACGGTGATGCCGGCGCCATTGGGGGGTGTAGGGTCGCCCTTCATTCGGGTCCGGGCACGTTCTCAGAGCGGAGGCTTCATCAGGCAGAACGGCCTCCGTCGATCCGTTCCCGGCGGCGGCGGCGGGTTTGGCGCCCCTCATCATCCTTCCTCGTCGGTCACACCGCTCCGTCGCCGGGCGGAGCATGCGGAGGCCGCCCGCGGCGGACGCCGCACGATAGTTTGCCGCGCTTTGTCGCTGCGGCCCTGCAGCTTGCGCGCGATGTCCCGGGCTTGACGCGCATTGACTCGGCGAGCAGCTCGTGTGTCGAAGGCCCGCTCAGGATGTTGTTTAACGACTCCTCTCCGCCGCGGCTCCCGTCCGACTCCGACGACTCGCCCTCGCCGTACCTCTGCTCCCTCGCTCCTCTCGCCTGCCCGCCGGCCCTAGCCGGAAACGCTGCAGAAGAAACATTGCACGTTAGGCGGTGTTCGACCGATGGAGTCCATCATTAATTCATCTCGAGATTGATTACGGACGCACGTACTGTACCCCTGGAGGTTTGGTCGGAGCCTGGTTGGCGCGGCTGTTGCTGAACCGTCGTGAACGGGAGATGGCGACGAGGCGGGGAGTCGGGCCCGTCGTTTGTGGACCAGAACGGCGCGCGCGGCGGGGATGGCCCAGCACACGAACGGTCCGCCCTGGCGGACGTGGTGATATCCTCTCGAGCAGTTGGTTGACGTGGTCGTCTTTGTGTTTTTTTTCCCCCCAGCCGCCACGAAACCGACCAAAGAGAAGTCGAGGAGAAGAGAGCCGCCGGCAGCTCGAGCAGTCCATCCGCGACGAGCCCAGGGGATCACCACCGGGTCCGCCAGGCGCAGTCGTGGCCATCGCCCGCGCGCGCCGTTCTGGGTCCACAGACGGGCGACTCCCCGCTCGTCGCCATCTCCGTTCACGACGTCAGCAACAGCGCCAACCAGCTCGACCAAACTCCAGGGTACGTCGTGCGTAATCAATCTCGGAGATAATTAATTATGGACTCCATCGGTCGAACACCTAACGTGCAAGTTTCTCTCTGCAGCGTTTCCGGCTAAGCCGGCGGGCAGGCAGAGCGAGGGAGGCAGAGGTACGCGAGGCAGTCGTCGGCGTCGGAACGGAGCGCGCGGCGAAAGGAGTCGTACAACATCCTGAGCTTCGACACCGAGCTGCTCGCCGAGTCGATGCGCGTCAGCCCGGACATCGGCGCGCAAGCTGCAGGGCCGCAGCGACAAGCGCGCAACATCGTGCGCGTCCGCCGCGGCGGCCTCCGCATGCTCCGCCGCGACGGAGCGGGGTGACCGACGAGGAATGATGAGGGGCGCCAACGCCGCCGCCGCCGCCGGAACGGGATCGACGAGCCGTCTGCCTGATTAAGCTCCGCGAGAACGTCGCCGACCCGATGAAGGGCCGACCTCTACACCCCCCAATGGCGGCCGCATCAACCGTCCTCAACAGCCAGAAGCTCCCCGTCCTCAAGCTCATCAAGATGAGCGTCAACGCGCGATGCGCGTGAGCGACGAACGTGACAGTTTAAAACCTTGGTGGAGTACACTCGTCTTACATGTCATCTAAACGTTAAGAAAAGTTCAAAAAAATAACATGATAGGTAAAGAATAATCATTCACAAACATGCAATGAAATTTAACATCTACAAGTTATAACAAATAAATTTATTATTTTTGTTACAATTGTAGAAGTCGAATTGAACCTACATTGTGAATGTTTGTGAAGTGATATATTACATATTAATTTCTGTAATTTTTTGAATTTTTTTATAGTTATTTAGTGTATGCAAGAACTGGTGACGTCACCCGGGGAGCTTAGAATCCATCTTCTATGATTAATAACGACACGAATAATCGATGGTGTTTGTTTGAGTTTGCAGACACGCGATCCTGGCGCCGCACTGGAACATCAACGCCCACGCGGCGGTGTACGCGACGAGCGGGAGCGCGAGGCTGCAGGTGGTGAGCACGAGGGCGCGGTGTTCGACGGCGAGCTCCGGCGCGAGCAGATGGTGGTGGTGCCGCAGAGCTTCGCGTGGCGGGGCGCGCCGGCGACGAGGGTTCGCGTGGGTGTCGTTCCAGACGAGCGACGGCGCCATGAACGCGCCGGTGGTGGGCAAGTCGTCGGCGCTGCGCGGGATCCGGCGGACGTGCTGGCCAACGCGTTCGGCGTGTCGAGGGAGGAGCGCGCATGGTCAAGTTCGGGAGGGGCAGGAGCTCGCCATCTTCTCCCCCAAGTCCGGCGCCGCCGCCCCCGCCGCCGCTCTCCCGCCACAGGACGACGGCGTGCTCGCCGCCGCGGCCTGAGGCGTACGAAATACCAGCGTGAGCGCACGTGCGCATGTACATGTCACTAATAATGTGCACGTTTCCCGTTAAGGGTGCCACGCACTGCATGCACCGTATGTTGGACCGTACGTGTACGGTGTGTACCTGATCTAGAATAAATGAAGTCGCTGCTGCTACCAAAGTGCAGTGTGTTAATTAAGAGATCGTTTCGCTTTACCAATTTAAATTTGGCTTAAACTGTGCATTAACCGTGGAACAACCGAAATTCTGTCGGCAGCGCATGGATCTATCCATAACAGAGCATAGTATGTAAACCAGCCAGCGTCAAGTAAGCAGAGCACGACGCGTGGGGGAGGAGCTCACCGGCCGGCTGCGCTCGAGGGGACGAGTCGTCGGCCATCGTGTGTAGCTGCTGGAAGTAGGATGTAAAACAAGTACCAGTAAGAGCAGGTGCAATAGTAGAATATAAGTCAACTAATAACACATTTTGAAAGATAAATGAGAAGAGAGATGAGCAGCGGACTGCAGATTCGTAGCCAACCAGCACGAACTTCAAGATACAATGTGTATGACAGGTGGGACCAGATATTAATATTGTACTAATATAGGTAACTATTGTATAAATTGGTATTAAATTGATTATAGATGATTTGAAGTTAGTAGTTGGCTATACTATTAAACTTGCTCTAAACCTGCGTGTTCCCGTGTCGTGGTCCAACTTACTATATTTAGGGATGTAATTGGGCCACATGAATCCACTTATATGTCAAAGTAGTAGGCAACACGCAAATCAATCAGCGCCTTTCTCACTAATTTTATCTACGAAAGGATTCGCTGGGTCAGCCCACTTACATCCCTAGCTGGAATGGTAGTGAGGAGGAAGAGAGAGAGGGGGGAGGGGGTGAGGAAGAAGGCAAGATGAGGTGAAAATCACATGCTAACTCAGCAAGTTAACCACGCAACCTGCCACGTCAGTAGAAACCGCTTTCAAAAGTTGATTTGTACCTGTTTTCAAAAATGAAAAAGGTGCTGTACTCTTTTTATTTGTGGTTGAAGGAGACGATTCAACTAGGAGCAAGAAGGGAGGAAAGACAGACTTTTCCCAATGCGTACAGAATACTGGCCCAAATCCACTAAACGGCCCAAAATTGCAGGCTCACAGCACAGCACAGCACCAGGATTCCTCCATTCCACCGGCGCCGGCGGCCGCCGAAACCGCCCGCCGAACTCCGGCGGCCGCCCACCGTTTCCCCCACAAAAAAAGCAGCCCGCCGCTCTCCTTAACCCCCCACTCCCAACCATTCGCCGCGTCCTCCTCCCTCCCATCCGCCATGGCCGCGCCCAAGCCACTGTCCCGCGCCTCGCCGTCCCGCTCGCCATTGCTCTCCTCCTCCCCCGCCTCGTGCCGACTTCCTCTGGGCATCATCTTCCTCCTCTGGCACCTCCGGCCGCCAGCTCGCCTCCGCTTCCAGGACGGTAAGCGCTTGATTCCGCCAATGCGGCCTGCCCGCCGCCGTGATGCAGCTTACTCTACCAGCCTATGCAGGCGACGGCGAAGAAGAGCGGAGGGCGCGCGGGAAGAAGCGGCGGCGGAGGGCTACCTCAATGCGACGTACGCCGACATACCGGCGCCGCGGTGGAGACTGGGAGGAGATCGCCGGCGCGCCCGTGCCCCGCCTCGACGGCTACTCCGTCCAGATCGGCGACCTGCTCTACGTCTTCGCAGGGTACGAGAACCTCGACCATGTGAGAATCCCCCCCCTCTTACAATTCCACACTCTCTTTGCAAAAATGCATTCTCTCATTTACTAATTTTCTGCTTTCTGTTCACCTCAATTTCAGGTGCATTCTCATGTGGATGTGTACAATTTCACTTCCAACACATGGACGGGGAGGTTTGATATGCCCAAGGAGATGGCAAATTCACATTTGGGAATAGTAACAGATGGAGGTACATTACGCGCTGACCGGGCAATTCGGTCCGCAATGCCGATCACCTATAAACCGCAACTTCGTTGTAGACACAGTGACAAAAGAGTGGCATGAAACTGCCCCTTTGCCAGTTCCTAGGTATGCTCTGTGGAGTCTGTCATCACTTACCATTGGTGCTTATGTTATTTGTTGTTGTGTATCATCTTTAATTCTTAGGCTGCTATCACTTAAGCAATTGATGTACTTATGTTGATTTTAGTATTGAATTATCGATCAACCTTAGCCTAGTAATTATTACTGAGCAAATATCAGGCCAATAGAATTTGTTGATCTGAAAAAGGCTGCTATTTCTGCTATGATTTTAAGATGTTCTAAAGCTATGTAATGATCTTATTGCTATACCATATAAACAATCAGGTAGACAAACAAACTTATGTTAACACCCTTAGGTACCGCACCCGCTACTCAACTTTGGCGTGACGGCTCCATGTGATGGGTGGTGAAAAGAAGATCCCCATGAACCTGGATTAGAGCACTGGACTAGCTGTCAAGGATGGCAAAGCATGGAGAATGAGTGGCGAACTGAGATACCCATACCCCGTGGTGACCTCATAGGTTTGTACGAGTGTACTTGTTGTCAGTTGTGCCGTTTATGCAGTTTGCTAATTGATGTGCAGATTTCATAAGTGAGAACACATGCAACTGATTAGAAATGACAGTACTTCATTTTTTTTTCTTAACTTTTTACAGGGCATGCATTGTTGCTAATGATAAACTCTTTGTCATTGGCGTCAAGGGAGACTTTATGGCAAAACCAGGCTCACCGATATTTAAATGTGTACGAAGGCATGAGTATGCATGCTTATGTATCTCGATGTTACAAATTGAAGATTACTTACCGCACCTGATGTTTATTTCCTTAATATCAAATACAAGATATAACGCTACAGTTGCATTGGCACTTAGTGATATATAACACTTATGATGTTTTTAGCAATTCTAAACAAAAGTAAGAGTAGTTACACCAGTGAGTACTTTTCATTGTTAAAAAAAGTGACATGTACTTCCATATAAGAATTCTAGTTATTAATCCGTTACATTTTGATTTTTATGTTCTGGCTGTTAATAGCTATAGCTTGATTCTGCCATAAACACAATTTGCACATTTGCAGGTTGTGTATGGTGAGTATATATGCTAGATGATGGAAATAAATGGAAGCAACTATCTCCAATGCCAAAGCCAAATTCCCACATAGAGTGTGCATGGGTTATCGTTAATAACTCTGTAATAATTGTTGGTGGAACTACGGAAAAAGCATCCGATTACCAAAAAGATGATTCTTGTCGGTGAAGTCTTCCGGTTCAATTTGGATACACTGGTATGTTAGTTATATACACCTTTCATGGCTATATTCTCCCAAGCATATAGTCAAATGATTAGACAGATAAACATCTGGAATGCTCGTTTTTCAGACATGGTCAGTCATTGGCCGCATGCCTTTCCGGATCAACCGGCCCTAGCTGGTTACTGGATGTTGGCTTATTTCACTTCTGGGCAGCGAGATAGGGGGCCTGATAATCCTGCTCCAAAGAAAGTTGTTGGTTGCACGTGGAGAACAAAACTACACCTTTGATGTGGAAGGTTTTAGCAGTTGTTACTGTAGATTATAGGTCAGTATCTGTTTCCCTTTTCTAACAGCTAGGCTCTCCAGAAGCTATTTTTGTCCTGTATTTTGTATGATAGATTGACTTAATAGTGTCCTTGTTGTCTATGTTGTTGTGCATCCACATTTCCAAGATGAATTCTTTGCCATGTTTCTAAATGGCCAGAATATAAAATATTAACACAATCATTTTGCCACTTCTTGTAAGATAGGCCCCGTTCGCATCCACTAAAAAGAGTGGATTAAATTTTGGATTAAAGTGGCACGCTTTTCAAACTAAACGGCCGTTTCGTGCAAAAACTTTCTATACGAAAGTTGCTCTAAAATATCGATTATCCATTTTTAAGTTTGTAATAATTAAACTCAATAAATCACATGTTATTACCACCTCGTTTGGCATGAAACACTTAATCTTCATCTTCGGGAGATTCAAACACCATCATAGTCCCTTGTTGGTCGTACCATGGACTGTACCATCCCTTCTGCAGAGCTCGAACTGAAGTTTCTGTTGCGTGTTCTTAATGTTGACGTTTCTCCTGATTTTGATGCTGTCTACTTGTGTTCTGAATGATAACTTGTGTCCTGATTTTAATGCTGTTTACCTGCTTGTCTTCATTCTCACGTTTGAAATCTGAAAACCAAGAATCTAAGTCATATCTCCAAACAACCCAAATGAACTTCTGTAACAGTATTTATAGATCCAATCCATTTCCAACCTTTTTTTTAGGGTAGCAGCAGTCAAGGAATCATAGATCTACTGTATCGAAATTGGATTGTCGTCCTCTGCTGTATCATTCTGTTAAGCTATACTCCTAAGTTATAAGGTTTAGAGCAACCATTTTTGTCTTGTTGCATGGCTTTTCACCTTTGACAATTTGGTATGTTAACTGGCTTCAACAAGAGGCTAAAAAGACTCTGAAACGTGAACCATTCTGCGCTAATATCTTTTCTTCCTATGATGCTTGTGACGAATATTCTGCTAGATGAGTTGCGGCTGATTTAGCTACTATTTTTCTCAAGTTTCATTGCACGTAGCAGCTTTAGCTGATAAGCTTCAATATATTTTAACTATGCTTCAATCTATTTTTTGTCTACCTTTTCTTCTTCTACCATATATAATTTTCATGTACAAAAGGCTCCACGTCGAGTTACAATATTTTATTTATTTAACTAATCATGATACATTGGTGCATTATTTGCATATTTATTAGAGATAGAAATAGCCTTCATCAATTTAATTCCAAGATATACCAACTATCTCCCCCATTTTCTTCTCATTTGCCTTGATGCCAAGAAAGAATAATTTCTCCTGCAAGAATTATTGAACCCCATTATAATATATATTCATGATACATTTTCTCCTCTTCTGGTGCAGATCATGACCAGCTGTTGGGTGATTACTGATGACACTCTCTGCTGGATGATTGTGACTCAGGCATTTCTTCTTCTCCTTTGTGAGCTTAAACTTTGCCGGCATTGACAGGGGACTGTCACAATTAACAATGACTAATCATCACCGCATGGAACTGACTTGGTCTTTCGTCTTAATTTAGTAGATTTAATTAGGCCCAACTTCTCCGTGGACGCCCGGTCTGGCGGTGGCGGATGGGCGGCCGGCGATGAGCTCGCCGTCGTTGTCGCCGCTGAGGCGAGCTGCTCGCCCGGTCACCAACTACCACCTCAAATCCATGCATGCCGATATATATTTTCTGAAACTCACATCATCTTATGATACTAAAGTAGTGTTTCATCTCCTGAAGATGAAGATAAAGATAAAGATAAATGCTTCACGTAAAATAAAATAATAAACGTGTATTAATTAAGTTTAATTATATAAACTTGAAAAATTGATAATCTGGTATTTAGAAACTTTCATATAGAAAGTTTTCCACGTAACGCACCGTTTAGCAGTTTGAAAAGCGTGTCACGAGTATCAAAGTTTATCCAACTTTTTGGAGAAAAGAACCGGCCAGGCGTCAAAAATTAAATTTGGTTCAAGTTAAAAAAAATGTAGTCTGTCTTGTTACTGAAAATTAAAATATCATAGAACTGTTGTGTTGTATATGAAAACTTTTAGTAATCATGGCTTTCTAAGCTACATCATAATCATGTAGCCTCATCACAGAATTCCTGGTCTCCTGGACTATTTCTTTTGCCTGGGTGTGTGCTCCTTTTTTGCCACAAAGAACAGGAGAAAAACACCAATCATGGGATTTGTGTGATGGTGATGTGCTAATTCGATTCCATTTGTGATGGAATAGGTGATCAGCATGGGGCCAATGATTCAGTGGCTCTAAACACATGTCAAGAAAAAAGGTGATGACTAGGATCAATCAAAACACATACACACACAAAATGGTTTCAGAAGTAGTCACGAGTTGCAGTCCTACGTCTAGTGGTTAACCAACTTTTATCTAGAGGTTACGTCTAATTGCAACAGCTGCTAGTTACTAGTAGCTACATCTAACTAATCTAAGGTTAACTACATGTAACTAATCTAAAAGTGTTTATCCTTTTTGGTCTAGAGTTTTCTTACTGTCCCAATTCCATGATCACTTTTTAGCACAAAAATCATGTCAACAGGGTTAAATTTGACTGAGTTGTTAGGCATCCACTATGTGGGAATATGGTGGGATTATGACACAAAGTAGACCTTATACATGTGAGTGGATCTTTAGGGTGGTCTTAGCTAAAGTTACTCATATGCTTATGGCCTGCTCTCATGGCATTAAAAAAATAAAAAATAAACTTCACTGTCTCATTGACAAGAGAAAAGAAGAGATGGATGGAGAGAGAAACACAATTTTTTTAAAAAAAGTGTGGTCCCATTCTAAGGTTGTTCCACCCTTAATGCCACCTAGTACATATCACTGCTGATGCCCTATATGGCCTAACATATATCCAGCATATGACAAAATGCACCACACGTTTTCCTTTCTTTTATAAATAGGACAAATTTCTCAGCCTCTATTCATTTTATAATTAATTGTCCACACAAAATACAGTCGCATATTTTAAAGGCCCTTGTTAGTTTTTAAATTTTTTCTCAAAACATCCAATCGAATCTTTGGATAAAATAACATAAAGATTAAATATAGAATAAATTTAAAAACTAATTACACAATTAGAAGGAGAAATCACGAGATGAATACTTTTGAGCCTAATTAGTCCATGATTAGCCATAAGTGCTACAGTAACCACATGTGCTATGACGGATTAATTAGGCTCAAAAGATTCGTCTCGCGGTTTTCAGGCGAGTTATGAAATTAGTTTTTTCATCATGTCCAAAAACCCTTTCCGACGTTCGGTCAAACGTTCGACCGTGACACCTACAAATTTCCTTTCACGAACTAAACAGGCCTTGTGAAAACAAAATGATCAACTACTGATACATCTATAGAAATAAGAACATACACTTTCCCCCTAATTTGAAAACGATATTGATCCAAATTTATAAAATTTAGAATTCGACTTTTGCTTTCACTTTGCCAGCCATGTGGATCTTTCTGGCATCCCTCACACGTAATTACTCCACGAGCCTTCCCACTTCAAATCTGCCCACGTCACGACGAACGGATGGGATCACGCCACGTCCCTACCCCTCCCCGGACGGCGCGGGCAACACCGATCCCTGGCCGTGAGTGGAGAGATCCCTTTGCTCGCTGAGCACTCTACCCGGGCCACTGACGTGTGGTCCCCACCCTCGTGTGGGCCGGAAGTCGCTAGAATAAATGGCCCCACACCTCTCGTCTCCGCCTACTCACCCGCCCTGTATTTACCATTCTGCCCCTCCGGCGAGCCCCACCCTTTCCCGCCCTCATGGCGCGCCAGCAACCGCCTCGCCGGAGCTGCGGCGGCGGCGGCGCCGCCTCCTCCTCCTCCTCCGCCGCCGCCTCTACCTCCGAGAGGATCTCCCGCGCCGTGGAGAACATACGGCGATCTCGGCGGCTCTGCTGCAGCCCGCGGGGGCGGGCGCGGGGACGCGGCGCCGCTGGCGAGGTGGCTGCGGCGGCTCGAGGCGTTCCTCTCGGCGGCGGGGCTCGCGCGTCGAGCCGCTCGGAAGGCGGGGCGGCGTCCGCGCTCGCCGGCTGGCGTCGCGCTGCCGGCGCTGGCGGTGGCCTCTCCCCGTGCCGCGGGCCGGGAGGGGTTGCGACGAGTTCGAGTGGGAGGTGTTTCGAGGTGTGCGTGCGCTGTCGCAGGCGCGGCCGCGGCCGTCGCGCCTCGCGTGCGTGTCGAGGAAGATGGCCATGTACGGCCTCCGCAAGTTTCCTCTTCGTCGACCCGGAGCTCGGCATGCGGATCCGCTTCACAGAAGAGTACGTCGCTAAGATCAAGGTGATGTCCGCGCCTTCAAATCGATGTATTTGGATTACACTGAAATCACCTAGTCATGACTTCAATGATAGGGATTAGCGAGTTTTTTTAGATATATAGATTAGTGAGGAGTAGTCTAAATTGTTATCATTAGTTACAGACATTTCTCGGTGATTACTACTCCACTACTAGAATTATGGCATGAAAGTAGGTGTCATTCCTGCAACTTGTGCATTTGAAGGAGAAATTGTGGACTCAGGTGGAATTGATGTTCAGAATGTTTAGCATTGAGGAAACCTGGAGGATTTTGAGGCTGTGGTTGTAAGCTTGTGCTTGCATCTAGGTTGTAATTTAGTATGAAATCTTCTGTATGGAGTTACATTTTTTATTATGCTAGCACCTTGATTTCATGGATTGTCTAAGTGAAGGGTGAACTGCGGTGATTGATCTCTCAGTTATATATGCTTTGCATGTGCCATCAACTATGCCCCCATGTGAGTGGATGGCATAGCATGGGAGGCCACTTGTTTTTGTCTGTGCCGACAAGCCTGTTTGTGTTTTTTTTACATAAGACGCGTCATTAGGCTGATCGAAGATTTGTGCTCTGGAAGACTCACTTACATTTCTTCAGATATGTCCTTTACCAGTTCTAATGAGAGGAATCAATTGAAGCATAAAGCCATGCTTGATTTGTTATCAATAGACAATTTTGGTTAGAAATGGGCACACTCTAATTTCTGTCCTTTTTCTTTTGGAGCAGAAGACAAATTTAAAATTAAAATGAGCCTGTATCCTACACTAGATCTATGGTCTGCTGAACTGCTAACACCCTTTGCGTGATGCTTCATGCTTTATTTTCTAGTGGATGTTTTAATTGCAAAATTTCATTCATGCATTTGTTATTTGATATGCCAGAGTTTCGTTTGCCATATTGACATGTTTTCAATCTCTATGACAGGGTTTCTTCGCACAATTTTTGTGGATATATTGCCATGCTTTGTTGGAAGGTCGCTCGAGAAATTGTCCGTTTCTCCCATATCTTCCCAGAGTCGACTTGGAGATCATGCGTTGTACTGTTGCTTCCATCATGTCATGGATGTATTTGACCACAATTATATAACTCCTGCATGCTTTTCAACTTGGTTTGCAACCTACAAGTTATTCATTTCGATGACTATGGCAAACTTCTAGAACACAGATTCAGATCCTTTGGTCTATTTAAAGAACACCTGCAGCTCCGTCATAATCTCTCCAAAATCAGTCACAGGTTCCGCATGTTCCTTTTGCTGCTCTTCTTTTCTGTTACAGCAAGCCAGTTTGCCATTCTATTCAAGACAACAGCATATACTGGACCAATCAATTTCACCAATGGGGTGATATAGCTGTGAGTATGAATTAAAAATCACATAATGTTCCCTTCTGGTTATGTAAAAAAACATACATAAACAGATTTCTCTTATGATGCAGGTCTTTCCAGTTTTCAAGTTGTCCGGTCTTGTCCCTTGTTTGCATGCAGCTGCTAAATTTCTCCAGAGCTCAAAACATTGCTTCACTGGCCAGTCGATGGCATGCCTAGTAACATGCTCTAGTGATTCTACTTATGTAAGCACACCAAACAGTTCTGGAACCTTGTGCCTTTCCAGCGCATATGTTCTGAGAGACTTTTCAGAAAGTGATTTGGAGTCTCTGGAGAGTGGCTCAGTACAAGGCAATCTCATGGCACGGCTCAATTGGCTTCATACATGTCTTCATACCACAAGAGGGAATCACTTGGTTAGTAAATCTAAAGCTTCCATTTGAAGTTTGCATGCTTAATCTTTCCTTCATTGTGATAACTTGAAATTAATGCATACCTTACTTACCAAGACATCTTCTTTTATATTGATAAGTGTTAAAGCTAAACATTTCATATACATATATTTTTTTGGGGTGTCCTGTTGATTCTTATGTTTTTTATCTTCTGTGTTCACTGCAGTGCTGTATCTGCTGGCAACCCAGTGGCATCACGATATTTGGCTGATCGTTGATCGGACATTCCTAAATACAATCTGATGCCTGAATTAACACTGTGCCTTCTGCCTTAGCAAGACCGTGTGGTTCCGGCCAAAACATTAGTTCTTGATTACATCGGTTTCCATGATGGGGCCATCACATCTCAAATCACTCGAATTGGTCCGGATTGCTAGATATGGTGAATTGAGGATACACATCAGGCTCCTATTGCACCATGCCAGAATCTGATCTGGTGGACAGAAAATCTGGTCTTCTGAGGATTAAATCATCTGCTGGATCTGAGAACTACAAGGTTGTCTCTCTGAGGATCCGATGAACACCCCTGTTTTTGCCGCTAATCACGTCATGCCAATTTTCCATGAGAAACAGAGAGAAACATCATGTAATTTTGAACAGTTGATCACTGAAACTCCACTCTAGGCTTGCCTGTGCAATAGACCACGCTTCATCCATGTAAATTGCTGTAGGCTTCCCTGCCTTTTTGTTGTGCATATTAAGATTTAAAATTTAGGGTATAGACCACAGATGGATATACTAACTGAATCTAAAGTTTTCGTTATGGTTGGCTGGATTGTTCAGATCAAATTTATCACATCTGCATTTCTCATAGAATCGCCTTCTCGGTAATTCTTGCTCGTTGCAACCGTAACATACATGCATTTGGCGATTGATCAGAAAGGGTATTTTGTCATACGGTTCAAAGTCCTCAATATCATCAAACGAACAATTACTTCAGCGCAAGAACAATCCAATGCATAAACCTGAATTCTTATTAGCAAAACTTCTTCATCATGAATATATTTTCTGGAAAAAAAAGATGTGTAGAAAAAAAAAGTTGTGAAATAGGAGTATGTAGAGAGTGGGAAAAGTCCTCGCTGCCCAAGTTTTGGCTACAAACATGCACCTCGAACAGAAACAGAGGAACAGAAAGCTGCTGGCTATACACACATGAACACGAGAGAGCTATCAACAACCTGAGCTACCAATCTAATCAGGATGGCCCCGGCGATGCTTTGGATGGGCAAAAAGAATCAATTTGACTACATAATTTCTATCTGGTGAAACAAACGAACTCCTACTGAGAGATTTGGACAGTTGGAAAAAATTCAGTACATCCCTTTGAAACGGTGCTGGTCCGGCAGATGCTTGCTCCGCTCCTCGTTTCTTCTTTGTGTGGCAACTCTGAAGAGACCATACAAACACTTTAGATTCCATCTTATCACTTTTATTCACGTGTGCAGTGCATATGTTTCATTGCCTGAAGCATATTATTGACTTATTACCAAAGTTATATGGCAGAATATGTCATATTATTAAATTGCAGAGAATGAGGTGTCAAGACTCAAAGTGTAAAGTGGAAGGCTCCTCATAAAATTCAGGTTAGAAGCAGCTTACTGAACCCCCGAACCAACCTCATAACTCTGTATAGGATGGGCGACCACATTGACTTCAAACAGGCTGGAACCAAAACATTAGACGAACGAAACACTCAATTAATGTCAACAAAGACTCCTGAGACAACAGGTTGGACAAAACACAACTAGGAATAATTCGAGTAACACCGTATGAACTCAAAACCAATCATTGATGCACTTACTTTCACCTCCACATGAATGACGGGCATTAGTTGCGGCAACACGCTCATCTACATTTCTTTATGTCATTCTGAAAGTCTCTTGTGGAAGTCCTTAAACATTGTAGATCCACCAGACAATACTAATCTGAAAATAGTCAAATATCACATATCAATATATGTCACAATTCTTAGATGTGTCCCCAGAGTTCAAACAAAGCAACCTTATACAGATCTCTCCTTGTGTCAATTGGCGCAATTGAACACAGCTATCAATTAGTTCAGGTAGAGGAGTGAGAATCGGCAGAGTAAATCTCGGGATGGAAGAAATCTGCATTTGCACTAGTAAGAGGTTAGAAAAATACATCAAATTCATGCTTTTCTCCCTTTTAATGTCATTCAAGGTGAAGAGTCCAAATGTCAACAAATTGACTTCTGGAGGAAGCATTTATCAGATCAACACAAATGTATACACTTGACCCATAGTTCTTATTAGTCTTTTTGTGTTGAAGCCCCTGGACTTTCATTAATACTGAATGCCCTAAGAACAAATTACCTTCCAACTAATCATACATGCTCAATCATAACATGGGGCTTTCAGTTCTTCCGACAATGCACATGATACATGGAGTAACACATTAGACAAACAAATAGGACACAATCAGTTGAAATGGCAAACACTAAGTCTGATCAGTGTTCTGTTGAAACAGCCTATAGTGAACATATAGGCATCAATCTACTTACAATACATACACTATCTTTAGGGGCAATAAACATCAAAAGCTGTAAAAATGTCCATGTCTGTTCAAATTTCAAAGCAATGATTGGTATCATGTCAATTGTAGCAACACCACTAAAAAACATGGAAACTAGATGATAGAAATGGAACAAACCTCTGGTCCAAGAAAAACGCTCATATCCAATATCAATTGTGTATGGGACTCCAAGTCTTTGCTTAATAGCAGACCAGTGTTTGATATACTTATCAGGCTTCTTGTCAATGCTTCTTGAACTCCTGAATTGTAATGAACACATAATACCTATGTCTATCTGTTCAAGAGAAAGTCTAAACTACAGTTCAATCTTGCTGATAGAACCTGAATAATAATATCATACGTATATATATTAGCCACAGAATAAATCCATGACAAAAGTAACATCACAAAAATTAAGAACACCTGTACTTTTTAGAATATTCACTACTCAATTGTGAATTAGCAATGAGCATGATTTAATCTAATATCTCTACCATCATTCATGCTGCAGCTTGCCCATGGACCATCCCCAGGCATTAATTAATCCGTGATAATCATAACAAATTACTATTCACAACAAAGTTGGCATTTTTTTGTTTCTTCAAACATAATTGTTTCGCATTTAAAATTCAAAGGATGAATACAGCACGCCCATTATCTCCTGCGTATTCTGAAAAAAAATACAGCACACGTCCCTTTCATGGAATTTGCTGTGTTGACTCAATAGTCGATATACAGATACTTCAACAGAAACATCACTTTCAACTATTCATCAAAAGAATGTATTTACACCGTTGGAAAATTACAACAAGGTACCCTAAAAAAACCAGAAGGTATTTGAGTAAGTAGCTCCGAAACCAAGCAGCATAATACCTTGACAATGTCTGAAGAAGTGTAGCAATACATTTCTTTCACCCTACGAGCTATATCCAAAAGAATCCTCAGGTGCAATAAGTTCACCTCCTTCCTGCACAAACAAAAGATGCCATTAATCACTAAAGCATATGTGACAGGCCACAACTAATTATAGAGGCAATAAAGATCTGGGAGCAGCATAACTCAAATTACAGATGAAAACTGAGTAGAACATTGAAATGGTATCAACTGTTCTAATTTAGTACTGTAAAAACTACTCACTCCTTTCAATGTATTTGCACAATATGAAGCTCAGATACACACACACATCCTGTTTATGAACAACATGAAACTTGATGTAATGTAACCTCAGACTTAGAGGAGAATGAAATACCTG
>CM020186.1:12060317-12138200 GCA_009805545.1 Oryza longistaminata | reverse complement strand
GAGACATGGCGGGAATGAGGTGGTGATAATTTATAGTGGGAGGAGGGGGAGTGCATGCATGGCAGCTCAGCGAGGGGTTTTGGATGCGTTTGGGTTGAGTGGTTTGTAGCTGGACGCGGCTCGCGGCGTCGTGACTTGTGACAGATTCATAGAACGTACACACTCACCTATTAAAAATTTTGGGCTAATTAGATACGTGCCACTAAAAAATTGCCGGTTTTAAAATATGCCATTACTATTTGTGTATTTGTAACAATGCCACTGCTGCTTGTTCGTAATCTTAATGGTGCCACTAAGATACGTATTTTGCATGTATTGGACGAAAAATCCCCTCATCTTCTATCTCTCTCTTCACTCATCTTCTACCTCTCTTCGCCTGCAACATCCGCCGCGGGAGCTTGGAGCGCCGGACAGAACACCGCAGGTCCGCCATCTGCCGAGGCTCTTCACGAAGGTTGTCCTCGCTGCATCGGGCGTCGAGGTGGTGGAGGCAGCTGCTGAACCGGAGAAGCTGCGGGTGCGGTGAGGGAGGGAGGGAGGGAGGTGCAGGAGCTTGCCGGAGAGAAGTGGCCGCTCTTTAATTCCTTGGTCATCGCCATTGCCCAGAGCTCCTCACACGGCGAGGAGAGGCGACTGGATCTAGGACGCGCTGATGCACAAGAGGAGGCCGGCGGTGGGTCAAGGTGGAGGGAGATGACGCGCATGAGGAGGCCGGCGGCGGGCTAAGGTGGAGGGAGACACGAACGAAAGAGTGCTAGAGAGAGGAGGAGGTGTGACTGTGGTGGCCACCATCGCCGGTCAGGTCACGCCATGGAGGAGAGGCGGAAGAAGAAAGGGGAAGAAGGGAGAAGGAATAAGGGGAAAAGGGTAGTTTGGTCCAGATTTTTGTAAATGCATCCAAAGGGTAGTGGCATATCTTGAATACATGTAAAATTATAATGGCATGGTTCCCGATACGCGAATACTAGTGGCATATTTCAAAACCAACATATTTTTAATGGTATGGATCCAATTAGCCCTCAAATTTTTGAATAAGATGAAGGGTCCAACGTCTGCCTAAAAATTAATGGCGTCATCTATTAAAATATAGAGGTAGTATCATCAGATATTATGAAGGTTTCAGGTATCATGATAACTTCAATAAATATAAAAATATCGGATGATACCTAAGTACCATGATTTCTTTGGGTATCATGAAGGTATCATGTATGATGGTACCATTAAACAGGTACGAGTAGTATATAGATATAGATATGGATGATACCTAAATATCATAAATGTATCAAATATATATCATGATATCTTAAGATATCATGGTGATATTAGGTATAATGATAATTGAACCATTAGGTACCAAATGTCATAGTACAAGTATCTTGGTATCTTGGTGTCATGGAGATCAATATCATGATACTTGAACCTTTTGATACCAAATTTTATAGTACCTATGAATATTATGGATGCGCTACCTCCATCTCAAAAATTCACTTATATATAAATATGGACAAGTTTTTTTCAGATCCTTGTAAAAAAATAAACTCTTTTTCAATTAGAATGAAGATAGTATCAAGTATTAAGTATTGTGGAGTTATTATGTACCATAAAAGTATCGGGTATCATATTTTATTTTACCAATTGATCTAAAAGTAAGTACTACCATTCTTGCCACATGCGTGTACCATGCCTGGTTAGGTCTGGTTTCTATCGTCGCACACTTTCTTTTTCCAATGAAACAAACTGTAATTTTTCTCTAGTAATTTGGCCGAGTTTGTGTTGAGAGAAAAAGAGAAGATTAAGAATATATGTGAAACGAGATGAACCATACTGATTAGTTGAGTATTAATTATTTAAATTTGAAAAAAATGAATTAATATGATTTTATAAAGAAATTTTCCTATAGAAACTTTTTGCAAAACGCACCATTTAATAGTTTGGAAAACGTGCGTGTGGAGAACTAGAGAGATCTTCTCTAAAGCTGCCGAACAAGAGAAATCTTCTCTCAATCTTGCCTTGTCAATCTTGTCACTCTCACAGCAATTGGAGGTGTAGGATGAGTAACACCACAGATAAAGTGAGATAAGTGATGCATCTTAGAGTTACAGTACTACTTTCTTCGTCTCAGAAAATGCACTCAGTCTTTTTTTTTTTTAGAAAATACACTTAATCTAAACAAGGATATGACATCTTCTAGTATAATGGATCTGGATAAAGAGTTAATTATCCAGATTCATTGAACAAGAAGAAAGAGTCACATATCCGTCTAGATTGAGTTTTTTTATAAGGGTACAACTCAGGACGCACACTCACACACACCACACTCACACCACAACACACGCACACATACGCGTGCGCGTCCTTAATACACACTAGGAATGAGATTGGAGACCACTAGGTCTCAGTGCACGGGAAACGTGCAGTCCCACTGAACACGCACGCGTGTGTACCCTATTTCTAGTTGAGACTGCCCCGAAGGACAGTCCCGAAGAAAGACGGGGAAAAATCCCGTCGAGGTGAGGTCCCGCGAGTTGAACTCGCGACCGGCTGTTTGCTCCACTGCGAATGTGCCAACCGAGCGTAGCTCGGTCCTCAAATTAAGTTTTTATTGGATGAAGAGAGTACATAGCATTATAGAGTAAGAGCTAAAAAGTGGGTTGTGGGATAACCTCAGCAATAATATAAGCGAAATTCCGTGGGAGTATTAAGTATCCCGTCCAGACGAAATTCCGTGGTGTAGTCCCTTTTTAAAAATAATATAAGCGAGAATCTACTCTGTTTAGAAAGCTTTAGATTGTAATAAAAAACTGCAACACAACTTCTTAAGATTTAAAAGAAACTACAAGCTCTCTAAACAAAGTGAAAAGGTCCTACGAGTCTATCCATATGACCATATCTGAACAAATTTTGTTAAACTTTGCACGAACTGTAAGTCAGTAACAGCGTATGTGTACATTGGACGGTAGCGGTAGGTGAGGTGCAGGGCATGGACGGACGGGAGAACGCGAGAGGTTGCATGCCATGCCAGAGATGCCACGCGCGCGCCGGAGATGGCCGTGGCGCCACGGCGACGCACAAGCGCGCCATGCCAAACCCAGCGCGCGGCGGCCATGCGTGGCGAAGCATGTCAGACGGTGCGCTCCAGCGCGGCGGGGGCATGCAGGCGACGACGACGACGCAATTAATCAACCTAAGCGGCGGGAGTCCCGAGCTCAGTTACCACCATGGAAACATTGATAATATAAGACAATATACAAACATGCAAGTCTAAATTCGATCGACATATGTAGAAACAAAAATAACAAATTTTATCTGCGCTGTACGGGTAGTATTCACTGTCTGATTTTATTATTTTTGTTTCTCTAGTTATAGATCAAATTTAGTACTGCATGTTTGTGTATAAACTTATATTATCACAATTGATGTTACTAATTTTTTTTAATTTTTTCTATAACTATTTGTGTCGCATGTAAACAATGGGTGCCATGGCACCTAGGTGTAGAAAATCTGTGTCCGTGGAGTGCATGCATGGCAGCTCAGCGAGGGGTTTTGGATGCGTTTGGGTTGAGTGGTTTGTAGCTGGACGCGGCGTCGCGACTTGTGAGTTGTGACAGATTCATAGTACATGCACGTTCACAGTTCACTCATCTATTAATTTTTTTGAATTATATGAATGTTCAAACGTCTACCTAAAAAATAACGATATTATCCATTAGAAAATGAAGGTAGTATTATCAGGTATATGGAGATTTCAGATATCATGATAACTTCAATAGATATAGAAATATCGGATGATACCTAAGTGGCTAAGTACCGTGATTTCTTTGGGTATCATGTATCATGGTATTACTAGATAGATAGTTTCAGGTACTACCTCCGTCCAAAATAAGTGCAGCCATAAATATCCGTGTTTAGCGTTTTGATCGTCCGTCTTATTTAAAAAAAATATGGAAAAATTAAAAAAAATTAGCCACACATAAAGTACTACTCATGTTTTATCATGTAATAGCAATAAAAATACTAATCACAATTTTTTTTCAAATAAGACGAACGGTCAAACGTTGGACATGAACAATGCTAAAACCGCACTTATTTTGGGACGGAGAGAGTACCATAGATGTGGATGATACCTGGATATCATAAATGTATCAAGTATCATGATATCTTGAGATATCATGGTGGTATTAGGTATCGTGATAATTGAACCATTAGGTACCAAATTCATAGTACAAGTATCATGGTATCTTGGTGTTACGAAGATATCAGGTTTCATGATACTTGAAACTTTTGGTACTAGTGGATATTATGGATGCGCTACCTCCCATACCAAAATATTCACTTTTGTATACGAATATAGACATGTTCTTGTTTAAATCCTTGTTGAAAAATAAATTATTTTTAGGATGGAAAAAAGTATCAAGTATCATGGAGGTTACTATGTACCATAAAAGTATCGGGTATCATGTTTTATTATACCAATAGATCTAGTACGTAAGTACCATTCTTGACACATGCCTGTACCATGCATGCCTGGTTAGGTCTGGTTTCTATCATCTTACCTTTTTTTTTCGAAGGAAACAAACTGTAATTTTTTCTCTAGTAATTTGGTTGTGTTTGAGTTGGGAGGAAAAGAGAAGATTGAGAAGATACGTAAAACGAGGTGAACAATTAAAATATTAAGTATTGATTATTTAAATTTGAAAAATAAATTAATATGATCTTTTAAGCAACTTTCCTATATTTTTTTAAAGACACACCGTTTAGTAATTTGGGAAACGCGTACGCGTGGAGAACAGGGAAATCTTCTCTCAATCTTGTCTCTCTCACAACAATGGGGGGTGTATGATGAGTAACGCCTAGAAATACTTTAGACTAAAGAATAGAAGAAAACACCTAGAATATCTTATCTTTTTTACTAGGTTGTGGGATAAGTGAGGCATCATTGATCCCTTCATCTTAGGAAATAAATTCAACCTGGATGAGGATGTAACATCTTCCAGGATAGTGAATCTGGATAAGAATGAGTCACATGCATGTCCGTCTAGATTAAGTTTTTTTTTTAAGAATGAAGGGAGTACATAGCAGTATAGCAGTATAGAGTAAGAGCTAAAAAGTGGGATGTGGGATGACATCAGCAATATCAAGTATCCCGCCCGGAATGGATTCCGGGGTGTACGTAGTCTCTCTTTTTAAAATACAAGTGAGAATATATTCTGTTTAAAAAGCTTTAGATTGTAGGAGTAACAAAAAACTGCAGCAAACTTCTTAAGATTTAAAACAGCTCTCCAGACTCCAAACAGTGAAACGGATCTACGAGTCTATCCATATGACCATATCTGAACAAATTTTGTTAAACTTTACACGAACTGTAAGCCTGTAACAGCGTATGTGTATTGGAGGGTAGCGGTAGGTGAGGTGCAGGGGCATGGACAGACGGGAGAAGGCGAGAGGTTGCATGCCATGATCGGTGCCACGCGCGCGCCGGAGACGGCCGTGGCGCCACGTACGGCGACGCACAAGCGTGCCATGCCAAACCCAGCACGCTCAAGTGCACGCGCGCGGCGGCCACGGGCATGCATGCGTGGCGAAGCATGTCAGACGACGGTGCGCTCCAGCGCGGCGCGGCGGGGGCATGCAGGCGACGACGACGACGCTATCAACGTACGTAAGCGGCGGGAGTCCCGAGCTCAGTTACCACCATGCATGTACTACGTTGGTATATACTCTCCCTCCGTTTCAAAATGTTTGACACCGTTGACTTTTTAACACATGTTTAACCATTCGTCTTATTAAATAATTACTTAAATTTTTAAATAAGACGAATGGTCAAACACGTACTAAAAAATCAACGGTGTCAAACATTTTGAAACGGATGGTATATCGGACGGATCAAGACTAGGGATGAAAATGGTCGGAAATGTACTGTTATTTTAATATCTTCACGGAAACGGATGAAAACAGTCGGAAAATTTAGAATTCAACTATTTAATGTCAACTTTGATACCGCGTTGGGAATTGAAAAAACTTTATTTCGGTAACAATTGGTAAAATATTATTATTATTATTATATTAATTTTTCAGAAAATTTCCATACCGTTTACATCCATCTGTCTGGTGGGCTCATGGGTTGGTGGGCTGGGCTGGGCTGCCGCTCGCAGCTGCACTGGGACTGGCCCGACAAGCCCAGGCTGAAGGACAAATACGTGGGCCTTATGAGATTAACTCCGTGGGCTGTTCCAAGCATATGTTTCACTTACGTGCAGTGGCGGGGTCAGGATTTTAAAGTTGGGTATTCCCATCTAACAACAAAAAGTTCATTGTAAAAACAAATCAATGGTTCACAGTATGTTAATACCGATAATCAAAGAAATAAAACTATAAATTATTACATGATACATCTAATTTTCTATTTCGGTTCCTTTATGGCTTGGAAGAGCAGCTTTAATTATGCGTTCCTTCATGGCTTGAAAGCGGTTTATAATATCACAGTCATTGACTTTCAAAAACATCTCACGCTCAATAAATGTAACCAAGCAATCATTCGAGTATTGATCCCCCAGCCCGTTTCTCAATTTATTCTTCACAAAATTCATGGCAGAAAAGATTATTTCAACACTAATTGTTGCTACTGGAAGTACTAAAACCAATTTGAGAAGCTTGTAAACAATCTCATGTCTATTGTGCAACTTTGTTTCAACAATCGTAATGGAAAGATCAACAAGATTTTTCACTTTTCCAAATCTTTCATCTATGCGCATCTCAGTGAGGAAGAGTACTTGGCTAACTAATATGTGTACATGTGTATATATTGAAGTATACTTGTTTCTTGATAAAAAAGCTGGGTATTCCTGGAAATACATAGGAATAATTGTAGCTCCATCCCTGCTTACTTGTGGGTTCCATGTGGTTTTTTATTTTTTATTTCGTTTATTGTGCCACATCACTCAAAGTCACCTTTAATACTATCTTAGGACTACATTTGCACCGGTTTTTAATAATACAGGATGTGTTCTATCCAGTTTTGTGGTTTAGGGATGTGAAAACTTGACGTAGAATGAGGACCTAAATTGAACTTATTCCTCCAAGTGTTGCAGCCCAGCCCAATTATGCTGATCATCCATACAGAAAAGTGAACTGAATATTCTCGTCAGATGAGCACTAGAAAACCGTCTGACAAAGAAATATCGCCGAAAAATTAAATAAAGCTGTCTGCTACAATCCCGATGAAAACCAGTCTTCTCATCGGGTCGAAAGCATAAAACTCTCGGGTTTTTTAGTCAAGTTGATAACGAAACAAATTGAATGTTAATTTTTTGACAAGATTTGTCCGGATTTCACTGTTTTTGTAGATGGATTCCACGAAATCTCATGAGCGATTTTCTATGTCGGGATTGTAAACCCTGGTATCAATACTACAGTCAATTAGTCAAATAAATCCAGCTGCCTGCTCATGCTTATGTCTCCAGTGTAGTAGAATATCCACTCCAGCAAACCAGCAAAGTCCTTAATGCAAAAAAGAGTGAAAGACAGTTCCTGAATCTAGCTGCATAAGGAAAAAAAAATCGCTGAATCGAGACCACAATTATATTAAAATTGACCCTCGTGTGCCTGCACATATGAGTCTCCTCTCCAGTACTACCACTAGCATGTAGGATTAAATTAATTACCATGTAGTTAACGAGCTGATTAACTAGTTAATTTTCTTCTGATAAAGATGTGCATATATATTCCTCATCCCATTCTCGTAGCTTTTAAGCTAGCAACACGCAAACAAGACGTGGATAGAATCTGCCTTTTTCTTCTTTTTTTCTTTTTGCTGCAAGTTGGGAATCACAAATTCACGAAATCTATGAGAAGAAAATCTCGGCAAACATGATGGAATCTGCCCTGCCGCCCTTTTGCCGATGAAGAAGACGTATGCATCTCAAGAGAAGTTTCCCCTTGATCACACAATATTCTGAAGCTAATTGTACTTAGAGAAACTTAGTTTGGGAGGAGTTTTAAGGATTCTTTTCTTAGGCAGGCAAGCACAAGTCCCATAAGTGGTCGGTGTGCTTGCTCAAGCAACTTGTAATTAGCTGTTTGTGACCTGTGAAGGTGTGCATATATCTTCAATTCCTTCATGTGTGCTCTAGCCTCTACTGGATCGTTTGCTTTGGCCTTTGGTGTTTGTCCCTGTGACTTGAGACAGCTACCCAGCAGATGGGGCCTTGTGTATCCACTATCCACACTTTCAAGTGATCGAAAAGGGCAAGAATTATTTAGCATGCATGCTGTTAGCATGGTTATATTTTCTAATTAAACAATCATTCTCAGGTTCTAGTGATTTGTAGCACATCAGTGAGTTAATGTTGGTAGTCTCACTTTCTGCAAAATTAGTCAAGTCAAGAGAATGTTCATTTTGGTTTCAGATAGTTTTCGGTGCTCAAGTAGGGGTACTTCCACACCCCAAAAAAGAATCAGATACCAAAGTTCAGTCATTTTGATTCTCAGCCAAATGCTAATTAAGACTAGATATCACCTTGACCCTACAGCCTAATCATTTGGAAAATTAATTTAACACATCACACTGATGAGTGAAACTGATATCAGTGGATTTGTCATTAAAAAGCACTTCCATGTAATTAAGTTTTTTTTAAAAAATATGTGATAAGGAATGGAGAAAGTCCCATGGCCCATGGGTCTTAGTGGCTAGCACCACCTACTGGTGGGCTGATTAGCCTGGGTTCGGGACTTGCTCCTTGCTTAAAACCATTGATACGAAAGTCATTCCTTTCATATATATCTAGCTGAAGTCTTATAGACAATAAATTTTTAAAAATAACATAAATTAAATTTCCTGAATATGTGATAAGAACATGAGAAGTTTATGGATTGTTACCCCTAAAAGAACACCAAAAGACTGAATTTTATGAACAGGAGTCAGGAGAATATCCCTCGATACAAACAAAAAAAAAATCACATTATCAAAACAAAAAAAAAAAAACATGACACCATGACATTAGTGAAGTACAGTGACAGTTGACAGTTGACACCAATCCAGATCTCACAAGCCCAGCAGGTGAGAAAGCCAGAAAAAAGCAATAGCAGTAAAGGCATTGGCAAGCTAAGCTAAGCAAAGCAAAGCAAAGAGAAGCAGTCCAGTGGTTGCAGTGATCTAGTAGCACTCCAAGATTATGAATTTAAATCTCCATAGGAGCGAATTTTAGATTGTGTTATTTGAGAGCTAAATTCTCTATTTAATAGGCTAAGTTCTTAATTTAAAAGACTGTATATATCTAGTTGAATGTAGAGACAAGATAAAAAAGTATCTTTCTCTAGCTGACATGTGGGTCCCACGAGGTTTATTTATTTTTGAGTTGAATTGCCACGTAAGCGCCAAGTCAATGCCACGTCGGACAAAGACCTAGTCAAATAAGCCACATAGGCACCACATCAGCCAAAACCGGCTTCAAAACTGCCAATGGACCTCATTTGCCCGGTTTTCGTAAGTTGGGGGACGGATCGTACCCGGTTTTGCGGTCAAGGGACGAAAATCGGACTGGACGAGAAATAGAGGGACCCAAAGTGAACTTATTCCGTTTCACTTACATATAGGTCTCATGTGCATTTTTTTGTTTTTTGCTTATTGTTCTATGTCACTCAAAATAGCCATTAATACTATTTTAGGACTAAATTTTGAATAATAAAGGATGTGTTCATCCCCATTTTGCCATTTTGCGGTTTAGGGATGTTATTTAAAACTTAACGTAAAAAAGAAGGGACCTAACATGAACTTATTCCTCCACTTGTTCCCGTGTAGCAGCCCAGCCCAATTATGCTGATCATCCATGCAGAAAAGTGAACTAAACATTTTCGTCAGATCAGCACTAGAAAACTGTCTGACAAAAATATAGCAATTCCGATAAATTAATTAAAGCTCTCTGTTTACAATCCCAAAGAAAACCAGTCCTCTGATCGGGTCGAAAGCAGAAAACGCTCGGGTATTTTAAGTCAAAAAGATGAAAACAAAACAAACTGAATGTTAGTTTTTTGACAATATTTGTTGGGATTCATTGGTTTTGTAAATGGATTCCACGAAATCTCATGAGCGGTTTATTTTCTATATTGGGATTGTAAACCCTGATATCAATACTACAGTCAATTAGTCAAATAAATCCAGCTGCCTATGACCTTATATGCTTATGTCTCCAGTGTAGTAGAATATCCACTACAGCAAACCAGCAAAGTCCTTAATGCAAAAAGAGTGAAAGACAGTTCCTGAATCTAGCTGCATGAGAAAAAAAAATCGCTGAATCGAGACCACAATTATATTAAAATTGACCCTCGATCGTGTGCCTGCACATATGAGTCTCCTCTCCAGTACCACTAGCATGTAGGATTAAATTAATTACCATGTAGTTAACGAGCTGATTAACTAGTTAATTTTCTTCTGATAAAGATGTGCATATTCCTCTTCCCATTCTCGTAGCTTTTAAGCTAGCAACGTACACGCAAACAAGACGAGGATAGAATCTGCCTTTTTCTTCCCTTTTTTTATTTCTTTTTGCTGCAAGTTGGGCATCAGCTTCAGCTAGCTCGATCGATCACGAATTCACGAGATCTATGAGAAGAAAATCTCGGCAAACATGATGGAATCTGCCCTGCCGCCCTTTTGCCGATGAAGAAGACGTATGCATCTCAAGAGAAGTTTCCCCTTGATCACACAAGATTCTAAAGCTAATTGTACTTAGAGAAACTTAGTTTGGGAGGAGTTTTAAGGATTCTTTTCTTAGGCAGGCAAGCACAAGTCCCATAAGTGGTCGGTGTGCTTGCTCAAAGCAACTTGTAATTAGCTGTTTAATTTGTGACTTGTGAAGATGTGTATACATATCTTCCTTCATGTGTGCCCTACTGGATTGTTTGCTTTGGCCTTTGGTGCTTGTCCCTGTGACTTGAGACAGCTACACAGCAGATGGGCCATTGTGTATCCACACTTTCAAGCGATCCAAAAGGGTAAGAATTATTAAGCATGCATGCTGTTAGCATGGTTATATTTTCTAATTAAACAATCATTCTCAGGTTCTAGTGATTTGTAGCACATCAGTGAGTTAATGTTGGTCTAGTCTCACTTGCTGCAATATTAGTCAAGTCAAGAGAATGTTGATTTTGGTTTCAGATAGTTTTCGGTGCTCAAGTGGGGTACTTCCACACCCCAAAAAAGAATCAGATACCAAAGTTCAGTCATTTTTTATTCTCAGCCAAATGCTAATTAAGACCAGATATCACCTTGACCCAACAGCCGAATCATTTGAAAAATTAATGAAACACATCATACTGATGAGTAAAACTGATATTAGTGGATTTATCATTAAAAAAACACTTCAATATAATTAAGTTTATTTTTTTTTCTAAATATGTGATAAGGAGAAAGTCCCATGGGTCTTAGTGGCTAGCACCACAAATTGGTGGGCTGATCAGCCTTGGTTTGGGACTCACTCCTTGCTTTAAAAAATAAGTTGGCAATAAGTTAAAAAAAATAACATATACTAAATTTCCTAAATACTACTTCCTCCGTTTTATAATGTAAGTTATGTCTAGATTCATTAACATCAATATAATGTGGGAAATGGTAAAATAACTTACATTATGAAACGGAGGGAGTACATGTGATAAGAACATGAGAAGATTATGGATTGTTACCCCTAAAAGAAACCCAAAAGACCGAATTTTAAGACCAGGGGAATATCCCTCAACACAAACCAAAAAAAAAAAAAAAAAAACAACATTGCTTACAAGAGCATACCAGAAAAACAGACGCGATGGCTGCTGTAGCAATCTCCTTTGCTAAGCTACGGTTACGCCTGGATGAAGTCGCTTCATAGCTGAAATAGACCAACCCAATAGCATAATATAAGTTGCTGTTCTGTCCCCTTGATTGAAGCTCTATAGCACTCTATTGGTTAATAATCTATATTGGATATTTAACAAATACAATTTGGTTCATAATCAGTTCATGATATTTTACACTCATTTCTGTGGTTCTTCTGAACAAAACAACTAACCATTTTTTAGAAGGCTGTTCCATACCCAAAAAAAAATAAAGGATAGTGAGTTACAGTGCTAAGAATTTATTCCTAGGCAAACCATATAGGTCAGGACTAAAGACTAAAAACTGATAATACTTGAGCAAGAGCATGAATCTACTGGCTATCATGTTTTCATAAAGGAATCTTAAAAGTACACATCGATACAATATAAAGGTCTACTAAATTAGAACACAGAATTTACATTTCCTAATTGGGATAGTAACAGGACTTAGTTGGTTGAGTTTAGTCTTACTGCTTACAACCCATGAGGCCATAACCATAACTATGCCAGGTATTATCAGCTTAGCAGAGGCCACTAGCTGGATTAACATACCAAACACATCGGCAAGCTACAAAATTATATGGTTAATTGGATATTAGACAACAGTCCTTGACAAGGTACCCCTTGGTTCCCAAATCTAAGAACATGATTCTCCTGGTTTCAAAAGTTAAATACTTCCTCCGTTTCATATTATAAGACTTTCTAACGTTGCATATTTATATAGATATTAATGAATCTAGACATATATGTGCATAGATTCATTAACATCTATATGAATGTGGGCAATGCTAGAAAATCTTATAATATGAAACGGAGGGAGTACTTGATATCAAAATGTTAATCATAACATGAATTTTCAGATAACAGTGCATTTGAGAAGGTTTTGCTAGTTTTTGGAAATGGTTTGGATGGGTTAATGTTCATGATTATAGATAGGCATCTTCATTTACACAATATTAACATGCACAGGAATTTCAGTTCGCAAATGATGCTTACTACATATAATGTTCAAAGTAATCTTAAAGTGAGGACCAGCCATTCATGGAAAAGTGTAAATTCACGTATCTGGAAGGAAAATGCAGAAAGTCAAATTTCTCCATGAACATTAAAACCTAGCAAGACTCAAATCCATAAAAGTCCAAATGCACAGCGCCACTACCACACTAAAACCACAATCATGAAATTTTATAGAACAAAGCTAAGGCCACTATCATCGACAACTGAAAGTCCTAAACATCTAAAGCTGAAACATAATCTTGAGCACAGCTTCGTAAAGCAAAAGGCGCCAAGCAGCCTAGAACCTGAACCCCAAAACCTCCTTGGCAACCACAGAATGGTACAACCTACAGATGAACTGATGAAGCAAAAATTACACAACGATGAAGCACATCAGATCCTCAATCTCTGGCGCCTAGAAGAACCAATTCCACGAATCACCAAGCAGCTACACGCCTACACGCGTCGGATCAGATTCAGATCACGGCCTTGCGCAAACCACGCCGAGGCGGAGAGTGGGATGGACAGGACGCGGAGGTGGGGGGTGGGGGGGAAGCGACTTACATGAAGAAAGAGGCGGTGAACATGAGGCCGACGGCGACCATGACGACGGCCAGCGTCGGGTACCAGTCCACCGGCACGGGGCTTGAGATCGCCTTCGCCGCCTGCACACACACCACACCACCACCCATCCCCACAACGGCGAGGTCAGCCAGCACATCACCGCAGCCTTGTCAAACCCTAGATCCCTAGGAGATATCGGTCGCGGGGCTTACCATCTCGCCGGATCTGAGAGCCTCTGCGCCGCCGCTCTTCGTCTCCGCCGCGGCGATCTGTGGTGTACACAAGTGACACTGCAAGGCAGAGTGTTGTGCTCATATATGAGCAACTATGGAGCATACAAGGCCTAATGGAGGAAATCCCTCATAGGATCATCATGGTGAATTCTCTTCATGCGGTAAGCCTCCATGTCTTCCGCGGTAACCTCGTCATTCCATTTCACATTGTACTTCCTCTTCCTTTCATCCATCTCCTCTTTCCTCCTCGCACCCTCCTGCAGAAAAATGGAACTCAGTGTCAGCATCTATATAAATAAATATATTGACAAAGAACGAAACAGATAATATCAGATGAAAGGTGCTAACCTTCTTTAGGGCTTCATCAAGTAGCTTCTTGTCAAGAACAAGATCATTAGGCACATCAGTTCCCCAGGTGGCCAGTCGCTTTTCTTCATGTCGTACAGGCTCATCTGCATTGGCAATTTCAGGTTAACTGAAGTTCATCGTCATGGACTAACAGTACTCACAAATGGCTTAATGTAAAATAGAGTAGGATCCCACTTAAGCTAGTTTATATGGAAAGAATTTCAGCTGCACGTTTCAAATTATACATGAAGCAACTGACAATCTGAGGCCTCACACTATCATAAATAAGACAACTTTCAGAAACAGGGGAATACTTTTCTGATAACACATTGATATGATGGCTATGCAACCCACGCTGAAGTGTGAGTTAACAAGTTACACTGTGCAGGTTCGTCAAAATATGAGGAAAAATGAATCAAGAATTGCCTGATGATTCAGATTGATGGCCTTTTTCTTTCAATAAGACATGTTTTTATCCCACAAAACTAAGCTGGCAATATGAATATTAAATCATGTGTAGTGTAAACTGACATGACATACACAGAAAGCCATAATATCTCTCAACAGCTTACCTTCTGCAGCCTCCTTGCGTGCCATATTTGCCTTCATCAAATCTGCCGATGCTTCAGCAGCCTCAATTCCAGCTAAGCCAGTGCAGTAGCTATTTCGGATAGTCTGCTTGCAGCATTTGTAGCCCCACTGATGATCTTTCCACCATGAACCCCATACGGTCGTATGGTTATTAATGAAAACATCCTCTTCATATTTGCTCTTGGGAAGGGCTACATCCTGTATGAAATAAATTTTGAGAATCCATGAGCTCTCAATACATGCAAAAAACAGTAGATAATGTGAAGAACTGAACTGGAACTGTGAGCAGACAATATAAAGTACAGAAGCAAAGCGCTGCCATCAGAAGCCTACTGAATAGTATCAAAGTAATGACCAAGAAATGGATGGAGCTAATAGGAAAAACTGGCATAAGAGCTCCACAAAACCTATACTAGTGTAGAGAGTTCTACATTCATGTGATGTTCCACATTTCTTAAGTTTCTTGCAGTTGTACTGAATGGCCTAAATGACTTACAACTGCCTGAGTGCTTAGAACAAACCTTAAGATTTTCGTCATCTGATGCAATAATGCGACATGCAACTAGTTAGCTAAACAGTGTTCTGAGACAGATTATTATGTAATGCAACAGCACATCTTATATGGTGTAGAGTTCTAGAGTGACAGGCTACGGAAATAGACTGTTAAAGGAAGAACTATGACAACATTACACTGGCAAAGAACAAACAAAGACTTCAAATTTGAAGGATAACAGAAGATTGGGTTGAAACCTCTACATCCTAGCATCCTAGGAAGAAGTAACTATTGAGAAAGAAACTATAAAAACGTAATTAACAGTAACTATTATTGTATACCAACCTGTCCTTTGATTATTCGACCAGTTCGGTCATATTCAATCTCCTTTTCACTTTGTCCAAGAAGAAGCTCCCGAGGGATTGGTTCTTCAGATGCAGCATTCCCATACTTCTCCATAATCTTGTCTTTATTTTCAGATTTCAATTTCTCCTTTTTGATCTTAAAACTCTTGAATAGAAGTTCAGCTTGAGATGGGGCAGCTTGCATGTGAATATCCTGTCCCTTGTCAAAAGCTTCCCACGCATGTATGTTGAGTTGCTTGAACTCCAGAGCTTGTCCGCTAAGTCGATTTTGGTTATCACCCTGATAAAAACAACACATCAGAATACTGAACCTAATAGTCTTTGCAAGATAAGAAATCAATATGGGCCATAACACAGTGTAAAGCATTAAACTTGTAGGGTGTCTCCCACTTACCACATAGAATTTATCATTGGGGTCTGCATCTGGCAACGGATCTTCACGCATGGAGCGGGTTTTTGGATCATAGTATGCAGAGTTCACATCAAGGTTCAGAAGATACTTTGCAGTGTCTTCCCTAATACGCAAATTCCTCACAGTTCCAGTGCTTCCACCACCTGTTGTACGTACACGCTTCTCTACCTTAGCAAAATCCATTTGAGCACTCTCATCAACTTTAGCCTCATCTATCTTCAAACCATCTTCTTCATCCTCCATCCTCACTAGCCACGTTCTCATCACCCTCCTCACCATCCTTCTCCTCAAGTTTCTTGAGCTGTTGCTCTTTCAGATACTTTTTCCTAGCCTCTTCTCTAGCTTCATAATCTGCAATAACACGGGTGTACGTCGATGGGTCGTAACCATTCCAGCGATCACGCTTTCCATCATAATCCAGTTCAAATGATTCCACTTTCTCATCTGGTGCTATATTGATGTTAGTCCATTTAGCTCCCACATTGCGAGGTCGCTCCATGCATGACTTCTTGTCATGAGTCATGGCTCCACAGCTGGAACATAAAGATAATTCTCCGTTAGATAATCTGGACTGGGAATACAAGTAAAAGAGGCAAAAAAAAAATTAAATGTGATAAGGCTATTTGGAATCAAAACAACATTCAAATACATTCTGAATAACAGAACAAACCAAATTCTACATATTGATGCATCCTGACTTAATAAATAGATTGTTATAACTTTATGATTAAATTCCTATTAGGATTAATGGCATAATGAAACGAACACGACACTTACTTCTCACAAGCTCCTTTCCTGTACTTGTTGGCCTGGAAAAGCTTAGCACCCCTGTCATACCATGACTTGGTGTAGTTTGGGTCCGACTTCCAATTCCGTTGATGCTTCAAACTCTGAAACCCATGAAATCAACATGAAGTCAGAACTTCCACTAACCAAAAATCTCCTGACTCAGTACCAATTTTTTTTTTTCGGTTAGAGGAAGCTGCAACTTACCGGCTTATCAGCGTTAAGATACCATGGGGCTGAGGACATGTACTGGGGGATATGGGGATTGATCTCCTTTCCATCCTCGTCGACCTCGGCGGGCGCGAGCCCAGCCTTCCTCGCCTCCTCGAGCTCGAGCTGCTTCCGGTGATCCTCTCTAGACTTAAACGACACTGCAGCAACGGAGAAATCACCGTAATAAGAGAATCGTCCGCGGAAATCTCCCCGCATCAACCAATCGCAACAGCCCCGATCCCCAATTCAGGCAACGCAGAGACCGTACGGATCCCCGCGAAAACCCTATTTCCCGTCGAATCGAAGCGAAATCACTAGTTCATCAACGCCCCTAGATCCAAAACCGACGAAATCTACACCAAATCCACGCGGTTTTTGCGCAGGATCGAGCTAGGGTTACGGAAACCGGTAACAGGACGCTAGCAAAAAACTTACCTGAAGCGGTCGCCATGGCGCTGCTCCTCGCCTAGGCCCGCTTCTCCGGCAGGAGAGGAGTGGACCTCGGGGGAGCGCGACGCGGCGGCGAACGGCGGCGAGAGAAGCCGGCGAAACTGCGGCGAGGTGGGGATCGCTCGCGAGGAGGACGAAACGGATTGGGGGAGAAATTTCCCCTCGCGTGCTGGGCCCCCTACGTATACCCCTTCCCCTCGGCGGAGGCTACCGCCATTAACGTGGGCCGGAAGCCCAGTAGGCCCATTATTATGTTGGGCCTAATTCGTTCGGGCCCATGAGGGGTCGCGTGCGGCCCAACCCCACCACCTTCCGCGAGACCTCCCAGAGAGATAGACCTTGCGCTTTGCTCTCCCATGGCGTCGCGTCCGTGGCTTTGAACCCTAGCGCAACAATGGCGACGGCGACGGCGGCTGCGGCCGCCCCGGCGGCGGTGCCCGCGCTGGTGTCCCCCTTGTCCCGCCGCGCCTTCTTCCCGCTCCCTCGTCGCGCCGGCCCCAAATCGCTTCGGTAAATTCGCCTTTGCCGCTTTTCGGACAGGGGTTGTTTGTTTGTTTTATTACGGTTTTAAGTTTGAGATTTTTGGCGTGGGATGAATGAAGGCTCTTCGCGTCGGCGGTGGGGCGCCGTGGGTTGGTCGTGGTGGCGGCGGATGCGGCGGCGGCGGCAGGTGGCGCGGAGTTCAGCGACGAGGAGAACCCCTACGAGGTGGAAGCGGAGAATGAGCAATTTCTCTTAAACTTTTATTCGCTCGGTGGACTTGTTTTTTTGATTTTTGGGCTGTTGGATTGTTAGATTCTGGGTATTACCCCGCTTGATAGCTTCGACCACATGAAGCTGGCCTACAAGAGGAAGCACAAGGAAGCGGAGGAGAATGGGGATCAGTACTACCTGTCAAAGGTTCTGTATTGTGCAGAGATTGTATGTTTGGGCTTGCAATGTTACTGTTATTTTGTTGCTCGGCGCTGATGATATACTTCTTGTGACTTCAGTTGGAGAAGGCATACGACACTGTGATGATGCAGCAGCTGCAGTATAGGAAGAAAGGAGTAACATATGGTTCAGTTCAGGTCTGATTCTATAAATGCAGAGGCTTTAGAGTGCAAGATTTTAGAGTGCTTTCCTACATATCCTATTTGCAAAAGAAACAAGTTTTGTGAGTATTCGGTTTACTAGTGCTTATCACGGAATTATAACACATAAGATGGAGGCAAGTAACTAAACACTACAACACATGCTATGAATGGCACCATCTCGCACAACTGGTGTTTATGAAAATTAGGGGACCAGTTACCGCTGCATTGAAAATATATAAAGAACTTTGGAAATGGATAGAGGATCAAACAAGGCAACAGTAGTTATTATATCCAGACATGAGTCATCTACTATAGTTAGTTTATCCACAAACATTTTTTTGTTCTATTAATAATAAAACTAGTAGCTAAAAAGTCGTCAACATCATTTCTTACAATTACAATTATATTTTCCAGTTATGATTTTATTCACCGGTGCCCTGGTTTTTTTTCCACCGTCAGGTGTCGAAGGATATCAAGTATGCTGATGACCAGCCAATAGTTCCTTGGGGACCTAGGTACCTTTTTAATCAAGTTTATTGTTAGAATACTATATTTCATTAATCCTTTGATAATACTGTATGTCAATGATTGATGTGATGCATGTTTATGCAAAATAACAAGCTTCTATCTTTCATATAAACACAACCATGAAGATTTGGTAGAGATCATAAGAAATTTGAATTGCCCTGTTTCTCTTGTGAAAGCATGGCGAAGTGGATGAGGCCGCTGAAAGGCAGGCCTATCCTACAAGCTTTGCCCTATTCAGTTTTGCTTTCCTCAGCTGGTGTTTTGTTTTCATTTCCATCTTATAGGACAAGCATTGTACATGAGCAGTGAAATTTCCAATGTTTTAGTTCTGCATGTACAGCGAAATTGTTGAGAAGGATATGCACATAGAATGCTTGTTGTTTAAATTAAACAGAAACATCCATTTGAATCCAATAACTAGTGGTTGATATATTCTTCTTGCAGATCCTCCAAATCAACAGTAAAGGACATGCGCATCAATTTAGGGATATCAGCAGCCATTGTATGCAGCTCTTCTCTTAATATTTAGCACATGCCTATATCAACTAGTGATATAATTCTGACCTTTTTTTTCCTTTTTTGCAATTTTGTGGCACTGTCTTCAATATCTGCAAGAGCTCTATATCATAATTGTTATAAAAAAATCTATCTCTTTTTAAAGATATTGATTCTTTGGGGTTTACTTATAAGTTGAGAGCATGCTTCTGTGTGGTATAATGTTCTTGTAATATGTTAGTTTGAATGCATGCACTATTATATAGTTCTATCATTGTGCTCCAGTCCAAAATAGATGCTGTCATGCTGCTTTAGCCTAAACAAGTTTTTGTTCAGATACTTCTTGTTTTGATTTATCTAGGTAATGTTTCTGCTTGAATGCCCTTATTAAGAGCCCAAAGGTATATAAGTCCTATTGGATTATCTATAACCACACGGCTAGGTTACTTATGTTTAAAATCTTCATATGTTTCCGAGGTCAATTAAAAGAGCAAACATGTTCTTTCATCTTGTAAAGCTAGAATTGGCACTATTTAGACAATGCAAATAACACTCCTATGTTTTTGTTCTAGACAATAATGCTTTGAGGATACCTCAATCTCAATGGTTACGATTTTCTTGCAAAAGATTTTTATTTGTACTACCCTGCAGGTTGTTTGGATAGCTATCATGGGCAATGCGGACTGGAAGCCATTGCAGTTCCTATGTTTTGCTTTCTTCTACAGAATACTTCAAAAGCTAAGGGCTACTGAACCACCAATAACACCAATATATAATGTGAGAAAATATTTCTTAGTCACCTCCATTTACCTTTTTATGAATCATGATACTATAATTTGCACATTTTACTTTGGAGTGCCATGCTGCTGTTTGCTAGGTTCCATAATTATCAGCTTTTTTTGCCAAATAGAATTAATGTATTTTTACTGAACCTGTTTCATCATTTGACTTTGCTTCCATTACCTGATTCTGTTGTAAACTGAAAGGCAATTAAACAAAAGAAGATATGCAGAATTCCGTCCCCCAAAAGCTTTTGTAACTTTTCAAATGGGGGTGGTTCTTACTGATGATGGGTACCATCATGAATTTATTTTATATTAATAATCTTATGACCGTTATTTGAAATGATTAGACAATGGTGATATGATCGCATTCTGGTGTTTTCTGCAGGAGTATGGTGAGGTTGAAGGACGTGGAATACGAATGGCAAAACGAGTAGTCCGTGCTTTGGGTTTGATATTTGGATGTGTATTTGCTGCGTCATTGGTAAGTAATGCTGGAATTTTCTTGATCTGCTGCTGCCATGTTATCTACCTATCATAATTTTAATCAGTTGCCTTTTGGTTTGGTTTTCTTTGTATGAATCTTTCCAGGGTTATACAGCAGCTGTTAATGTGATTGAGTTTTCATGGCAGTATACTCCACGTATTGTTTATTACTATCAGGTACAAAAAAAATATGCGCTTTCTTTTTATCAAATGCAAAGATTTGTAGATCTATCAACTCTGGTCAAAACCATCGCACCTACTATTATATATAAAGAAGGGCAAAACTAACTACCTTGTGATTTCTTCCAGGAGTTGATTGTTACAGCAGCTACTGCTGCTCTGCTGTACATCACAGCCTCATACTACCGGTAAACAGACAATGGAATTATAATGTTCTGGTTAAGAGAACCATGAGATGTTAGGATATGAGATGAGATTCGGTGAGTGGCACACTTGTGGACTGGTGTTACCTCAGGCATTAATGGAAAGTCAAGAGTTCACAAATTTTGAAGTATAATTGGGCCGGATTTTGAGTTAGGTACTGTTGAATATGCGCTTGTATTTGGACAGTTGTGAACCTCCTCACTGGGCGTAAGGCGTCGGCTGATGAAAAAAATTAATGTGCATATTTTAACAGAAATGTAATGTATGAGATTATATCAGATTCTGGTATTTTCCAACAAAATAACTTGATAAGTACTTTCAGGCTTCAGCGGTATGCTAAGCGTTAAGTTTTGCGCTTATCACACTTCTACGTTAGCTGCATCTGTGATTATCATGTGCCAGAAGCAAAATTCTTTCCATACAAATTAACTTTCTAAGAAAAATAATTTGATATTATCGAATACTATGTCATTTAGACAAACTTTTGTAGCATATAGAGATCCTATGTTATCACTATTTTCCGGATCTTATCATTCCTTTCTTTCTTGTATACGCATGAAAGCTGTGTATCATTCCATTAAGAGAGAAGAAAAAGGAAAAAAAAACACGGCAAGGGGAGTTGAAACGCCACCACTCATATCAAACACAATAACACATACAGGCTTTCACCGAGTCTAGGGACTAACCTATCTAACGATTCAATTGGTTTCCACCATTGTCAGTTAAATTACGGAAATTTAGTTAGCAGAATATTAGTGCCTAATGGCTGACAGTACTGACCAGTGACCAAAGATACCTGGTAATGGTCGATCACCATCAAATTTCACCTCAAGTAGGAGCACTTGTGATTTTGTGAATACAAATAAGCTGATTATTTCTTAGCTACAAAAGAATGACATGAGTTTTCTTTCTCACATGAGATTGGCTTACGAATTCCACAAAAAAATAAACTTTACATACTCCTATACGCGACCTGAAAACGCATAACCGATTTGGATTCTAACACTTCAACATATTTGGCGTGAAGCTATAAATATTGCCTATCCGGCGGTCAGGGCAATGAACCACTGTTACCAAGCCCAGCTATCATGCCTGTAAATGTGGCCACTGCAAATCCAAGCACCCCACCAGCAAAAACCTGAGAAATGCATCTTGAAATCATTAATGTGTTTCACATATGTGCTAGAAATCAGAATATCATCTTATGCAATAACATGCACAATTGACTTTCTAAATTGCTAACATATACAGTCAAGCAACAGATCAAACCTGAGCTGGTGTGTGCCCAAGGAGTTCTCGGAGTGGTCTTGTTTCAGCCAGTGGATGCTCCGACGGGAGTTCATACACAATTTGATTCAAGACCTAACATGTTCAAGTAGTTAGAACTGGAATGCAATTTAAGCATCCATAGAATTAAAGAAATTCTGGACATATCCAGCAGACAAATCGACAACATCCTTCTCAACATATGATAAATACTAGGAATAACATGTGCTATTAATCCAAACTATCACAAACATATTAAAGCATGTGCATATTTCAAATAGAACCACACCCTTCCTTCTCTCTCTCCAGCAAATGACTCGTGTCCTTTTGCTTTTAATTAAGTGGCAATAGAAACGTGAAATATTCAGGTCATACCTCTGCTTGCTTCCCTGCATGTAGCCTGACACCAAAAGCATCATACATAACCTGCAAGTAATTGCCGAAAAGTTAGCAGCTTCCACCAAGTGAAAAAAACAATAATCCATGATGAAAATGCAGCATACTGCATTTCTGAAGCAGATGACTGTAAAAGTCCATAAGAATCACAATCAGTTATTCGATGATGCTATATTGCCAGGTGCGGGACAGGTAGGGTGAGAGTTAAATCACAGGACACTTGCAATCTTTAAGGAAGAGGTTAGCTGTCAGCTGTTTGTATTATTGTGATGTCCTCGACTGATTTTTGTAGTGCCAATATACGTAGAACAATCATAGTGCTAACATGCTATTGTCCTTCCTTCCACTAGCTTAATTAACTATGCAAATAAGTCCTGGTCAATTATAATATGAAGATACATCTTCTCTTCCATATTGCAATGAAGAAAAAAAAAATGCAGCCTTGCTGCCATGATTATCAGAGAAAATTGAGCAAGGAATTCACATGGACTCGCAATTTCTCCACTCTTGTACTTTGCTCGTCTCAACGATCGGATCAAAGACTCAAGATGCTATCTTGAAACTCGATCTGGGGTTAAAATGTGTAGAAAGAACATAAATTTACTCGTTCGCGAGTCGCGACCAATCAACTACTAGTAATATTCCAAAAACCAGTGATCAGATCCACAGTGCCATTGACGAAAGCCTGAACATTTGGATGAACTAGCTAACCACGGACGCGAAGATGGCGGCGGTGGCGAAGAGCGAGCTGCCGAACCCCTCCTGGAGGCCGACGGCGACGGCGAGCGCGACGACGGTGGCCGAGTGCGACGACGGCATCCCGCCGGACCCCACCAGCTGCTTCGCGTCCCACCGATTCTCCTTGTACCTACACCACCCCCCACCAACCACAGCGTCAGGTCAGATCCCGCCACGGGGGGAGCTCGGATCCAGGCAGGACAGGAGTAGGGCCGCCGTAACGAACGTACCATGTGGTCAACACCTTGATGAACTGCGCGATGGCGCCGGCGAGGACGGCGGCGACGAGCGGGCAGTTGCCGAGCACGGCGAGGTAGGAGAACGACGACGCGGCCCCCTCACCCGCTCCCACCGGCGGCGCCAGCACGGAGGCGGAGGCGGAGGCGTTGTCCCCCATTGGATGGAGCGGGCGGGTTCTAGAAGCTTCTGGAAGATCCGGCGCCCGGCGCGGTGCGGGGAGGGGAGGGGAGGCGAGCGGCGGCCACTCGTCGGCGTCGTCTGCTGCGTGTGCAGGTGGAGGTGAGGGTTCGTGGGTGTGGCCGCGCGGAAGGTGGAGGCGAGGGCCGAGGGGAAGAGGAATTGGTCGGGTCCGAGCTGGCATGTGGGCCCGGCTAGTTGGTGACACTTTGTGGCTGGCATTTTCTTCTACTCTCAAGTCTGAACAGCTGCGTTTGAGAGCTGAACATGGTGGGTTTAGTTCGCGAAAAGAAAAATTTTAGGTGTTACGTCGGACGTTTGATCAAATATTGGAAGAGTTTTTCGGATACGAATGAAAAAACTAATTTCATAACTCGCCTGGAAACCGCGAGACGAATCTTTTGAGCCTAATTAAGCCGTTATTAGTATATATGGGTTACTGTAGCACTTATGACTAATTATGGACTAATTAGGATAAAAATCGCCTCGTGATTTCCATGCAAACTATCCAATTAGTTTTTGTTTTTATCTATATTTAATACTCCATGCATGTGTTAAACGGCGCATTTCCCGAAATGTTGAAAGAGTTGAAAGAAGAGTGTATTTTCACGCACATATTTCCCGAAATGTTAAACGGCGCATTTTTTTATGAAACATTTTATAGAAAAATTGCTTTAAAAGAAAAATTAATACACTTTTTAAGTTTATTTTTTTTTGAGAAACACGATACAAACGCATGCGTCCACAATACGTGCCCACTCACCTGTACGGACATCTTCAAAGGACTAGGCCCACGGATGTCTCACAGTTGACGGGTACGTCGTCTACCACTGAAAAAATAATTAGCTATAAATGCGAGCACCCGAGTCAAATCTTCGGTTGGATTTGAACCCGGATGGACTAATTTCACCACAAGAAACCTAACCAGTTGAGTTAACTCACTTCGCAAGTTTAAAATAATTAATTACGCACTAATAGCTTACCTTGTTTTTTATATCTTCTTTATTCCTCTCTTTTCAAACACAGAAAGCTAACCAGATGAGTTAGCTCACTTCGCAAGTTTAAAATAATTAGTACGTTACAAGGATACCTGATAGATATATGGTGGCATTTGAATTTGATGAAGAGGAAATACTAAGTTGGTGTATGTAAAACGAGAAAGTCATTAGCACATAATAATTAAGTTTAATTATTATAAACTTGGCAAATGGATATATATTTGATATTTTAAAGCAACTTGTATATAAAAGTTTTCGTATGGAACGTACCTTTTAAGTAGTTTGAAAAGCGGGCTAAGTAAACAGAGGTAATTAAATCTGAATCTCAATCATAAAAAAACAGGGTAATAGGTTGAAAAGCGTGCTAACACGGAACTAGTCTCTTTTTCTTTTTTGAAATGTTAAAAATTTCTCAATGAGTTGAAACTGATTACTGAAAAAATAATATGGAAGAAACTCATGTATTTCTCTACCTCTTTTTTTACACGGTATTTCTCCATCTCTAACGCTTTAACAACGCAGTTCCGTCCATATGTCCTCCCGCTCCTACTGAAGCATTCCAGTTCTTTGAAAGAACCATAGGCATGAGGAAACAAAAAAATAAACCGGCTTCAGAAAAAAAAAATCGTTTTGCTAACCCATGAGATCATTATGATTCTCCATATGAGAAAACAAGAAAAACACATATGAGAAAACTAGTTCCGGATCAATTTTGGTTACAATGCGCGAGCAATTATCATATCATTAGAAGAACATCTATATATACATGTTGTTATAGAATTTTCTGTGATATTTGAATATTTGATACCTATTGTGCATCGGAATCTTATGTGTATAGGACATATTTCATACTATGAAATGTTAAACCCGTATACTTGCATGAGCATTTGGTAATGGAGAAACTATAATCACATGAGATATGTGCATTAGTGGACCCAACACTAAAATTTAGTCCGAAAAAGTGCAATGTACTTTTTATTAATGAAATAAAATTTATTATACATGAACTGTATTACAATTACACTTATCAGAATGAATGGTCCTAACTGCAATGCAATATCAACAATTATAATCCTAATTTTCCATGTAATTATATAATTTTACAATTGAAATAATCTTCACAGAATGTGTTCCCTATTTCACAGATGTCGTGCTTGATCATACCCCTTTCAACTTGTTGCTGTCATTGTAATTGCATTTTGCTTAGGTGGCCAGGACAATCAACAGTTAGGCGTTGCATTTTTCTTAGGCCGTCGAGACAATCAACAATTAGGCATTGCATTTTGCTCAGGCAGTCAGGACAATCAACAATTGGTCTGAAGAAATAAAGTACTAGTTAAACTAGTGGTCATTAGTTAACATCACAAACTTATATTTAGTATTTGCTCTTTTAGTGACCAATATTTTGTTGTTAGGCACTTAGGATCTTTGATTCATTTATGTAGAATCTTTGTTCATTTATGTAGACAAGTTTCAACGAAGCCTTTACTCTCTCCCTTATAGTATCAAACAATTAAACTTCTACCAAACCAAATGGCCAATTAATCACTTGGGCTCACTCCTCGCCCTACGAGTCTCGATTGATTGAGTCCATGACCCAATCAAGTCGGACAAATAACTAATAACAGGGGTAGCGAGATGTGCCTTGCGTCCTTAAGCCAATTGTTGCCATCATCAAGTTGTGGGGGCAAAACCATGGCTTCTTCATTTTCTCGGGAGATTAGGGGTAAAGAAGAAGAGGGAATTATAGCTTCTAAGTTGCTTTTCCGGTCATGTCATACGCCAATGTCATGGCATACCATAGGAGTAAGTATACCTTCGGATACGTGCAAACCTACTTTCAATGAATACATTTTAATGATGCACTAAAATCAACAAAACTCTCAATAAATAAATTATTCATACATACCTCCGGATATATGAAGCTTTTAAAGGTTTTTTTTTCCACTAACCAACATCGGACCACTAATTGTTATCCACGTAAAACATGCATTTAGGGCAGGTTTGATTTGAGGCTTAAATTTGGCTTACCAATATTTGTGAATTTCAATAGTGTTTAGTGTCTATTTGGTTTGAAGCCAAATTTTGATATGTCTAAGAAAATATGCCATTTCAATAGTTAACTTATGCTATTTTGGCTTCAATCCAAATACAACTTTGCCTTCCCAAAATTAATCATGTCAAAACTTACTAAAATTTGGTATTGTCAAAAAAAAATTAGTAAGGCCAATTTAGAGGCCTGTTCACTTTGATGCAATTTTTAACATTACCAAATTTTAATAAAGTTGCCAAAAAAGTGGCTACATTTAGTTTGCTGCCAAATTTTGGTAACTATATAAGAAATCCTGCCAAAATGGCATCAAAGTGAACATGCCCTATGTCACAAACCAAACCAGCCCTCAACCTTTTATCATCAAAACCTTGCGGATTAGCATTAGCTTATCCCTGGAGGCCTTTTTTTAATCAGAAAAAAATCTCATCGCAGAAGTTTTTTTTTTTTGGGCAATAGGTGCTTCTAACAAATGGTAAAAGCCCTAGCTAGCCCCGACGACACGCAACCGCCCTTACCACCGTCCACCCGAAAAATCCAACGGCCAGGATATCCCCCTTCGCAACAAGCCGCGCAGCCCCCGTCCTAGTCACTGCCATGTGGGCCCCACAGCTCAGCGACCGAGCAGACACCTAAAACCGCCGCTTACAAATGGGCCCCCACCCCTGGCGATTCGAGCCCCCAAAGCTCGCGAGGTCGAGGAGCTGAAGCGAGGAGAAGAGAGAGAAATAAAGAGAGAGATAGCCGAGCGCGGAGACAGAGGGAGCAGCCTGGTGTACGAGGCGAACGCGCGGGTGAGGGACCCGATCTACGGCTGCGTCGGCGCCATCTCGTCGCTGCAGCAGCAGGTGGAGGCGCTGCAGGCGCAGCTGGCGCTGGCGCAGGCGGAGATGGTCAGGCTGAGGATGAGCAACGACTACATCGGCCGCCGCCTCCGGGCGCGCGGCTGCGGCGGCGGCGGAGGCGGAGGCGGTCGGTGAGTTCGTTCGTTCGCTCGATCTCTCGCCGCGGGTGGTGGTGCCAATCGAGCTGCTTCGCCCCCCGGATTCGAGGGTTTTGTGGGGGGCCGCCCCTCATCCGTGGCGGCCGTGGAATAATAAGCTGGGCCTCCTCCTCCTCCCCCTTCAGGGGTTAGGGTTAGGTTTTTGAGGAATTGCGGGTGGATTTTCTTTGGTCCGGCCTGACGCGTGAGGGGGGTTTGCGCGCAATGATGGGGAAGACGCAGAAGTTCTCCAAGGGGCACCCGCTTGGCTTCGTGCCGGATTACCGGCACGGCGTGGAGACGGTGGGGGAGTCGAAGGGATGTATCGGGAGCCCGGAGCGGATCGATTCGGGGAGCTCGTGCGCTGTGCCGAAGAGGAAATGCGGAATCCTGAAGACAGAGGATGGAGGGGAGCTTCCGGGGTTCAATGTGCCGCGGGACGTCTTCATGCTGCCGAGGATGTCGTCTTCCGATAAAAAGGACCTCGAGATGAGGCTCCGCAAGGAGCTTGAGCAGGTTAAGGCCCTACAGAGTAGGCTGTTTTCGAGACCGGCTGCGGTGAACATGAATGGCGGGGCGGCGTCAGCTTCTGGGGACGTAATTGCAAAGAGAAACGATGCGAAGCTTAAACGGAGCAATTCAGTGCAGTCTGGCAGAGGAGTGCCACCATCAGCAGCCACACCTGTGGTCAGGTCTGCAAACTACGCAGAAGCTTTTAAACAATGTGGCAACCTTCTGAAGAACCTCTTCAAGCATCAGTGGGCTGGTCCGTTCCTTGCGCCGGTTGATGTTGTACAGTTGAACATTCCTGATTATTTTGACATAATCAAGAAGCCAATGGATTTGGGTACCATCGAGAAAAAGTTGAATGCAGGCATGTACTCTACACCTTGGGATTTTGCTGCAGATGTGAGGCTTACTTTTGACAATGCCGTGACTTATAACCCAGTCGGTAATGACGTGAATTTAATGGGCAAAACTTTGAAATGTATTTTTGAAACTAGATGGAAGTTTATCGAAAAGAAGCTTCCTTCACTAGATGATAAATTCTCTGTGAGAAGAGAGCCATCACAAAAGGGTGCAGTTAAGAAAGATACCATTGAGAAAGATTACCCTTCTGAGAAAAAGCACTCGACAAAAGGTGTACACAAGAAAGATATGCTTAAAAAAGAGGATGCTTCAACTAAGCCAGCTTTGCAACCAAAGAAGAGAAAAGCTTCTCCCTTGGTTCAGGGTTCTCTTGAAATACCTGTAGTAGAAGCTGATAAGGTCATTGATGATGCTCAAGTGGTACAGCCTTCTAAGGTGATTGATGATGCCCAAGTGGTGCAGGCTTCTAAGGTGATTGATGATGCTCAAGTGGTGCAGGCTTCTAAGGTGATTGATGATGCTCAAGTGGTACAGGCTTCTAAGGAGATTATGACGGACAGACAAAAGTATGAGCTAAGTGTAAGACTTCAATCATATGGTGGGTTGATTCCAAATCATGTAGTTGATTTCATAAGGAGCCACCTTCCTGATGATAATGAGGGTGATGAAGATGAGTTAGAGCTTGACATGAATGTCCTAAGTGATAGTACACTGTTTGAACTTCAGAAGCTTCTTGATGACTATGATAGGGTAAATCAGTCAGGAAACCCTACAAAAGATGAGCATCGTGAGGTTGAGGTGGGTGCTGTTGTATTATAGTTATCTTTTTCATCGGTTAATTAGCTGATTACTGTTTTCCAATCTGTTTGGCAGTTTGAAAGTGAATATGGGCTTAGCAACTCATTGATGCATCATGAAGAAGGTGTACATCTCATTCTTTGATTCTTTATGATAATTATTGCTTTTGTGGTTTTGAACTTTTATATGCATGTTTGTAGGTAATGAGCTCGTTGAAGAAGATGTTGATATTGGTGGGAATGATCTTCCACCTTTGACGTATCCTCCTGCAGTATTTGAAAGTGAAACTGCAGAAAGAAGCAGCAAGCATAGCACTTCTAGCAGTTCTAGTAGTGATTCAGAATCATCCTCCAGTGGTATGTTGTTTATGCAATCTATTATTGTTTTGCAGTCGCTAACTTTCTGTCTTCACTTCTCTTCTGATGCCGAGTTCAGTAACATGTTTTCAACAGCCTGGGCTTTATAACCTTCCTTAAATTCTATGCCATGTTGCGTGATACAAATTGATGGCCTTGTTGATACTGTCATCCTTATTCTGTGATGCTGTTTTAGTACTTGGTCTGTACATGTATATAGTTTACAAAGTAGATAGAAGTTCAAAGTATTAACTTTAAGATCTTATTGATATGTCTGGACTGTTTGATTCTTGTTTAGTTCAGACTCATCCCGATGTTTAATATGCCGAGTGTTATTTATTGCAATCCTGCATTAGCTATTGGACTGCACCAAAAAGAACCTAAATTCTCATGTGTATGTGCTGCAAAAGTGGACAAACAAGTCAGCTGAACATTCTTGTCAGTGGGCAAGTATTGCAATTTTTATTTGGCAACTGACATTGACTCTTTTGACTGTTTCCTTTAGGTGCAAGTTGGTAATCATCCTTATACAGTATTTAGATTTTTTGAAATTCTGTGTTTCTTTTATAATTTATTTCGCAACTCTATCTCTCAGATTAATATGGTATGTTCATGATCTTTGCTCTATGAGAGTCCTTCAATTCATGTTTCTTTTTGTTCACATCGATGATCACATACCTTGAACATATATTTGCTTGAATCTAGACCATAAGGCCTGGTTATTTCCTCCTTGTTTCCCCTTCTGTTTGCCTGTGCAATTTTGTAAATGCTATCAAACCACACCATTGTGTAAATCATGTTAGTCTTGAACAAGTGATTCTACTCCCTCTGATCTCAAATATAAGTCGTTTTAGCCTTCTCAACTCTTTACTAAATATAAGTCATTTTAGAATTTCTAGATAACTTTCGACTACTTTTCCTTGTTTTCCCTTGGTAAATAAATGATATCTCCCTAACAAAATAAAGCGATTCATCTTTCCCAATGCAATATAAATGGAGAGCAACAACGTCATTTGATTGTTTTCTTAATTCTTGTGCCCATGTCTAAAACAGCCTATATTTGGGATCAGAGGGAGTATATAGGTTTTTTTATTTATCCATATAGTACAGTTCCCGTCGTGCAGCTATTCTGAAGTTAAAAAAAAATACAAATATAACTATCCAAAACTTAATAGATTGCACACGTAATATTCAATTAACCGGCTGTCAATATATACACATTTCAATCAATTGAACCCTTACTGTTTCCCCCTTGAAGGGAAATTGTATTTTATTTTATAGTTTCTTGTATATCCTGTCTGTCCTGATGAAATGTATATATAACACTTCATTTTTTGTTCCATTTAAATAGCTAATCTAAATAGTCATTCTTTACCGGACCAACAGATTTATTAATGTCTTTATGATTGATTATTCTGGTGCAAGTTTACTGAATTCAGCTCTGAACCATCAAAATACAAAACTTTGATTAAAATCATATATTATATATATGGAGGTGCCTAAGCGTCCTCTTGTTATGATTCTCCCTCTAGTTACAATATTGATTGTTTGGACATTGACATGGCCTATAAAATGCAACTTCGTCCAGTAGCATCTGTTGGTCAAATCCTAGGATACCATGGTATTACGGAAACACATTTTAAGACAAATCTACGTATATCATCTTTTATAATCCCAGTATATAAATGTCCATATAAATACCGATAGTTGAAAATGTTTGACTGCATGCAATACTAAAAAGACACATGCCTATGATCCCTTGCCCCTTGGCGCATGAGTCATGACATCATTCTTTTTCTCTCTCTTTTCATTTTCCTACCCTGTTTAGACTTTCATGTCCAATGCATTTATGTTTTCCTTTTCCTTTACCTCTTCAGATTCAGATTCAAGTAGCTCTTCTGGAAGCGATCTGGATGTCAATGTTCCTCCATCAACAAGTGGGGCCAAGGTGCTTATCTCAAAAATCTTGGGGACAGTGAATGTCTTAGAATTTTGGGACATGAGTTGAATTTCTCAATGGTTCCTCTCTTTTTCACATGCAGGACAACACGCAATCTGCGGTTAGGTTGGATCAGGAAAACGGTATGGTGCTTACCCTAGTATTCCCCCGTCCCAAAATATAATTACCTTTAGCTATGTAGCTAAAGGGGCTATATTTTGGGACTTGAGGGAGTTTTGGGAGCCGAACGCATACACTTGATACAGTTGCACAGTCCATCCTTTAAAAATTAACACCAATAACCTATTTATGTTATTTTGGGCTGAACAGGCAAACGAACCGTTATTTTCTACTATCTCAAGTGATCCTAAGTGCTACATCACTATGCATTTATACTGGATCCATGCTGACCAATAAAATTTGTTGAGACAACATGTCTGTCTTTAGCCAATTTATTCAGACTTGTTTTAACACACCAAATATCAAACTGATGTGGTCAGCTTACATGCTGGGTCCATTATTGTGACCCAAACAAGTCTAACTCCTAAATTCATTTTAACCATCACATGTCAAACAATTAGAAGTAGTAGTTGATATAGACTGCATTTCATGTGTTCTATTGTTGGGTGTAGTCGGGTAGGACAGTAATTTAACCTTTCTTATCCCACCAAATATCACACTTTCTGGGAAATGATTTATCCAGATATCATTACACAGGCTGATCGTTGGATGTATGTGTTACCTTTGGTCAATTCATTTAAATATCTTTTGTAAACCATTTGCACTTTGATGTAACTGTCATAGATATTGGAGCATTTATAGGAACAGCGTGAGATTCAACAGGCCCCATGTCTGCTTAACTTTTTATGCATAGTTTTCTTTGAACTTCTGCAATTCTAGAATAGCTATTTGTGTCTTGTGTACTTCAACGTCTTCCTCTTATGATTACAGATCCACTGAACTCGACCAATCTACCACAACAAAGTAGTGATCCTGTACCTATTTCTGCCGAAGACGAGGGTAAGCATGGAATTTCTTAATGGTCTCATTGAATACCCAAAGCCTTATATATATGTTCATCTAAATATTTCAGGGGAGAATGTGTCTGAGAAACAGGTCCCCCCTGCAAAGCAATACCGAGCTGCTGTTTTGTTAAACCGCTTTGCTGATACAATTTTTAAGGCTCGTGAGAAAACTCTTGATCAGGTATGCATTGGAAACTTTTGATTGAGAGCACTGTTGCCTGGGCAGCTGATGACATTGTTAGTAATCTTCACATGATATTATTAATATCAGGTCGCGAAAAAGGATCCTGAGAAACTTCAACACGACATGGAGGAGCTTGAAAGGTTACGAAGAGAAGGTGAGAAGGAATTGATAATTTTTGGCTGATAAGCCAAGTACACTTCTGTGTATTGAGGCACAGTCTTCCTTACAGAGAGAGCTCGGATACAAGCTGAGGCAAAAGCAGCTGAAGATGCTCGCAAGAGAGCTGAGGCAGCAGCAGCTGCTGAGGCTGCTGCAGAAGCTAAACGCCAAAGAGAACGTGAGAGGGAAGCAGCTCGTAAAGCCTTGCAACAGGTAAATCATGGATGAGATTCTGGCCAGAAGCACTATGCTCTGTTAACGTACATACTTAGTGTGAATGCTATTGACCCTGCAGATGGAGAAAACTGTAGACATCAATGAAGGGAACCTCTTTTTGAAAGATCTTGAAATGCTTGGAACTGTTACATCAGGTGAACAGTTTCCCAGCTCGGTTGGTGAGACGAGTCCAACTCATACGCCTGAAGGCCTTGGATTTCAGCTAGGTAGCAACCCTTTAGAACAGCTTGGTTTGTATATGAAAAATGATGATGAAGAGGATGAGGAAGGTGAGTCTGCAGATGAACCAACGATTGATGTTGAGGAGGGCGAAATAGATTGACATCTTATAGACCATTTTTGGATACATAAGGAGGTCAAGCATGACTGGGGCGGATGCTTCTAACGTTTCCTGTCTGCACAGAAATTTGTGAACTGCACTAATTTTGGGAGCCAAATGATAGGTTGGCAAATGTGTGTGGGAAACCAGTCCATCATGCGTTTCACTATCAAATGAAGTGAAAGCTTTCTTGGAATGAGTTTATGGCCAGCCATGAAGTGATGGTCGTCCGCAAGTGCTTTTCTCGATCAAAATAATGGGTTGTTTTGAGGGCGATGGTCTTTTTGATGAGAGAGAGGGAGAGGGGGTGGAGGTTCCATGGCTTCAACACCTTATGTGTGAGCCATTTTTGAGATAGTCTTTTAGTGGCATTTGCTGTTGTGAATGTAATCTTGGAAACTGTACAAAAAGGATGACTGATAGATGGAAAACATTGTCCTGAGCTATCTTGTGCCCATTCTTTGAGAACTTGAATGATTAGTCTGTCTGAACATTGAGGCGTCTGGTAAGAGTGCCCATTATGCATGCACTAGCTTTTATTCATCCAGATGTATGTGCCATCCTACTACTGCCCAAGAGCTTACCCTTGTGTTACTGTGGAGATAAACCTTTTTCCTTTTTTGGATTAGGTTAGAAATATATTTGGAAGGTCTTGTTGGCAGTCAGTGATGTGAGTGGTTAGTTTCTGAGAAACTTTCGGGGTTCAATGTTTGAGAATGGTACGCATTCTCTTCATCCAAATATTGGTTGGATCCATGTAGAACTTTCAATTTATTTTGTATTACAAACTTAAAACCAAAGGCCCATTCAGCCTTTTCTTAAAAAAACCCAAATTTCATGATAACTAGTTCAACTGTTGGTAAAGGTGATAAGAGTAAAACTGGTGCTAGTTTCAACTGTTGGCACTTGGCAGTATCCGATCGATTACGGTGATAATCCGAAGTTGCGGTTTTAGGGCAGCATGCCAAGATTCAGGGTAAAAAATCGCAGCATGTGGTAAATATGTACACGCGGTAAACTTGAAAGCAAAAGAATCAACCAGTAATTATCCATCCCTTTCATCTTTCTGCACACAGTTTCCATGTCCAGCCTATAATATAATAGTAGATTGAAATATAAAAACACAGTATGATTAACCCAGCGACAATGCACAAACACAACCTCTTTGTTTTTAATTAAGCCACATAATTAACGACTGATGCATGCATGACACGTCTCAAAAGATCATCGTCGTAGTGACAATGTATGAACTTGGTGTTGATCGTAGTGACAATGTATGAACTTGGTGTTGAACTTTCTTCTTCCTTTGTTGGCTAAAAAAAAAAAAAAACTTTTGCAGTAACTGGTTTCATCATGTGTGCCTATGAGTAGAACTTGAACTTGCAGCCACATGAGATTACTATGATGAACATGTAATCTATGAGTAGAACTTGTATGTCTTGGCGTCTATGATGATCTGCCGGAGTCCTCCAATTGGTGACAGAATCATGAGCATCACTCCAAGAATGATGCAGATCTGAAAGATAGTCAGTTGAAAAAAACAAATCAGATCAGAGGCATTTTCATTTCAGAAAAAAACAGGGGAGAAGACTGAAGAAAAACAGAGCATAATTAGTTTGTGTTCTTACCCAGTTGGTGAACCATGAGAGACTGAACCTTCTTGGCTTGTAGATTGCTAGCCACATGATGCAGGGAAGCTGCCGAAGAACACAGAAAAATTAACCATCAGTTCTGAATTCTGATCATCTCTCACTCAGCAAAACGAAATGATCCACGGATGCATTAGAATGATCAACTTACGAAGTAAGTGGTTGGCGCGAAGGCGAATCCACCGAAGAACCCAAGCAATCCACCGAAGAACGGGAAGGTGATCGCGATGAACATGGTGAACGCTGCACAAATTCCAGATCAGTTTCAGCCATGACAAGATCAGAAAAAAAAAGAGTTTCAGTTCAGCTGAGATGATGAACACTCGAACAGTGTGCTTACCAACGTAGAGTGTTCTTGCGATGAGGCGAAGCGTGAGGCCGGGAGGGAACCGGAGCTTCTTGACGAGCACGGTCTCGATCATGTCGAACACCGGCATGGCGTAGATCTGGTAGCTCCCGATGACATGGATGACGACCATCATGTTTGCGAGGGCGATGAGCCATTTGGGCCTGGAGAGGGTGATGAGGATGTTGTCGTCGACGTGGTTGCCGAACGCCCAGTAGCCGACGAGCGCCACGGGGAAGTAGCAGAGCGCGACGATGATGTAGGCGACGACGACGCCCTTCCACATCGGCTTCTTGGACGGCTTCTCCGGCGTCGACGGGATGGTCGCCTGGATCTCCAGCACCACGTTGTGCCCGGCGTACGCGAACGCGACGTCGCCCAGCGCGCTGAAGAAGCCGAACACCTTCCCCGTCGACGTCGTGGCGCGCAGGTGGTAGTCGACGTCGGCCACCTTCCCCTTGTCCACCGACGCGCCCCACGCGATGGTGGAGTAGCTGAGCGACATGACGGCGGCGGCGAGGGACACGCCGGAGATGGAGTTGAAGTTTGGGAGCTGCGAGAGGACGAAGTGGACGGAGGCGAAGATCATGATGAAGTAGGTGAGCTTGATGTTCTTGCAGCCGTGGCCCTCGCAGAGCACGTCGTGGAACTTCTTCAGCGACTTGCCGCCGGTGACCATGTACACGATGTTGACGCCGACCTCGACGACGAGCTGCTGCGGCACCACGATCCAGAGGCCCAGCTTCTCGCCGAACGCGTGCTGCCCGAGCTCGTGGTACCTGTCGAACCGCTTCCCGGGCACCATCTCGTGCATCTCCACCATCTGCCACAGCGTGTACAGCGTGATGATCCATGACAGGATCAGCACCGCAATGCCAGGTCCCCTGCAAAAATTCAAGAATTCAGTTAGATTAATTTCTTGGTTCGTTCGTTCGTTCGTGTGTTCTTCGTTCAGATGAAGATGAAGAAGATAGTAGGACTGACCAGCCGAGCTCGGACATGGCGTAGGGGAGGCTGAGGACGCCGGCGCCGACCATGGCGGTGACATTGTGGAAGGCGGAGTACCACCACTTGGCGTTCCTGGACGACGTGATGGGAAGCCAGTCGTCGATCGCCTTCTCCTGCGCGCTCCGGCCATCCTGCCACCATTGTTTCGCCATTGATTAATTCAAGCTTTGCTACTTTGTACTAGTACAGACTACACTCTATGCAAGAAAGTTTGTTCTTCTTGTTCTGAAGAATTCGGCTCTTCTTTATACATCAATATGTACGCCGGAATCGGGAAATTTTTCCCAAATTGTTTTGCATTTTCCACTTTCGGTTTTTAGCAACATGAAAAAGTAGCAAGTTGTCCCGTAAACGGAATTTCTTTGTTGGGCTATAATTCGCCATTTCAAAGTTTCTATTCTTACGTTTTTGAAAATCGAGATTTCGAATCATTCGAGTAATGTTTTTAATACTTTTCAATGTGCTATAACGTCGTCGCCAATTCTGTAAACCTTTAATTCTTGAATGCCTGGCTAAGTTTAGAACAGATAATTATGCGCGTTCATGCTTTCTTTTTCTGTCTGATTTATCAAGCGAGACTTTGCAAATTTATATATTTGTTTTCAAGGAGAACAAAAATAGCTAAGTTTAGAATGGATAATTATGTGTTGATGCTTTACTTATCCTATAGTAGAATTCCTATAGGATAGGTGTTTTGTATAAATATTTGTAGAACAAACATATATATCATTTGATAAATTATGGAGTATGATTTATCAGTTGAGACTTTGCAAATATATCTTTTTTATTTTTAAGAAGAACAAAATATCTAAGTTTAGAATGGATAATTATCTGTATTGATGCTTTCTTTTTTTTTTCAATGATTTATAGGTTGAGACTCTGCACATATATATTTTTAAGGAGAGCAAAATGACTAGGTTTAGAATGGATACTTATGTGTATTGATTCTTTCTTTTATTTTGTCGGAGAGTTATCCATTGAGAGATGCAAATATATTTTGTCAGAATAAAAAACCCACTAATCAAGGGGCATGATTTTCAAAGCTCCACCATGGACTGTGGAGGCAAGTTAGATTATCTTAAAAAAAATCTTCATACAATCACAACACTAATAGACAGGTGACAGATCAGTGGCAGGACTTTTCAATTCAATGACACGCCATGTTTGAAAATTATAATGCAGAACATGAGACTGAACTAGTGATTTATTTTCTTGTTGGCAGTTGACTTTATCACATGGCCACTTTGCAATAGAGTCAATGCTATGAGCTATCTGATGCTTATCAATGACACCTCAGGAGGATAGAATTTTTTTTACCTACCACGCCAAGCTCACCTAACGACAGTAATACTTTTATATCAAGTAGAGCATACTTAGAGTGATGCATGATTATCTAATAATGATTTGGGGATACAAAACTAGGCTGAGATTACAAAGTTTTGATTCTTAAGACAGGACTTGAAAACTAGAGCAGAGAACACCAAATTTCTGCAGACTAGTAACAACTTGCTTCTAATATACCAATCTTTTAACTTTTTATTTTAAGAAAATACCCAATCTTTTAACTAACATCTTGTAGCCTTGTTATTGGAGTTTGTGTCCAGCCAATCTGTTTGGGTTAATCAATTTGTCGTGCTCACCATATGGGTAATTATACTAATCCAGCTTGACCCCTCGTTAGCTGTAATTTTTATGTTATCAGAAGTTTGCCAGAAACCAATGACCATTCCAATGTACTCCATAGAGTAAAATAGTCTTCCAAAATAATGCTTTCCTATACCTTGTTGGGCTATGGAAATTCCTAAAAATGTCTCTCTCCATCATCTGGAGTTAATCCTAAAAATATTTCCTAAGAAATGATATATGTATAAGAATCCGCGTCCCAGACAGGCTGCAGTGTCATACAGTATGGCCACGGACAGATCCTACCATGGGCAGCTGTTATTTATAACAACAAGAAATATTCAGTGCCAGAAAAGATAACAATTTCTTGGAAATTTTCCATGTGATATGTGTTTTTTATTGGACAGGAATTGCTGGTCTTGGAAGCTAAAGCGAAATATAGAACTGTCAATGTACTGTGCAGTAACAAGGATTTCTCAATAGGCCAAACAAGACAGTGACCATGTGAAGGAGACACTTTTATTTCCAGTTAGTACCTTTCTATGTACTGCATTTAATTTCTAAAAGGCTAAGGAAAAGAAATTTCTGCAAGAAAAATTGGGTGCAGTTCAGACCATGGTAAGAAATTCAGTGACAATTCTGACTCTTACAGCTGAACTGAAGAACATAGTGGTACGGATATAGTACAAACAGCCTGTAAACAATATATTTTCGAAAACAGGATTTTTAAAAACAATTCTGCAGTTAAGGCAAAGTATTGAAATCACACCGATCCTATGATATGATAGGTAAATATATATACTGTACCTCATATGTTTGTGTTTAATGAAGAAGAAAAAAAAAAGGTGAGAAAAAGGAGTGAGAACGAGCTGCAATCGATCTCCATTTTCACATGAAGAAGATGAACTAGGACAACTAGACAGGTGCTGCCAAGAGGCTGCAAGGTGGGGTCCTCCGATTGGTGTTGCGATGCCGGCAAAGGAGAGAATCCTCCATGAAAAAGGAGTCCAAAACAACACTTTTTGAACTCTACCTTTCTTGTGTGCAAAGGTATCTCAAAAATGTTCTCTTTTGCATCAACTGAATCAACGACGGCATGGCCAACTCTTTTGCTTGTCCATTTCATGCCCTCCCGGCTTCTCGCAGCTCGACATGAAAACTCCTCTAAATTTAATTTGATCTTTAATTCTTTCCGTTTATTTTTGAAAAAGCAAAACAACTCTGCCGATCATCTTTTCATAGAGAAACGGTTCTAGAAAGAAAGAAAAAACCCTTTTGGATGTTCTTTTTTCTTCTTCTTTTATTTGGATAAATTAACAAGACTGCATGATCATGTCTACTGACGAAACATCAAGATGAACAGCACAAACAACAAGTTCAGAAACACACATCGATCTCCAATGGAGACAGACAGAGAGAGATAGAGATGGATGCTGATGAACAAACAAATACCTTGGCCGGTGGGTAGTTGTCTGCCACCTGCGTCCCCATGGTCACCTGATCTCCTCCTCCTTCGTCTACCTCTTCTTCTTTTGCAGCAATGGAGGATCAGAGGAAGAAGAAGAAGAAGAAGAAGAAGAAGAAGAAGAAGAAGGGTTGCTGCAAGGAGGCCGGCAGATCAGAGTCGCCAAGTCTCTACTTATAGAAGACGAACAAGAGAAGACTATTATGCCTAGTGAGTTGTGAACGTGAAGAGGTTAACGGCAATGGCGACTGGGTTAGTTGACCGTTGACTCCAGCGCAGCAGCTATTTTTGCGTCGTAATTGCACGGACATTGAGGAGGAATTAATCAATTAATTAATGCTATCAGCTGGGGGTTACTATTAATAAATCGGGTGGTGTGTGCCGTCCGTCAGATCCAGGGTAGACGGTCCAGATGATGATGATTTTTTTTTTTGTCTCTTCGAGGGTTGTTTTGCTAACTCACTTAAAAAAAAAAAAGATAATCGGAATTCATAACGCATGGCACATGGAACCACAGGAGCTCTGGAGTTTATAAACAGTAGTCAGTAGTAGCGTGTGCCGAAATTCTCTCGGTTAGGTCCAGCACTTGGCGTGTTTAAATTCTGTTTGGAAGGTTGACTCGTATGAAATCGTGTTCGAATTCATGCTAAATTGGTCAAAACATGTACTACTCTATCCAAAAAGAACCAATCCTGGCTATGAACCTGGACACATGTGTGTCCGGATTCGTTGGTAGGATTGGGTTTTTTTATGGGACGGAGAGGGTAAGCATTATGAATTTAGGTAAAGCATTTTTGAATATATTCTTAAAATAGATATCTTAAAATGCTTATGTCTTTTTTTGTCTAGATACATTGTCATGTCCATATACATAGTAAAAAAAACTTATATTCTTCAATCTTATCCACTTCATGTTTGCCTTTTACATAAACACTCCTCTTCCTACTAGTAATATGTTTAGACAAACCGTCTGCTTTCTTTCTTTTTTTGAGAGGGTCTTGCTTTCTTTCATTTTAGAAACATTGTTTGCTGCAGTTGTTACTGCTCAAAGTAATATCACAAATTAAATGACATACCAGCTATTCCCTCCAATTACAAATATGAGTAATAATTATCGATGTAATTTTCAAAACTGACAAGGTCTTTGAACACTTTTTTGACTAGAAATTTGTATTGATTCTTTTACAAAAGTGGCGTATCCAACATATTTTAAGAATACCTTTAAGACAAATCTACATTATACATATTCATAATGCCATCAAATGCCATATTCTTTTTATGACCAATACAGAGAGACAGAGGATGTGCAGTTGTCAACAGCCGACTGTAGCTAGCACATGCCAACTTTACCCCTATACAGTTCATATATGATGGATCAATCTGCATGGCCTCAATTGCCCATTTCTACATTTGTTTTTCGTTTTATTTTTTCCAACAACGGTTTGATTGGTCTAGCAGATTATAATGCTGAAAAAGAACTTGTTTATCTACCTAAATATAGCTTTCTCTGTATCCACTAATCTAACATTATGTAAAACATCATGTAATCTAGCAATAGGTGACCTTTTCAAACAAATATCTATACAGAATTAACAAGACATTATTGACTTCCCCAAGAAAAAAGAATAAGAAAATATCAAGCTATTCTCATGAATGAAAAAGACATGCTTGAATTTCACATGAATGGTGGCTTTTGTTGTCACCCATAACCAAAATTTAAATTTTAAAAATTAAGCTTATATAGTTGATTTTAGTTTTTTATTATTGTACTCTATTTCGCTGCCTTCGTTTTTATGCTGTTAAGAAATATAAAAGTTTCACCTAAAAATATTTTTGGTTGTTTTGTTTATTTTTCTATTACTTATTAGCTATAACTCTGATAATTGCCTATATTTCTCAACATTCTTTTTAGAGAGAGACAACTGGAATTACATAATTCATAAGTTTATCTTTATGTTGATTTTATGAAAGCTAGGAGTAATGGAGGGATTAATTTTGGTTGAAGAAAACAGCTGGAAGCATATCCCAAGGCAATGGGAGGGGCTCCACTTCTCTTTGAGCTGATTGGCCATCAGATTTTAATGCTTAGCTATGACCATGCAAAAGGCTTCATAAAGCAAGATTCCTAGTGGGAGATTCTTCTAGCTTATCACCAACCGTGGAGCCCTATCTAAGATTCCAATTCTCACCCAACCACCGGAATCCAGAAAGGAGAAATGGATATTAGTAATTTAGAAATAATTTTTTTTGGGATCCGAAAAATGCAGATAAAATAGGCAAATTCCTAGACGTCACTCTAGCATCATGGGGTGTCATGATAATGATATTGTCTGATCACAAAGATAAGAGATTAATTATTATCCCTTCTTTGGAACACTTGAGAATTTTTCCTGATTTCCATAAATTAAAAATCGGACTAATTACTATTAAAACTATGAAGTTTTTCATAGAATTTTCCTATATTCCAATTAATTCAGCAAATAATTGGTATGAATTCATATTTTTTGTTTGTGGTAGTTTTTAAAGGATTAAGAGGCCCCATCAGGAATCATTGGTTTTCTAATAAATCACTGATAAGGTTGTGTTTGGCTTCACACGGTAATTTAATCAGTTAGGTTACCTACGTTGTTTCCTTTATCTGAAAAGGAGTTAATTGGAATAAACTTGTGTTTGACAACTACTTGCAGTTATTCATGCTAGCAATATAAGAGGACAACTACTTGCAGTTGGTCATGCTAGCAATATAAGAGGACAATCCTTCATCGTTTTGATGTGTTTATTTATTTAATCACATCCCGAATGGTTAAATATTTCATAATTGTTTAAATTTCTGATAAGTTGAGCTGTGGCTGAAAAGCCATAGAAAAAAACTGAGGCAATAACAAAATTATGGTTAAAACTTATCTATATTATTAGTGGTTTAAAACTTAAGGTAAAAATATGCTGCAATGGAAAAAACCAATTGATTCTAAATTAAAGTTCCAAAAAGCAAACTTAAGAAACAATGACAAACCAATAAACGAACGATGAGGGCCTTAGTTTCTGGGATTTCTTTGGTGAGTTTAACCCCTAATAACCTTTTAGCTTTGAGCTAAATAACCCAAATACTAAGAATGAGTTAATTAATGAGGAAAACCACCATCAAGAGGAACAAAACTTAGACGATTGCAAAACTAATAAGCCATTTGTCATGAACATGTTATACCATCTAACAAAAGAGGACAAAAAGATATAACTGAAAGAGTATAAGCATATACATTCCTCCATCACAGAACCGGCCAATTAATTTGTACACATCAGTAACAGAATATTTAACATCCCCCTTGTACCAAATTTAGGTGTATATACCTAGACGACGTAGCTGTTTGACAACCCACAATATCTGTCTGAATTTTATTTTACAAAACATGTCCATATTGTCTGTCCAATTAACAAGTACTAAGAGAGAGAGAGAGAGAGAGAGAGTTGGGGGTTGAAATTATTTGGAAAATTCGTGTGAATTGTAATGCCAATGATATGTGGCAACTGGCAGGCGTTCATGCAAGCTAGTCGGCATCCTGCTATTGGTGTTATTCTCTCGTCAATTCCGTTAATTATTTGGTCTTTGCGTTGATCGATCATACTATGAGACAATTATTCACATGACCGCTGGTGAATTCTTGATCGTATTTCACAATAGATGTAAAGACGAATTTGTTGCTGCAATCCAAACACAAGTGAACAATACGTTGTAATCACCAAAAAACTGTAGCAAACAATCTTGAACACCAAAAGTCAAGCAGAAGATGGAACAGAATTGTCCGAAGTGACAAGTAGTGACGCTATGTAGTACGTAGTACCGATTGTGATTAGTGACCAAAGCGTAATTCGTCTAGATTTTCAAGTTTCAATGTTTTTCACATCTCAAATGATACCATGGGCAAAGGACAAGCTGTCACTAACTAGTTTGTTTATTTCACCGCAGATTTGAAGCGTACGGCACCAAAATTTCATGTCGCCTGATCATAAATTATAGAGCCCCATCGTTTTCGTGCAATAAGCCAAACAATATATTTACAAACGAAAAATAATGCAATAAGCCAAACAACATATTTACAAACAAAAAATATTTTATGAATAAAAATTTTTATATACGTATTCTTAACTATATAAAAGTAAAGACTGGAAAATAAACTACGATGAAAAAAAACAAAAATCAACTCTAAATTTAAGTTGAAAATTTAAATTTTAACTGATCCCACTTTAAGGAAAACGAGCGAATTAAACAAGTCACTGTCATGAACAGCAAGTTGAGTAGAGTTGTACTCCTCCTCCTTGACTCTGAATCTGAATTATCAGGCGTGGCCATCTTTGCTGACTTTTGGGAGGTGCAGACCTCTGACCAAATCGTCACGCGGATTCTTCCTCGTGCGCTCTACTAGTGGGCTACACTGCATAAACTCTCTCTCTATATATATACTAATGTCCATAATTTCTCTTGTCGGAATATTTGTTAATACGATGAAAATGATTTATATCTCCGGTCTCTAGCGTTTGCCACACAGCCAGTTCCCGCTTGCATGAACAGCAAGTCCTCTTGTATGTTACTCCTATTTACCCTTTTTTTTCGAAGTAATAGATGATCAGATGAATGAGCAAGCTTTCCATACTTTTTATGATGAATTTCTTGAAATGCAGGTTTAAATCTATTTTTCAATTTCATAATAAGTTAATTTATTCATTTATATCCTTAAATAATTATCATAAGTCATTCAGCTATTCAATACAAGAGAACACACAGGTGTTTGTTTTGATTAGGCTAGTAGTAATGGAAGGTCTTCAGAGTTCAAAGCCAGCAAATACACACCGTACAGAGATATTGTGCATGCATTTCTATTGGCCGACGACGATATGGAACTATATTATATGTGTTTACTTTGCCTGGAATATCGGGGAGAAAATCTTTCATATATATAATTTTCGACCAAGTGGACATATATCTCTGTCATCACATGATCAGCTCATCCATGCAGCCATACTGACATGCTACACTAACGAAATTCAATCTGAAACCAAGATTTTGGTTGATTTTTCTCTCCTTTTGGTAATGATCATACCATTCATGTTTCTGCATTCTTTAAAACAAGGTGCTCAATGCTACCAAGTTTAATGTCATCCAGTCAATGAAGGTTTGTTTTCTTCGTCTCTTCTCAGGCAGAGTTTAGATCCAAAGTTTTTCTTCAAACTTCCAACTTTTCTATCACATCAAAACTTCCCTACACACATAAACTTTCAACTTTTCTGTCACATCGTTCCAATTTCAACCAAACTTCTAATTTTTGCGTGAAAACACACCCTCAACGCTAAATTGCTACTCCGTTGCTTTATCAATGGTGTGTGCTTGAGCTATCAGCGCGTTTGATGGTATGCTTTCTTTTTTCTAACTATAGTCTCGCAGTGCTATAGTCTTGTAATTTTTTTTTCTATATTGATATGATACCTCGTATCGTCTGATGTGATTTATTTTAATAAAAAGATGTATAGTCCACCCCATGGACGATTCACGAACCCATGGAAATTCAGGAATTCAACAACCAGCCGAAAACAAGGGACTGACTACTCATAAATATGAGCAGAAACTGGGGCTAACATAACTACTCTGCTCCCTTCACCAAATTCTATTCAGAGTTTCAGACTAATCAGGGTGTATTGTCCGTGTCTCTTCTAGTTAGTCATCCGTACGTAACTTTAGCCACAAAAGAACAACAGTAGGATGAAATGGATAGCAACTGACTGATCAGTATGTTCTTCATCTAACCATATGTTAATTCACCCTGATTGTCCTAATCAACTTAGTGTGATCACACTATTGTTTTTAAGGATTGGTTTAGTGTAAGATATCCATATGTTGCCATCATTTGCAAGCTGGTCAACTTCTAACGTGTGAATCTATAATGGAGCAGCAATTTTGCAAATTAGCAATGCAGAGGTTGCAAGGAATCAGTTGGCTTCTTGCTTAATTAGTTGATGGAGTATCTTGATAAGTACGTGTTGAACATTTGACCAATCATAATAAGGCACCGCAAAATCCAAGCATATATGCCCACGTCTCGTGTTGACTTGTCAAATACAAAAAAAATGTAAAAATTGATTTTGAAATTTGCTGACGTTGATCTTGCTTTTTGAACGAGAATTTGCGGCAAGTGATGCTATCAGCGTAGACTTTGGTAAAGATTACGCAATCGAAATATCCAATTGAACACAGACACCGGGTGAGTCAAGAAATCGGCGGAAATTATAGCTGTTCTGCATATTTTTCAGGCATAAATCTGGCCCATTTGGCCATTAAGTTTCTTCACTTTCGCCTTTTCAGGAAAGAAATTTGCTTGTGTAAAAGCATGCTTATTTGATTTTGAATACATTTGTATTTTTCATTTTGGACTGAAGAATTCAGAGATTCTCAAGAGGCCCCAGTTCCATGTGCGTGAAGAATAAAAAGATTTTCTAAGTACACTTTTATCAATTTCTAAAACAAACTCAGTCCAATATAATAAAGTGTAACCGTATCTTACTTATCCATCAAATTAAACAATTTTGTATTACTTATCAGAGCAGACTAGGATTGCAAAAAATAATCAAATGGAGATAGCTCTGAACCCTGAAGAAGCAATAAGAGAAGTTTCATGCAGGTTTCGCACTGAGAATCTCTCCGTTGAAAACGAACTAGAAATGGCGCGAAATTTCACTCAGCCGTGTTCACATCAGCATGGCAGATAAGTATAGCCCTGTTTAGTTCCCACAAAAATTTTTTTTAACCCTATCACATCGAACGTTCGATTTGAACACATGCATGAAGTATTAAATATAGACTAAAATATAACTAATTGCACATATTACAACTAATTTGTGAGACGAATCTTTTAAGCCTAATTGATCTATGATTTGACAATGTGGTGCTACAGTAAACATTTGCTAATGATGGATTAATTAGGCTTAATACATTTGTCTTGCTGTTTACTTACGGATTCTGTAATTAGTTTTTTATTAATACCTTAACACCCTATGCCACACCCTATAATACCCGCTGTGATACGTCAAAACTTTACAATCTATACACCACCTGTATATCCATCCTTGTCAATCACTAGGAGATTTCCTTGGCCAAGAAATTTCACAAGCAGAGGACGGGTTGCTACTTGCTACTACCAGCAAGCAGAGGACGTACGTACTTAACTGGTGAATTTTCAGACTTTCAGGTGAACCGTACATCGAGTGTAACGTCCCCATCATTAATTTACCTTTCAGCTTATAAACAGTAGCTGAAATTTAATATTTAATTTTAGAGATGATTTAAGGGGTTTTATCGTACTTTTTGGGTGTGTTTAGCTCACGCTAAAATTGAAAGTTTGGTTGAAATTAGAATGATGTGAAGGAAAAGTTGAAAGTTTGTGTGTGTAGGAAAGTTTTAATGTGATGGAAAAGTTAGAAGTTTAAAGAAAAAGTTTGGAACTAAACTCGGCCTTTTTAGGTTGGTTTTATAATTGCTAATGATACTATATAATTATTATCAAGTTGTTTTATGACTTATTATTAGTTTTAGCTTATCGCCGGTTAAAAATAGTAGCAGAACGCCTTTATCATGTATTGAGGGTCCTTTGAATCAAGGAATTTATAAAAGAATTTCATATGATTGATATCCTATAGTAAATTTTCTACGTATATATCGATTCAGAATCCTATGTTTTTTTTATATTTTTTTGTTTTTTTATTTCTACGATTCAAATGAGCCCTAATTGATAGGGAATAGCACATGGAGTTACCAATCGTTTGTAGGATTGGAATTTAGGAGGCCAGCTAGCTGCACGCGTAGCCTCGCATGCTTAGGGAAGAAGACGACTCCGACGACGACGATAAATTCAGACTTTCAGAGATGGTAAAAATGGAGTATCTTAATTAATTTGGCGCAAAAATTTCAAGATGATGGTGAATAACTGAGACGATTTTAGCTCCTACTACTAGTCAAGATTCAAGAGTCATCTTCTCGCTCTTGTCCTTCTCAGAAGGAGACCATCAAAATCGCTAGTAATAGTCTTGCATACACCAATCGAATTATGGCCAGGACTACTACTCCAGATGCTGCTGTCAATCGGTGATAGCTGATTAGCAGCATAATTGTACTCCATTACACATCATAATTAACTGGGAAACGCGTGGACGTACGATTCAAGCTAGCAATGGCCTTGAAAGTCTGATACTACACATGTAAGAACATGCCATGAACGGCACACGGTTGAGATGCTGATATATATGGGATGAAACTGACATTACAGTGACATGCACAGCTCCAGTGCAGACAGTCAGTCGCCCAGCCGTTGACGCTGCTGCTTCCCGGCAACTTCCGAATTTTTTTCAAAATTATTTTGTCAATTTAGTACGTACGGCTGTATTTAGTTAGACCCAAAGTTTGGATTTTTGTTGAAATTGGAGATGATGTGACTGAAAAGTTGTGTGTGTATGATAGGTTGATGTGATGAAAAAGAACTGAAGTTTGGATTCAAATTTTGGATCTAAACACAGCCGTACTACAAATAACTCATGTTCTATCGAAATTGCAAAAAAAACGCATGTTGTGACTGGTGTCTGTCCAATGGGAAGACATGCATATTTATGCAACTTTTATTAATATAAAAAAGTTCTCTATGTGTTTTAATAGATAATGCCAATGACCTTTTATATTGTATTTGATCGCTCATCCTATTAGAAATAAGTATATAAATGTTATTTATTTTGTTTTGATATGTTTTACCGTTAAATGAACTTTAACCATGACTTACACTTTAGTATATTTTCATTAATGTTGGTCAACAACGTTATCTATTGGACGACAAAGACAATATTTGTTACTATAAAATAGAGAAAAAAAAAAGACATTAAGACATTACAAATATGATTCGGCAACTTCCATGGAATATGGATGCCTAGTGGAGTAGCTACAAGTAAGCACGCGAGGTGATCGATCACTCGCTACACTCAAGGCTAGGCTGCTAGCCCAATGACGAGGACAAGCACAAGAATGCGATCTTTTCACTAGCTCAGCTCTCGCACAGTGAATGGGAGATATTTCTCCAAAATATCAGGATGGATATGAGAAATTGTGATCGAGCTCCTATCTTCAATTGTTCATGCAGCCACAAATTTCTACGAGGAAGAAATTGATGTGCTTATGTAAAAGCATCTTTGTTACTTTCGTTAAGTCTACTATGCCTTTTGGACCGAAGAATTCAGAGGAGCAACAGGCAGCCAGCTTCGTGTATCAGGGATCAGATTTTTGACAGTAAGATGCAGAAGTGTTTTCCAGAAGATGATGGCAAGTGCATGATCCGTATGTCGTGTTCGTTAATTGTCTGCCAAATTCAGCTGGCAGGTTGTGCACTTGTGCGGAAATTAACAGAAGAACTAGAAGGGGATTTGTTCTTAAAAAAAAACAGAGACGCTCATAATTTCTTCTCAAAAAATATTTGGTGGGACTCTCTCCAAATCTCGTTGTTTTTTTAAAATGAAAACTAGAAGGGGATTTCAGACACTGGTGTTCGTGCCATCAGTTCATCATCGTGGCGCTTACCGAGATTTCTTAACCGATTCGATTTCGAAAGGCGGTGTAATCGAATTGGAAATTTCGTAATGGCACACACTAATGATATCAGGGGATGACATGCATGGAAGCAGAATTAATCCGGCATTGCTTTCTCCATATAAACATTCCGTAATGTAAATTTTACACGAAAAAAAAGAAGACAAAAACACTCAATTGGGCTACGTATCCAGCCCAAATTGGATTTGCATGTGCGAGAGAAAGAAAGCAGCCCATGAAGACCTCCATGCAGTCACAAAGGAAACCCTTGTAAAGCATCTCAACTTGCAAATAAATAAATAAAGCAACAAAATCATCATATGGTAAAAAAAATATTTTACTTCCCTGAGTTATTTTACCATCTGATGATTTTGCTGGAGCATTTAACTCCCTAAACAATTTCTCGGCTCATTTTACACCTTAAACTATTAAAAAGGTTCATCTTACTCTTGAACAGTATTTTTTTTATTTCTCTCTATATAAGTTGTAATTTGCGATGAAATTTGGTGTTATTGATTTTTTATGTAACTTATCTCTGAATATTTTCTAGACTTTATTTTATCAGTCTTTAGATAGGTTGGAAGCACTTAAATTTCAAAAAAAAAAATAGTTATGAAATATTTTGAAAATATTTTCAAACTTTGATAATGGTGTCATCTAAAGACTGATTGAGTTGATGAGATTTTTATGCCTCTCTTTCCTTTCTTGGATTTATAGAAACATTAAAGATCACTGATTGAGCAATAATTTACCATTTCTCATGACAGGTAATTTTGTGATAATGCGATCAATATCTGGATGGTAACTTATCTCAATCTCAGTAATAAATATATAATTCGTCTCGAAAGCCTTCCACGAGAGCTGGATCGCTCGAGCTCGAGCTCGAGCATGTCGTGCTCGCGTGGGTGGTGGAACGACCTCCCGCCGGACCTCCTCGTGCTCGTCGCCGGCGGCCTCACGTTCCAGGCCTACACCCGCGCCCGCGCCGCCTGCGCCGCCTGGCGCGCCGCCCTCCCCGCGCCCTCCTCGCCGTCGCTCCTCGTCCTCCACGACGACCACCGCGAACGCTCCAGCTTCTCCGCATGGTTCTTGTCCCCCAGGATCTCCATCGCTAGCTTGGCCACCAACCTGATCTCTACGGGGAGGGCGCAGCGCTGCGTCGGCTCCGGCCATGGCTGGGTCGCCTTCGGCGACTTCAATGCCTCCCTCGTGAACGTGCTCACCGGCGACGAGATCACCTTCCATTCGTTCCCGGAGAAGCATGGCGTGGTGATGTCGAAGGTCGTGTTCGCGCCGAACCCGACGCCGGCGGAGTTCACCGCGGCGGCGATCACCGGCCACCGCCGCGTCACCTACACCACTCGCGGGAACAGCGGGTGGACCGACGTCGAGCTCCCCGCGTCTCGGCGCTCTCGGCGGCGGGGACTACATCGCCGACGTGGTGTACCACGAGAAAGAATTCGGCGGCGGCAAGAAGAAGAAGGTGGTGTCACTACGCCAGATCCTCACACCTCTGACGGGATACCTGTGACGGGCAAACGATTTGGTCACTAGTGACCATTACCTCTGACGGGTCAGACGGGATAACGTCACCGGTGAGCCATCCGGCCGCGGACCGTCACAGGTATCCCCTCACCTGTGACGGGCCGAAAGGAAAACCCGTCAGAGGTATACCAGTGACGGGCCGTTGAATAGAAGCCCGTCAAAGGTATGAGCAATACCTTTGACGGGCTTTTTTTATCTAACCCGTTTGAGGTGTGTTGGGTCTATAAATACCCCCAAACTGCCAACTGCTTTCCATCCCGACCATTGTACTGTTCACAAATCGGTTGGGAGGGCAAGGAGGGCGATTTTTTTCTAAAATTTAGAGCCCTTTGCTGGTTCTTCTTGGCTGATATGCGTAGCAGCAGCAGCAATACGAGAGTGGGAACGTCGGCTCATCAGCTTCAGAAAAGAGCTCGTCATGCATGAATTATCGGACCTAGTTTTGTAAAACTACTCGCTCCGTTTCAGATTACAAGCCCTTGTTTATTTTGAAGGATTCCTAAAGTGGAATAAGCACTATTTATGCATTCCGTATGTAGGAACACTATACCAATCCTCCAAAATGTGCTGATTCCATAGGAATGAAAACATCCACTCCATCCTCTTTTCTTTAGCTCAGGGTAGGAAAAATTCATGTGTTCTAATCTTTTCTTTTTTACATGTGCATTCTACATTATTTCTGCGTTTTTCCTATTCCTGTGATTTGGTCAAAGTCAAACTACTCCAAATTTGATCAAGTTTGCAGACAAGTATAGTAATATTTACAATACCAAATTAGTTTCACTAAATCTATAATTGAATATATATTCATAATATATTTGTGTTGAGTTGAAAATGTTACTAGTTTTTTTCCTATAAAGTTAGTCAAACTTGAAGCAGTTTAACATTATAACTTGAAATGGATAGAGTAATTGATATCCCATACGTTGCTAAGAAATGAAGATATCCCGTACATTGCTACGAAATGACTATGTATAGATAGATAGCTCGGCAACATATGCAAGGTAGATAGATAGCTCGACAACATATGCAAGTTATATTAAAAATAAGAAGGAATGAAAAAAAATTAAAGAACTTAGAACTTTTCGATTAGTTTGGTTGTGAAGATCAATTGTGTTCTCAATAAAAGGAAACACACGTGAATAAAGAAAAATTCAAAAGGTTTTTAACTTCAGTTTCGCATGAGCTGAGGCTGAGCTGAGATATTCTTCTAGCTATTCAATGGTCAAAACTTTTATGGTGATGTGGCTCAATGCATGTTGAACTTGTGGTTTCAACTATACAGTATTTGTAGCTAATTAGTAGATTAGTTCTAATGCACCAAAATTTCATAATTTTAACTTTGACCCTCTTTGACATAGCTTCAGATCTAAAAATTTCATATATCTCTAGGTATTACTAACTTCACAAATCCATATATTTATATATGCGATTATGTTGATAACATTTGGATAAATAAATTTTATTCTCATTTTAAATAAAATTTATTTTTTAAAATCACTATAATTTAATATACAAACTCCAAATCTAACGTGGATTTAATATACAAGCGCTTGTATGATCTAATTACATTAGTTTTACTTGTGCTTGGGGAATAAATAAATTTCCTTAAACCATGATATGTTTTTCATGAGAGCGTAAAAAACGAATCTTTAGATCTAGTTGATGGTATCTAGTTGGTGTTTTATTAATAATTTATAACAAAGGCACACATATGACCAGGAATGTTTCCCGTCGCGCGGCCGATTCCATCTGACGCTTTCCATTGTTTCCTCTACAATTACAAATATATAGCCATCAATCTACATTGTTATAATACTTACCACACCGATAAAGAAAGTCTTTTCTTTATCGGATTAATTAATTAATGGGAACAAAATTTTAAGATTATACAAAATAATAGTTTACCCTTTTGCCCTCGCTTATACTTACTATGATAGTTTTGAGATAATGCGATGGATATCTTTAACTAACTTAATCACCAAGATTTTCTTCATCCGGATGATCCAATCTCAATCTCAGCAATAGTTAATTTAATACGAATATTTTGACGAGAGAGCAAGCGGCGATCGAGTCGAGCTCGAGCATGGCCGCCATGGCGGAGCACTTGCGTGGGTGGGAGGACCTGCCGCCGGACCTCCTCGTGCACATCGCCGGTGGCTTCTCCATCCAAGCCTACACCCGCCTCCGCGGCGTCTGCGCCGCCTGGCGCGACGCCCTCCGGCCGCCCTCGCCGTCGCTCCTCGTCCTCCGCGACCGCCACGCCGAGCAGCCCTGCGCCGCCTGGCGCGCCGCCCTCCCCGCGCCCTCCTCGCCGTCGCTCCTCGTCCTCCACGACGACCACCGCGAACGCTCCAGCTTCTCCGCATGGTTCTTGTCCCCCAGGATCTCCATCGCTAGCTTGGCCACCAACCTGATCTCTACGGGGAGGGCGCAGCGCTGCGTCGGCTCCGGCCATGGCTGGGTCGCCTTCGGCGACTTCAATGCCTCCCTCGTGAACGTGCTCACCGGCGACGAGATCACCTTCCATACGTTCCCGGAGAAGCATGGCGTGGTGATGTCAAAGGTCGTGTTCGCGCCGAACCCGACGCCGAGCGAGTTCACCGCGGCGGCGATCACCGGCGGCGGCCGCGTCGTCTACACGACGAATGGGAACAGCGGATGGACCGACTTCAAGTGCCCCCGCCTCGGCGCTCACGGCGACGGGGGCAGCATCGCCGACGTGGTGTACCACGACCACGGCGGCAAGAAGGTGGTGTACTGCCTCACGGCCGGCGGCGACGTGCACGTCCTCCGCCTCCCCGCCGCCGGCCAGCGAAGGACGGCGGCGTCGCTGGAGCCACTGTTCGACAAGCCCGCCACGACGTTCTACCCGGCGGCCGCGTTCGCGCCGCCGTTCGACACGGTCCGCACCTTCGCCGACACCAAGAACCTGGCCGTCTGCGGCGACGGCCAACTCTACCAGATCTGGAGGGACGACGACGCGAACGCCACCATGTTCGTCCTCAGGTACCACCCTCGCCGCCGCCCGTGCTGGCTGCCGGCGAAGGACCTCGGCGGGCACGCGGTGTTCGTCGGGAAGAACAACACGGTGGCGCTGCGCGGGGACGACGGCGGCGGCGCGACGCCGGCGCCGAGAGCCAACTGCGTGTACTGGACCGACGTCTGGACCGATCGGGCCAAGGTGTTCGACGTGGTGACCGGCGAGTCGACGCTGTGCTTTCATGGCGCGGAAGGTCACAGTGTCGTCTGCTGGTACCACCTGGGTGACGTGCGCAGCAGCAGCCGTACGAGTGTGGCGACGTCATCAGCTCATCAGCTTCATAAAAGGGCTCGCCATGCATGAATCATCAGATCAAGATTTTTTATAATGGTTTTGCTATTTCACTCGCGATAGATTTTTGAGTTTCGATCTTTCAATTTTTAGTCTTCTGTAGGATTTTTCATCAAGATTCGTATTCCTGTGTATTCAATTTGCAGTTACACTCTGTTAACATTTACGCTTAGTTATATAGCATTTACACTAAGTTGAAGTGCACAAAAATTAGATTTTTACAATAGTTTATTTCCTCTAGATTTACAATTTTGACTTTTCTTTTTTGTTGTTGTTTCATTTAATACGGGCTATATTTTACAGTGCTTTAAAATTGTTTTCGACCGTCCAATTAATGTTGATCCAATGGTTAGATCTCTTACTTCATTGTAGGTAATGGGATTGGATATGATCTGTGATGCATGCTTAACTTTCTTTCTCCGGTGCTTGCATAGAATTATCTTAGTACTATTTCATTTAAGTCTACTCTGCTTTTGGACCCAAGAATTTTTTTGAGGTGAAAGCTTTTGGACCCAAGAATTCAGACTCCATACCCGCGTATTATGCAAATCTATTAATTTCAACACTGGTTTCAACTGTACATGATTCTCATGTTACTTATCTGCCAAATGAATTTAATCTTTGTCACGTCAGAAACCTAGCTGTATGCCTGTATCTCTGAAGCATAACTTGATAAGTTTCAGCCATAGTTATGCAAGCGAATCTTAGAAATTAAGCGAAGGGTGACTTATCTGTTGACTTTTCCACTATCAACCCGAAAAAAACCAAGAAACGTAGCAAAATCTGATGCACCGTGGGGGAGTACTTGGTTTGGTGAATATGCGATCTAATGATGCACTCAAAACAAGACAAATCATTTACAGAAAGCAGGAAATAAACATCGAAGCCAATTTTCTCCATTACTGATGCGAAGTACAAATGAGCACGCTCTGCTCATCTTGTCAATAGGAATATCAGCAAAGGTTCTGCTTTTTTTTTTCACCCTTGTAAATGTAAAGGCCAGTAGGCCATTATACCCTAAAAAAAAGAAGATAACACTAAATATGTAAATAATAACACGCCTTATTGTAGGACAGTATAATTAGCATATCACATTGTCCCCTATTCCTTAATTATAGTCAAACTGCACATCTATATCTCAAGTTTCCACCATTGTAATTCTTTTGTAACTGTCCTTACCTCTTGCAAGCTAGCTACTGCACCATGTGAGATTCTTTTGTAAGCTGTTGTTTCTGTCCTCTTCTAAAGTATAAAATGAACACCATGTGTTTATGTGCCTCCTAATTATTTTTTTTCGAAAAAGATGTGCCGCCTAATTATGACCAGTGAGATTTTCTTCTGCCTTCCTTCTCTATCTACAACAAAAATATTGTTGCTTTTTGCTGTCTCCTCCTGTGTGTGTATACTTATGTTACTCTTGGACCAAATTACCATCAAATGCCTAAAAGGGCACCTGAATTCCGAACCCAAGGCCCAAAAGTCTCTTTGTAATTTTTTTCCTCCTATATGATTGTGGATATGCTGTTTCCAGCAGGCGCTGATGCGGCGAATGGACTCTCAGGCAGCAGTTCAATCTGGTTACTGCAGTTAGAAATCAAACGAAGCAATCCAATGAACAAAGAGGAACTAGCTCAATGTCAGGTAGCAACCTATATGATTGTGGATATATGCAAGAAATTGACTGCAAATATGTTTGTACCTCTCATGGTCATCATAAATGTTGCCTGCCTGTGTAGGAGGAGCTTGGCTGTTTGAAACGATCTCCAGTGGATCAGGGGATGCAAGGGATGGATTCATAAGGTCGAGTTGTTTCGAATCTGTTCACAGGAAAAAAAACGCCGCACAAAACCATCAGGATATTTGGCCGTGCACTATTCAGCTTATTCACTATACTATTAAAACATATTATCTCCACGCTTCAAAAAATATGTTTTGGTAAGAAACACCGTTCTTCTACTGCACCTATTAACCTAATCGTTAAGTTCATTACTTAAAATATTTAATTTATCACTATAATCAAGTAGTAGATAATCCGTGAGCCACTAAACAAACTTCAACCAGGGAGAAATGGAACAACTAGAGGTATAATTCTAGCAATGACAAATGAATGACACAACACACAGACCTTCCTGGAGGGAATGGAGGGGACTGGCGTCCTCAATGCTGCAATCGAAGTATGCAAACTGTGGCGGCATGGATTCAAGCCTCCGAACTGTGGCGCGCCGCCTCTCCATCTCCAAGAGCATCTCGCGCTTCTCTGCCAACTGCTTCCTCATCAACCTTGAAGCATCATACTCTGCTGTTGCACAAAATTGAAGCAAGATGAAGGTTGAGAATTAATCGGTGCCCATATTGTGATTATGTGTGCATGCAAATGCTATTATACCTGTGTAGAGCTCTTGATCAAACTCAAAGAAGCGTGGAGGACAGTAGGGAACCATCGATTTGATGTTGTCCACGCACGTCCTGTACGTGTAAATTGCAATATTTATAAAAACTTTAAATGAATTTAATTTGCTCGTCACGAACACAAAAAGTAGTAACAGCTAGAAGTACTAACAAGTCCGTGGGAAACACTTTTAATCACTTGAAAACTCTACTGTGAATTGAACTATCTGTTGGCAAGAACCAAGAAGGGCATGATTACCGGTCGACGCATTTGGATTTCTCCCTGTAGGGCTTGACGAGAACCCGCGATCCGCAGATGAAATGCGGGTTGCGCCGCATCAGGATGGTGCTCACCGTCTCCGGGCTCTGGAAGCTGACGAACCCGAACATGCGCCGCTCCTGGCACGGGATCCTCACGTCGCGCACCGGCCCGTACTGCCTGTCAAACGCAATCAAGCAAGCGAAAATGGCCATGTCATTTGAAGATTTGGAAAGAAGCAAACAACGACCATACATGTAGTTTATGTATGCGGAATTGCAGACCCGAAGTAGTTGGCGACGTCGTCCTCGGCGAAGGTACTCTCGGCCGGGAAGGTGAGGTATATCTGGTGCGAGCTCGCCGGAACTGAGCCTGTGTCGCCGCCACCACCGCCGCCGCCACCTCTGAAATCCATGTACTTGGCAGCGTCCTCCGCGAGAACCACCGAATGCTGCCCGTGCGGCCTGTTCGTCAGACAGTAAATCAATCAATCAATCAAATTGAGAAGAAACAATCAACAAGATTGATAGAGAAGAAATGGAAGATTATTTTGGCATTACCTTTCGATGACCCGTATCTTGTTGAGGCGAGAGAGCAGCCTGGTGAGGCTGTATCCGGCCTTGCCATGGCGCTGGCTCTCGGTGAGGTAGCCGTCGGCTTGGAGTCCCTTGCCGTACTTCTCGCCGTAGAGCGTCGGCAGCGAGGCGATGGACACCGGCTGCCCGCGCCGCGAGTTGAGCAGCTCGGTGATCTCCATCTCCAGCGTCTCGAGCGAGCCCGGCGTCACGCCGCCCGGCTGGTGGTTGTACACGTCGCCGTTGATGGCGGCGCCGGCGAGCGCGTCCTGGTACACCTGGTGGTGCGAGTAGTGGCAGTTCTGGCCGTTCTTGCAGATGCCTTTGGAGAAGTAGTGGCAGGGACGTCGAGTGGACAGACCGTTCGATCGCCGCGCCCTCGCCGGCGACCCCCCGCCGCCGCCGCCGCCACCCCCGCCATTGGGGAAGGCGTCCTCACCGGCCGGGTAGTAGTACCCGCCGCCAAAGTTGTTATCGTCGAGGACGTGTTGGCCGCCGCGCAGCGGGTACGGGCCCTCCGCGGAGGCGTCGACGACGAGCCCGGGTGGCGCGAACTCCTGCTGCGCGTTAGTCGGCGGCGCCGGCGGCGAGTCCGGCCAGTACTTGCGGCGACTGGACCTGGTACCAAAGGCAGCCGCGGCGGCGGCGGCGGGCGAGTAAGTGATTGGGCGAACGCCGCCGCAAGCAGGTACCGGAGGGCGGGAGAAGAGCTGCTGCGGCTGCTGGTGGTATCCGCCTCCGCCGCCGCCGACGCCGACGCCGCCACCGGGAGGTCCGTGCGCGGCGGCGGCGGAGCAGCGGGCATAGATGACGGTGAGCGCGGCCTTAGTATCCTCGATCTTGGCGAGGAGCGTGGCCTCGGGGCCGTATGCGAGCTGCACCAACTCGTCCTCGTCGGGCTCCCTCAGCAGCATTACGCCGAATATCTTGCCGACATGCTCCGGCTCCACCCTCTGCACCCTCGCGAACGCCAGCTTCACCAACTCCGGCACCTCCATTGCCACCCACCACCACCACTGGTGGACATGAAACCTAAACCTAGCCTACCTCGATCGATCACTAGACGCCCGCAATGGAAAAATGGAATTGAAACAGGAGGAACACGAAGAACAAACCTGGGCCTCCTTTTATAACAACAAAGGAGGAATAAAATTCGAGATCGATCGAGAGCGCGCGATTCGATCGGGTGGATAGTATCGCGCGCGCATCGATCGCATCGCATCGCATGCGGGGGTGGATCGAGCGGAGGGCTCGCTCGCCGATCGAAGCCTAGTCGTCGCCTTGGCCAGTTCAAACGGCGCGCGCGCGACTGCGTGCGTGCGAGCGAGAGAGAAGGCGGAGAGGTTTGATGAGATGGAGTGGAGTACGTCGGTCGATTTTTTTGTCATTTGCATGATATATTTGTTGATAGGGGAAAACGGCGATCTGATCGCTCGCTGATCCATATCCATATTGCCGGTTCCTGATTGGCCCGCTTATCACTATTAGAATTTAAGATAACTCTTGGAATTATAAATGGTAAAAAAATGAGAGAGAAAACGAGAAATGCTGCAAATAGGACGAACCCTGTCATTGTCATATGCATGCCCAACTATTTCTTCTCCTTCTTTTTTTTTTCTCTCTTTAAATATTTTTTTCTCCTAAACTACTTATCCGATCAATGATTCGATCAAATCGTTATATTCGTTGTAATTAAATATTTACAACAAGATATCATATGATTATATTATGTTAAAAGAAAACCATGTATTTCAAACCGTTAAAACCCAATGTTTCATATGTGATAGCTCAACGTGTGTCTTCAGTGTATTCATAAAAATCCCAAAAAAAAAAACTGCCACTACTCTCTCTCCACCTCATCTATGCATGCATGCATGCATTTTAGCGAGCTTCAAAATAATTTTTCTGTCACACTTGTATTCGTTGTAATTAAATCTTTACAACAAAATGTCGCATAATTATATTTTGATGAAAGAAAAACATACATATCAATCTATTAACACTAGTTGTTTTATATGTGATAGCGATATGTTTCAATGTGTATCTTCATCACGTTTCATGAAATTTTTAAATATTGGTTTTTATCATATATAATTTGATGTTTCATTCGTTGGTCAACTAGAATATTTAACCGACCTTTTTTTTAAAGAAAGGTTCTTTAAAATATTGGGCATCCGATGGGAAGATTCTTACGAAAGAAATATTCCCAGCGCTGCGCTGCTCTACTTCAATTCTCCTCTTTCTTACTACGCACACGTATTAGGGGGTGTTATCCAGGGGCGTAAAGTTTCGGCGCGTCACATCGGATATTCTATATGGTGTCGCATGGGGTGTTCGGGCACTAATAAAAAAACTAATTACATAATATGTCAGTAAACCATGAGACGAATTTATTAAGTCTAATTAATCCGTCATTAGCAAATGTTTACTGTAACACCACATTATCAAATCATGGAGCAATTAGGCTTAAAAGATTCGTCTCGTAAATTAGTCAGAATATGTGTAATTAGTTATTTTTTAAATTTATATTTAATACTTCATGTAAGTGTTTAAACGTTCGATGTGATAGGGTGTAAAATTTTGAGGTGGGATCTGCTCACCCCCTTAGTCTTTGACGCACGGAATGAAGCTAGGCAGGTTCCCGGTCCTTCCAACGGAATCAAATAAATAAAATCCAGAGCTTTCCAAATTACTGTTCCCGATAAGAAATCACAGGAGAACATTAAAAGGACCAGTAAAAAGTATTGCAAATCTGAAAAAAAAAATGTAGATAAGAAAAATATAAACAGATCTGAAAAAAAAATAAAGAACACGTCCGGTTTTAAAACTTGTTCGTTTGTGTACTCCAAGCCTCTAAACTTTTAAAATATATTTTTAGTACCTAAATTTGCTAAAGTGTACCATTCTGATCCTAAAATGCCACAACCCTGCGGCATCCTTGGTGCTTATATGACATGCTACACAGATATGGACCTTTTTTTTTCCTTTTTTCTCGCATTTCTATTCTCTTTCTTCCTTTCTGCTCGTGTGAGAAAAAAATACAAATGAGAAGAACTAATCCTCTACGTGTGCAAAACAAAGTAGAGGGAAAGAAAAAAAATTGGGATAGGGAAATGTCCGCGTGGTATACCACGTAAGCGGCACATCAGTGTACGTTGGGAACTAATCCTCCACATATGCAAAATAGAGCATAATAGCGCATGGTAATTAAGTATTAGCTTAATAAATTTAAAAAATAGATTAATAAGATTTTAAGGTAACTTTTCTATGGAAGTTATTTTTTTAGAAATCAGTTTCAAAAGCGTGCGCATGAAAAACAACAAAATAGAAGTTAGAAAAGAAAATAAATTAAAGAACACACCCTAACCATGAAAAAAAAGAAGATGTGAGTGAGAAGTGAGAACTAAGCAGAAAAGCGTATATATGCAACAAAGGATTAATGGAAAAAAACAAAACTCTAAATTCATGCAAAATTGATCGGTATATGAAATGTCGGTTCAATTTCTCGAAAACACGAGCGACAATCTTTCCAATGGTATATAATTAACAAGATCATCATAAAATTCTACATACGAATTTATATTAAACTGAAATTGTTGGATGATCGAAATGGAATTTTCAGTTTCAGACGAGATTCCGGAGACCCCTCCTGTCCACGTGAGGTTGACAATTCAACGCCCCACGTATGGCCCACTTGCAGGCCATCCAAAGCTGGGACCCACCACCTGACCCCACCATTCTTCTTCTCCAAGCAACGGTCGACGAAACCCCTTCTCTCCCTATCCATTCGACGAGAGATTGATCGAGCAGAGCACCATGGCTGCCATGGCGAGCTCGCGTGGGTGGGGCGATCTCCCGCCGGATCTCCTCGCGCTCATCGCCGATGGCCTCCCCATCAAGGCCTACACCCGCGTCCGCGCCGTCTGCACCGCCTGGCGCGCCGCCATCCCGGCGGCCTCGCCGTCGCTCCTCGTCCGCCTCGACTGCAACCGCCACGACGCGTGGTTCCTGTCCCCGAGGATCTCTACCGCGCTCCACGAGAGGCTGGCCACGCTCCTCCCTGGCAGGAGCATCTGCCTCGGCTCCGGCCACGGCTGGGTCGCCGTCCACGACCCCATCTTCTACGAGCTGCAGTTCGGCCTCGTCGATCCCCTCACCGGCGCCGAGATCCCCTTCAGTTCGTTCCCGCATTTCGCCGAACACAAGCTGCGGGTGTCCAAGGTGGTGTTCGCGCCCAACCCGACGCCGACCGACTTCACCGCGGCGGCCATCATCGGCAACGGGGGCCGCGTCATCACCTACACGGCTCAGGGGAACAGCGGGTGGGCCGACGCCGAGTGCCCCCGTCTCGGCGACCGCGACGGCATCGCCGACGTGGTGTACCGCGAGGATCCCGGCGGCGAGAGGGCGGTGTACTGCCTCGCGATGAGCGGCGACGTGCACGTCCTCCGCCTCCACGACGCCGGCGGCGCGTTCGAGCCGCTGTTCGACAGGGGCAACGCGGCGTTCGACGCCGCCGCCGCGTTCGCGCCACCGTACGACACGATCCGCCACTGCACCAATGCCAAGAACCTGGTGGTCTGCGACGACGGCGACATGTACCAGATCTGGCGGAACAACACCTGCACCAGGATGGGGCCATTGCCCGGCGGGGGAGAGTACCGCGTGGAGTACAACCAGATGTTCGTTCTGAGATACCACCCTCGCCGCCGGCCGTGCTGGGTGCCAGTAAAGGATCTCGGGGGACGCTCGGTGTTCGTCGGGAAGAACAATTCGGTGGCGCTGCGCGTGGACGGCGGCGGCGTGCCGGGGCTGAGAGCTAACTGCGTGTACTGGACTGACATCTGTCCAGCTCGGGCCAAGGTGTTCGACATGGTTTCCGGCAAGTCGACGCTGTGCTTTCATGGCGTAGAAGACCACCGCGCCATCTGCTGGTACTTCTTGGCGTAGCAGCAGCAAGAAGCCCAACTCTAGGTTCAGCTTGTCAGCTTCCGGAATCGGATTGAGAAAGATTGATTGAATTGGTTATGTGGTATTGGAAGTTTAGGCTGAATTCTGTGATAAGAGACAGAAGTTTTGGCTGTCTTCGTTTCTGTCATTCCGATGGTAAAAAAAAAAATGAGATGCGGAAGTAAATTTTCAGTGCTGTGAAAATTAAACCTGTTTTTCAGTGTTTCAGATTAAAATAGTTTCCCTGTTTTTGAGTGTATCTGATTGTTGCTTCTGTGATACAATAATGTAGCTGATCGAAGTTTCTGAGGCCAAAAGCATGGGCATATGGTTTCTGATGAATTCTGGTGGTGTAGCTAGCAGGTAGACTTGTGGATAAACTTTTCTTTTCTCCAACAAAAGTTGGATAAACTTTTGGATACTTGTGGCATGCTTTTCAAACTGCTAAATTGTGTATTTCGTGCGAAAACTTTATATATGAAAGTTGTTATAAAATATCAAATTAATCAATTTTTCAAGTTTGTAATAATTAAAACTCAATTAATTACACGTTATTACTATCTCGTTTTACGTGAAACACTTAATCTTTATCTTCATCTTCATCTTCAGGAGATTCAAACACCACCTAACAGTGATATATTACAGTAGAGTTAGATGAACTGCAAAGAGATGTGCTGATCAGGGCAAAGCCAAGGAAATAATTCTGTCATCCATTCTTAGAGGCATCAATCTTTATTGTAGATGAAAAATGCAGTGTCCATATTCAGGCAGATGTATCTTTGTGCGGATTGATTTTCTGAAAATTAGATCGACTATATGTAGCATTACCACGAGAGCATTCATGTATGAATTTATCATAAGCTGAAAGGTTGGATGATGGCCAAGGATTTTTCAGAAGGGATAAGATTGATTGTTAAAGAAGGTGTCGTGCAACAACGAAATGCAGAGACCAGTGGATGGATGGGTTAGTTGTACTCTCTGAAGATTGAAAAATTTCAGTGCAAGCCGCTGGCAAATCTTTGTGCGTGAATTAGGAAACGGAGGGGGAACAAAATTTCATGCACCGTGTTCACATCATCATCACCCTGTCATCTCCGGCATCCTTTGAGCCACTGTTCGACAAGGCCAGCCGCAGGGTGTTCCACCCCGCCGTCGCGTTTGCGCCGCTGCACGACATGATCCGCGCCTCCTCCACCAATTCCAAGAACCTCGTGGTCTGCGGCGACGGCCATCTATACCAGACATGGAGGTGCGACGGCGTCCACATACTCGTTCTCCGGTACCACCCTCGCCGCCGGCCGTGCTGGCTGCCGGCGAAGGATCTCGGGGGATACTCGGTGTTCGTCGGGAAGAACAACAATGCGGTGGCGCTGCGCGTGGACGACGGCGGCGGCGCACCGGGGCTGAGAGGTAACTGCGTGTACTGGATAGACCATTGCAGTGATGAGGCCAAGGTGTTCGACATGGAGACTGGCAAGTCGGCGCCATGCTTTCCCGGCGTTGGCGCTATCTGCTGGTGTCATATGCAGAGCAGCAGCCGTAATACAACTAGTGTGGCAGCTTCAGCTTATCAGCTTCAGAAAGGGCTCGTCATGCGTGAATCGGCCTGAGTTCTCCGAGACTCTCTCTACACCTAGCAGCTTCCAGTTCGCTTTATATAGGATTACATAGTACTCCCTCTGTCGAATAAAAAACCAACTATTCAATGTTAACACATTCTATTACAACAAATCTAAACATACCATATATGTTCATATCCCGTGGTAGGTTAGAGTTTTTTTTTAAAAAAAAAACAGAGAGAGTAGCTATTAATTAGGGGTGTTAGGATATCCTTAATGCATCTTCAGTGAGTGGATAATAAGGTGGGACCTACTCCCTCCGTTCCAAAATATAAATATTTTTGAACTTCGACATAGTATTTGAGTTTATATTTTTGAACTTCGACATAGTATTTGAGATATTACTTTGACCAACAATATCTATAATAATAAGATGTTTTAAATAAAAATAGTTGCATATTTATGATAGTTTGTTTAATTATAAATCTAGTAATATCAATTTTAGATCGTTTTTATTTATTTGCTATTAATAGTCAAAATTTAAAATATTTGACTTGACACTATTCTAAAAATGATTATATTTTGGGACGGAGGGAGTATAAAATTAAGTTATACTCTCTTCATCCCAATGTAATCTCATCAAATCCTAAGTTATTATGGGTTGGTTTGGTTTGTGGCCTAAATATGTATTACCAAATTTTGTCAATGCCAAATTTTAGCAAGTTTTGGCATGATTAATTTTGGTAAGACAAAGTTTTATTTGGATTGAAGCCAAAATAGCCTAAGTTCACTATTGAAATAGCCTATTTTCTTAGACATGCCAAAATTTGGCTTCAAACCAAATAGACACAGAACACTATTGAAATTGCCAAATATTGGTAAGTCTAATTTAGACCTCAAACCAAACCAGCCCTATATTTTAGGATAGATGATGTGTTCATTTAATTCTAAGTTCATCTTATAGACACTCCTCCCCAACCAACGTAGCGTGCCACACCCCCAATCCTCTCCCCAACCAACGTATACATTGTAATAGTCTATTTAAAGGATTGCCAGATTACAAAAGTTCTGACTCGAACTTCACCTATTCAATTTCTAAGTCCAACCTTAACCAGATTATTTGAAATGTGTTTGGATTATTACACTACCAAATTTAGTAGGGTTAAAAATTAGTAGCGAAGTGAACAGGTCCTGTGAATTTCGTAGCACAAAATTTTGTTTTGTGCTAATTATAGAGGGAATGCCGATTGATGATTTCATAGTACAAATATCTTTTTGCGCCGAACACAAGATGGAATGTCGATTGATGATTTCATAGTACAACTATCTTTTTGCGCCGAACACAAGATGGAATGTCGATTGATGTTGTAGCACGAGGAAGCCGGCGGCACGAAGGTGGACCTCTATAGAGATCAGGAAGGTGTTAAGACAAGGAGACCGGCAAGTCGGTTCAGTGTTCTCCCAGTTTGCCTTTTGCATTGAAGAGGTAGCATAGGTAGCCGTAGCACTAACCATTAACATTGAGAGCAACCAACAAAATCCTCTTCTAGCTGTCAACACAAATTCACAATCAACCATTAACCAGTATCCAACACAACTGAATCGCAAAGGCCACGTTATTCTGGAGTAATAAACATTGAGAGCAACTACGAAAGAGCAAACTAAGCTGATCATGAGACGTTGCCCTACACGACCAAACAAACAAGCAGAAGTGAAGAGGTAGCACGAACCAAACACAAAGCCCATATATGCAACCAGCATAACAAAATTACAACTGCACTGGACGGCTTATATTCTTCACAAGCAAAAAAGTAGACTCAGGTCCATATCATCAGCATCGTTACAACTTACAAGTAGGTAGATTGGAAAACAAAATGCAACTCATTATCCCAACTAGCATTAACAGAGGGGGTGGGTCCTGATGAACACCGTCCACGTTTTATTCTCAGCACAGACAAAGCATACCGGTATCTCCGGCTCGGCGGCCATGGAATACCATGGCAAGCAAAAGGATTCTACTGGGTCTTGGCCATGTGGCGGATCAGGTCGATGACACGGTTGCTGCAGAAAATAGTTCAAAAAAGAAAGATCAGTAAGAGCAAATTGGGCATGGAGTATTGTACATGGTTAAAAGTTTGAACTGCAAGTGGCTCACCTGTAACCCCACTCGTTGTCATACCAGGCGACAAGCTTGACAAAGTTATCGTTAAGAGCAATTCCAGCCTTGGCGTCGAAGATGCTCGACCTGAGTCAAAGATGAGTACAGAGAATGAATGATAGCATACAGGAGAAAGTTCGTCCGTAACCACTTAGTTTGGAGCAGATCTGCATTACAGATTTCTTACAGGGCCTCTCAAGACAAAAAGGCATACCTGCTGTCACCAACAAAGTCAGTAGAAACCAGGTCTTCCTCAACATATCCTATGATTCCCTTGAGCTTTCCCTCTGATGCAGACCTGTAAAACAATTAGCATATTCTCGTCAGGGACACACTACTAACTTAAGGATAACTTGTGCAGTTCTGCACCCACCAACACACGTAACTACACTTGTCTAGGAATCCTTCACATGTATGTTTCAGTAACATACATCACTGAGCGGTATCCCCTGCCACAAGATGCAGTTCTAGCAACAGTGCGCAAAATGAGATGTACATTCCCCTTGCGTTGGAAGCTATATACTTACTTGATAGCACTCTTGATAGCATCATATGAGGCAGCCTTCTCGATTCTAACTGTGAGATCAACAACTGAGACATCGACAGTGGGAACACGGAAGGACATTCCCGTAAGCTTGCCATTTAAATCAGGAAGAACCTTGCCAACAGCCTGCAATGCATTGATGTTAGAAGTCATTAAGGCTGCAGTCCCATTTTACTAACAAAACATGCTTTCACAACCAAAAACTACCGCCCACATGCACCCCCTTTTCCCTAAGCAGGCCAGAAACAACTCTGAACAGAAGCATGAACAGCAAGCAATTCGTCATAGGACACGAGAGAGAATTCATACTTGAATAAAGACAGCGCACATGCTCATTTATCAACAAAAACTCTAGGGCTGAAATCAGCAAGCGCGCCATTTGTGCAGTTACTTGCTATTATCACCGGGTCTTCTACTTAACATTCCCAAATAAAGTCAAAAAGAAAACTATACGCAGCCCCATAACACAGGAGAATACAAAATTATTGAAACTATAAAGAGGATTTTGAACTGTGGTTGTGCATGCACAACATTGAAGTTCATGACGTACTTTGGCAGCACCAGTGCTGCTGGGAATGATGTTAAAACTGGCCGCCCTGCCACCCCTCCAGTCCTTGCTGGACGGTCCATCAACGGTCTTTTGGGTGGCTGAAAACAAGTACATCAGCGTTAGCTATTACAGAACATCTAGATGTTCATATTAGCTGCCAAAAAGCCAAGAAAGTCTTACCAGTGATGGCATGAACAGTTGTCATCAGACCCTCGATAATACCAAAGTTGTCATGAATGACCTATTGGATGATAACGAGTCAATTAAGAACCAAACCAAAAGTCCAACTGAAAGTAGAAAATTGTCACTCGGAAAGAAAAATACCTTGGCAAGAGGAGCAAGGCAGTTTGTGGTGCAGCTAGCATTTGAGACAATATCAATATCTGAAGTGTACTTGTCCTCGTTGACACCGCAGACAAACATCGGAGCATCTTTGCTCGGGGCAGAGATGACAACCTTCTTGGCACCACCCTGTTTTCAGAACAGCCATGTAAGCATAAAAAATGCACCGAAATAGCTAACTTATGCAACAAGGGAGATGCACAACAAGTACTTTTCAGAGTAAAAATAAACAAGGCATCAAGTAATAAAAAAAACTAAATTGACAACACAAAGCCATAAGTTATATATGCTAATACTTAAGAAATTAAGGCAAAAGAATTAGGAGCTGTCTGCTTTGTGATGCATCATCCTAACTTTAGGAGACTTAGGTAGTCATTCTCTTAACTTTGCAGGCCAAATCTTTTTGGGTAAATGCAAAGACCTTGACATATATCACTGGGGTTCATAAACTTCAAATTTTAATGAGCTTTCCCCTTGTGGCACATCTCTGCCTACATTTAGTTATGCATAATCAAAAACCATGGATTGCTTAGTTTCTTTTAGTTAGATAATGATGCTTTTACACAAAGGTGTCCATCATTAGCAAAATCGTGTAAGATTTTGTAATCTAACTACATCCATTAATTCTTAAAAATAACCATAGCATTATTTACTTGCTTGTATGCAATCCCATGGGAACAATATGTAACAATAAGCCAATTTGTTGGAATGAAAAGCAACAGTGATAATACCTTCAAGTGAGCAGCAGCCTTCTCCTTGTCAGTGAAGACACCGGTGGACTCCACGACATACTCAGCACCAGCCTCAGCCCACGGAATCTCGTCAGGGTTCCTTTCAAATTGCACAGGATCAAACATCAGTTCCACGCTCGCTACCATAAACAAGTTACTTTCATCTAAGCTGTAATATCAATATCAAGTTACCTGATGCCGAAAACGGTGACCGGCTTCTCGCCCAAGAGCAGAGTCTTGGAGTCCTTGATCTTGATGTCGCTGTGCTTCCATTGGCCGTGCACGGTATCGTACTTGAACATGTAGGTCTGCAAATCACACGACCAACATAGAATTCATCAATCGTGAGCACACCACACGAAAATCAAAGCCATATGCAGTAGCAAACAGCATAATTCAGCAACTAAACATGCGAAAAAAAGTACTCAGATCTGGGAAAATTAACTGCCATATCTCAATCAAAACAACTCCCAACCACTAAACATCTCTTTGAGCGAGCACGCAAATGTATATCTGAGCTAAAACCACTGTAGAACCCTACAAACGACTAGATCTGCACATGAAGACGGTGAAACCCACAGATCGAAGAGCGTACCATGTAGTCGGTGGTGATGAAGGGGTCGTTGACGGCGACGAGCTCGACATCCTCGCTCTGGAGGGCCACCCTGGCCACGAGCCTCCCGATCCTTCCGAAACCTGAACAAAATCACAATCCCAAACACACAAAAAACCCCCCACTCAAATCACCACAAATCCAACGAAACCACACCCAGCACAGCACAAACTCGTAGTAATTCAGATAGCAAACTCACCGTTGATTCCGATCTTAATCTTGCCTGCGTCCCCAAAAACACCACCAGAAAATTCACCAAAAAAATCAGAAAAAAAACATCAATCAGATCAGGACGCGAAGCACCAGCAGTAATCAAACGGGGGAATTAATTCGATTCGGAGGTGAGCATAATTACCCATGGCGAGTGGAGATGCGAGGACGACGAGACAGAGACTTGAGAGTAGAGGAGGAGAGAAGCGTCTGGAAGCCGGATATGGAGAGGTGGAGAGGGTTTAAGCGCTCTCTTTTATAAAGCCAAGAGGAAAAAGTCTAATTAATTATTAATAAAGCCAAATGGAACCGAGAAAGCGTGAGGAAAAAAATTAAAAATAAAAATGGAAACAAATAAATTAAGCGCGAGGTGCGTGGGTGACCTGTCTTTCTTTACCTTTTCTCCAGAAGGCGCAGCCGGCGCAGCGCAGGGGCAGGCAGGTGAGGTGTCCCGCTGACGTGTGGGCCCGGGCATGGGCGAGGCCCACGTGTCATTAGCTAGTGACGCGCGGCGGGTAGAGTAGAGTACGTGGTGGGGCGTGGTTTCTCGCGCAAGAAAGAATCAGGGGAGGTGAAAGAAATAGAAAAGGGCATATTTGCTCCTTCTTTCTCTGCAAGACTGCAATAATGCGGGGTAAAGAAAATTGATGGAAAAGGATGTGAAATTTTGAAAAAAGAGGAAAAAAAAAGTTGAACTGATCGTGTCGTGTTGTGTTGTGGTGTGGTGTGGTGTGGTGTGGTGTGGTGTGCTATAGGGGTGTTCGTGTCGAGGTATTTCTGGCTACGTGTCGTGGTTTGGTTGGTTAAAGGATTGGGACGGGGTAACAGAAAGTAGCCGGCGGCGACGGGCGATGGCGCCGCATACTCCTATTTGTTTGTCCGGCACTCACCTGATCGAATCCGGATCCTCTGATGGATGTATGTCTCTGATCTATTGGCTATTGCAGATTATTAAGAGCTAGTATTCCCTCCGTTCTATAATATAAGGCACAACCACTCTTAACCCAAAATCAATAAACAATTATTATCATCTCTTAGTTTAAATCAATTTAATAAATATAATGTATGCATCCAATAGAATTAAAAATCTTGAGGGTGGAGGATTTAAAAAATTAACAACAATTTAATGGAGAAAAGGTCCTAATTAATTGTATGCATGAATGCATGCCTTATATTATAGAACATAAAAAAATAGTTGTGCCTTATATTAGAGCAGGTACAATAGTAGGCTATTAGCCAGCTATAAACATATCTATTATATTATTAAAACAGCTTTGAAAGGAGGCACCACGTTCGCTGTGGAGGCTAGAAATTCCCACATTAATCGGAGAAAAATAAAAAAAAGAAAAAGAGAGTCCAAGTAGAAATACAATCTAAAAATAAGAACCCAATACGAGATTAATCAAAATTCGAAATAAAAATAAAATAAAATCCAAAATTAGAAAAGGAAAGAAGAGTCCATGTAGAAATACAATTTAAAAATAGCTGAAATTTAGAATTAAAAATAAGCAATATTGAAATAAGTTTCCATATAAGAACCCAATACGAGATTAATCAAAATTCCGCCTCCACGCCCGGCCGGCCGCCGTCCGTCTCCGGCGTCGTTCGAGCCACTGTGTCGAACAATGGCCAGCCGCAGCGGTGTTCCACCCGCCGTCGCCGTTGCGCACCAGCCGCGACGACATGAACTCGCGCCGCCACCGATTCCAGAACCTCTGTCTGCGGCGAACGGCCACCTAATCCAGATCGGAGGAGCGACGGCGCGTTCTCCGTCACCCACCCTCGCCGCCGGCCGTGCTGGCTGCCGGCGAAAGGATCTCGGGGATATTCGGTGTTCGTGCGAAGCAGAACATCAGCGGTGGCGCTGGCGCGTGGACGAGCGCGGCGGCGCACCGGGGCTGAGAGGTAACTGCGTGTACTGGATAGAGACCATTGCAGTGAATGAGGCAAGGTGTTCGACATGGAGACTGGCAAGTCGGCGCCATGCTTTCCCGGCGTTGACGCTTCTGCTGGTGTCATTGCAATAGCAGAGCAGCAGCCGTAATACTACTAGTGGTGGCAACTTCAGCTTATCAGCTTCAGAAAGGCTCGTCTTAGGCTGTTTTAGATCCAAAATTTGGATCTAAACTATTCAGTCATTTTCCATCACTCACCTATCATACTAACACATTATTTCAGTCACATCATCTCTTCAATTTTCACCAAAATCCAAACTTCCCTTCAACTAAACACAGCCACGCACGAACGGCGAGTTACATGAATCGGGCTTGAGTTCTCCGAGGCTCTCTGACTACTCTACACCCCTGCTTTATATAGGAGTAGATAGTACTCCCCCTCCAATAAACAAACCAAACTATTGCATATTACCGACATTTTAGTGCTATCAATATGACATATCATATTGTTCATATTCCGGTGTTAGATTGAGTTTTTTTTTGGAACGTAGGAAGCAGCTATTAATTAGTGGTGTTTAGGATATCCCCAATGCATCTTCGATGATGAGTGGGTAAGTAGGTGGAACCTATAAAATGAAGTTATACTCTCTCCATCTCAATATGATCTCATCCAATCCTAAGTTGATATATTTTGGGATAAGAGATGTGTCTCATCATATTCTAAGTTCATCTTGTAGACGCTCCTCCCAACCATATAGCATCTAGCAACTAGAGTTCATGCTCTGCCCAATCCTCTCCTTGTGGATTGCTGATACAAAATTCAACTCGAATCACCTATTCAATTTCAAGTCCAACCTTAACCCAGATTATTTGAAATGTGTTTGGGTTTATTAGTTATTACGCTACCAAATTTAGTAGGGTTAAAACTTGGTAGCCGGAAGTGAGCAGGTCCTGTGAATTTCATAGCACAAAATTTGTTCTGTGTTCTTTTAAAGAGGAAACGTCGATTGATGATTTATAGGCCGTGTTTAGTTTTCACCCCCAATTACCCTAAACTTCCAACTTTCCATTTCCATCACATCACATCCAAAACTTTCCTACACACATAAACTTCAACTTTTTCCAGACTTCAACTTTTTTTCAGGATCTAAACACAGCCATAGTACAAACTATATCTTTTTGCGCCGAACCAAAAGATGGAATGTCGATGATGTTGTTGCACGAGGAAGCCGGCGGTAACGAAGGTGGCCCTCTGAATAGAGAATAGAGATCAAGCCAGTGTTAGACAAGGAGACGGCAAGTCGGTTCAGTGCTCTCCCAGTTTCCCTGCGTACAGACCACAGCGCCTTTTGCATTGAAGAGGTAGCATAGGTACACGCCATTAGCATTGAGAGCAACCAACAAATCCTCTTCTAGCTGTCGACACAAATTCAAATCAACCATTAAACCTGTATCCAACACAACTGTACCGCAAAGGCCACGTTATTCTCGAGTAATAAAAATGATGAGAGCAACTACGAAAGAGCAAACTAAGCTGATCACGAGACATTGCCCTACAGCGACAAAACAAACACAGAGGGCACGATGCGAGAATGAAGAGGTAGCACCGAACCAAACATCAAGCCCATCTATGCAACCAGCATAACAAAAATTACAACTGCACTGAACGGCTTATATCTTCAGCAAGCAAAAAAGTAGACTCAGGTCCCAATATCATCAGCATCGTTACAACTTACAACGTAGGTAGATTGGAAAACAAAATGCAACTCATTATCCCAACTAGCATTAACAGAGGGGGGGTGGGTCCTGATGAACACACTCCACGTTTTATTCTCAGCATAGACAAAGCATACCGGATCTCCGGCTCGGCGGGGCGGCCATGGAATACCATGGCAAGCAAAAGGATTCTACTGGGTCTTGGCCATGTGGCGGATCAGGTCGATGACACGGTTGCTGCAGAAAAAGTAAGTATCAAGAAGACAGAGCAAATTGGGCATAGAAATTTGTACATGGTTGAAAGTTTGAACTGCAAGTGGCTCACCTGTAACCCCACTCGTGGTCGTACCAGGCGACAAGCTTGACAAAGTTATCGTTAAGAGCAATTCCAGCCTTGGCGTCGAAGATGCTCGACCTGAGTCAAAGATGAGTACAGAAGAATGAACGATAGCATACGGGAGAATTTTTGTCCCCGTAACCACTTAGTTTGGAACAGATTTGCATTACAGATTTCTTTACAGCTCTCAAGAGAGAAGGGCATACTCGCTGTCACCAACAAAGTCAGTGGAAACCAGGTCTTCCTCAACATATCCCATGATTCCCTTGAGCTTTCCCTCTGATGCAGACCTGTAAAACAATTAGCATATTCTCATCAGGGACATGCTCTAACTATAGGATAACTTGTGCTGTTCTGCGCCCACCAACACACTAGCTACAACTTGTCTAGGACACGTAACATGTACATCCAGTGAGGCGGTATCCCCTGCCAAAGATGCAGTTCTAGCAACAGCGCGCAAAATGAGATGTACATTCCCCTTACGTTGGACGCTATATAACTTACTTGATAGCACTCTTGATCCGCATCATATGAGGCAGCCTTTCTCGATTCTAACTGTGAGATCAACAACTGAGACATCGACAGTGGGAACACGGAAGGACATTCCCGTAAGCTTGCCATTCAAATCAGAAGAACCTGCCAAACAGCCTGCAATGCATTGATGTTAGAAGTCATTAAGGCTGCAGTCCCATTCGACTAACAAACATGCTTTCAACACCAAAAACTACTGCACACATGCACCTCCTTTTTCCCTGCAGGCTCAGAACAACTCTGAACAGAAACATGAACAGCAAGCAATTCATCATAGGACACGAGAGAATTCATATATTGAATAAAGACAGCGCACATGCTCATTTAGTCAACAAAAACTCTATGCCTGAAATCAGCAAGCACGACATTTTGGCAGTTACTTGCTATTATCACTGGTCTTCTACTTAATATCCCCAAATAAAGTCAAGAAGAAAACTATATACACGCCCCATAACACAGGAGAATACAAAACTATTGAAACTATAAAAGAGGATTTTGAACTATGGTTGTGCCATGCGCACAACACTGAAGTTCATCGCGTACCTTGGCACACACAGTGCTGCTGGGAATGATGTTAAAGCTGGCAGCCTGCCACGCACCTCCCCAGTCCTTGCTGGACGTCCATCAACGGTCTTTTGGGTGGCTGAAAACAAGTACATCAGCGTTAGCTATTACTCCAGAACATCTAGATTTTCATATTAGCTGCCAAAAAGCCAAGAAAATCTTACCAAGTGATGGCATGAACAGTCGTCATCAGAACCCTCGATAATACCAAAGTTGTCATGAATAACCTATTGGATGATAATAAGTCAATTAAGAACCAAACCAAAAGTCCAACTGAACGTGGAAAATTGTCACTCAGAAAAGAAAAATACCTTGGCAAGAGGAGCAAGGCAGTTTTGGGTGCAGCTAGCATTGAGACAATATCAATATCTGAGTGTACTTGTCCTCGTTGACACCACAGACAAACATCGGAGCATCTTTGCTCGGGGCAGAGATGACAACCTTCTTGGCACCACCCTGTTTCAGAACAGCAATGTAAGAAAGAAAAAATGCACTGGAATAGCTAACTTATGCAACAAGGGAGGTGTACACACTTTTCAGTAAAAATAAACATGGAGCATAGAAAGAGTTCAGAGAAACTACTGCAAGGTATCAAGTAATAAAAAAAAACTAAATTGACAACACAAAGCCAGAGTTATAAACTAAAGAAATTAAGGCAAGAATTAGGAACTGTCTGCTTTGTGATCAGCTCATCCTAACTTTGGAGACTTTAGGTAGTCCCTCTTAACTCTACAGGCCAAATCCTTTTTGGGTAAATGCAAAGACCTTGATATAAATCATTGGTAAATGTTTGGTTCATAAACTTTTAATTTTAATGAGCTTTCCCCTTGTGGCAGATCTCTGCCTACATTTAGTTTATGCATAATCAAAACCATGGATACCATGGATTGCTATTTTTTTGCAGACTGCTGTCTTAGTTAGATAATGATGTTTTAAACAAGGTAAGCATCATTAGCAAATCGTGTAAATTTTGTAATCTAACCTACATGCATTAAATTCTTAAAACTAACCATAGCATTATTTACTTGCTAGTATGCCAATCCCATGGGAGCAATTTCTTGGAATGAAAAGCAACAGTGATAATACCTTCAAGTGAAGCAGCACCTTCTCCTTGTCAGTGAAGACACCGGTGGACTCCACGACATACTCAGCACCAGCCTCAGCCCACGGAATCTCGTCAGGGTTCCTTTCAAATTGAACAGGATTCAACATCAGTTCCACGCTCGCTACCATAAAACAAGTTACTCTTTCATCTAAGCTGTAATATCAATATCAAGTACCTGATGCCGAAAACGGTGACCGGCTTCTCGCCCAAGAGCAGAGTCTTGGAGTCCTTGATCTTGATGTCGCTGTGCTTCCATTGGCCGTGCACGGTGTCGTACTTGACATGTAGGTCTGCGAATCACACGACCGACACAGAGCTTCATCAATCATAAGCACACCCACACGAAATCATCAAGCCATATGCAGTAGCAAAACCAGCATTAATTCAGCAACTAAACAAGCGTAAAACACTCAGATCTGCAAACACCAACTGCCATATCGCAATCAGAACAACTCCCAACCACTAACCCTCTTTTGAGCGAGCACGCGAACATAGTACTGAGCTAAACCACAGTAGAACCCTACAAGCGACTAGATCTGCACATGAAGACGGTGAAACCCACAGATCGAAGCGCGTACCATGTAGTCGGTGGTGATGAAGGGGGTCGTTGACGGCGACGAGCTCGACATCTCTCGACCTGCAAGCCACCTGGCCACGAGCCTCCCGATCCTTCCGAAACCTGACCAAAATCACAAATCCCAACACACAAAACCACACTCAATCACCACAAACCAACGAACCAACAACTCCAAAAGCCGAAATTAAAGAATAGCAACTCACCGTTGATTCCGATCTTAATCTTGCCTGCTATCCCAAAACACCACCAGAAAATTCACCAAAAAAATCAAAAAAAAAACATCAATCGGGCAAGCCGAAGCACCAGCAAATAAACGGGGGAATTAATTCGATTCGGAGGTGAGCATAATTACCCATGGCGAGTGGAGATGCGAAGACGACGAGATAGAGACTTGAGATTAGAGGAGGAGAGAAAGCGTCTGGAAGCGGATATGGAAGGTGGAGAGGGTTTAAGCGCTCTCTTTTAAAAGCCAAGAGGAAAAAAGTCTAATTAATTAATTAAAAAGCCAAATGGAACCGAGAAAGCGTGAGGAAAAAAATTAAATAAAAATGGAAACAAATAAATCAAGCGCGAGGTGCGTGGGTGACCTGTCTTTCTTTACCTTTTCTCCAGAAGGCGCAGCCGGCGCAGGGGCAGGTGAGGTGTCCCGCTGACATGTGGCCCGAGCATGGGCGAGGCCCATGTTCATTAGCGTGTGACGCGCGCGCGGTAGAGTAGAGTACGTGGCGGTTGTGGTTTGTCGCCCAAGAAAGAATCAGAGCAGGTACAATAGCAGGCTATAAGCCAGCTGCAAACATATTTTAAACAGATAAATGAGAGAGAGAAAGAATGGCAACGGCTATAGATTTGTAGCCAGCTAAGCACGGACTCCAAGACGCAGTGTGTGTATGACAGGTGGACCAGATATTAATAGTGAGTATGTGTATGAATGAGCTATTAGATTAGGCTATAGATGAATTGGAGTTAGTAGTTGACTATACTATTAAACTTGCTCTTAGGGAGGTGAAAGAAATAGAAAAGGGCATATTTGCTCTTCTTTCTCTGCAAGACTGCAATAATGCGGGGTAAAGAAAATTGATGGAAAAGGATGTGAAATTTTGAAAAAATGAGAAAAAAAAAGTTGAACTGATCGTGTTGTGGTGTGGTGTCCATGGGGGTGTTCGTGTCGAGGTGTTTTCTGGCTACGTGTCGTGGTTTAGTTGGTATAAAGGATTGGGAACGGGGTAACAGAAAGTAGCCGGCGGCGACCGGCGATGGCGCGCCATATTTTTTGTCCGGCACTCACCTGATCGAATCCCGGATCCTCTGATGGATGTATGGGCCTGTTCACTTTGATACCATTTTCAAAACCTTATCAAAATTTTGGTAAAGTTGCCAAAAAAATAGCTACATTTAGTTTGCTGTCAAATTTTGGTAACTATATAAGAAATCCTACCAAAATTTTGGCAACTATGCCAAAATTTTGGCAATAGAATTTGATAAGGTTTTTTTTGGCATCAAAAGTGAACAGCCCTATGTCTCTGATCTATTGGCTATTGCAGATTATTAAGAGCTAGTACTCCATCCGTTCCATAATATAAGGCACAACCACTCTTAACCCAAAGTTTATTATCATTTTCTTAGTTTGAATCACTCTAATAAATATAATGAATGCATCCAATAGAATAAAAAATCTGAGGTGGAGGATTTAAAAAAGTAGCAACAATTTAATGAGAAAAAATGAACTAATTAATTGTATGCATGAATTCATGCCTTATATATTATAGAACATCAAAAAAAGTAGTTGTGCCCTTATATTAAGAGCAGGTACAATAGCAGGCTATTAGCTACTATAAAATATATTTAATGAGATAAACGATGAGAGAGAAGAGCAGCGGGCTAATAGATTTGTAGCCGCTGCAGCACGGACTCCAAGACGC